>LPNX010382255.1:4647-36064 GCA_001517045.1 Pseudotsuga menziesii
ACACTAATTCCACAAAAAAGCCTCTCTATTAATAAATTCATTATAGGAAGAACCAATACTAAATTACCTCATCAAATCCATTCAACTAAACATGTTTTCACTCATCCTTGACACGCTACTTTCCCTCCTCATTTCCTCATCTTACGTCATCACCCACATCCAGGGGTGTGTGTTATTTATTAGCCGCAATGCAAGGTAATTATCTTTGAGGTACATCTCATTGAATCCTTACAAAATCCCCTTATAGAGTCTGGTTTGCTAGATAACACCAGTATTAACCAAGAGATTTGCCACTTTGTTCCTATCCTTTTTCATAGGACTAAAGGAGATATCAATACCTTGGGAAATATTGAATGCTAGCATCTCAAGTCTAAATTCTAATATCCAATGTTAAATTTGAGACTTGTTGCTCATCTTGAATGTTATCATCCATCCTCACAATAAAAATTTAATCTCCCTCCACCATGATGATAAATATTCTTTGATCCAACACGCTTGTTAGGACCTATAACAGACCCTCAAGATTTACCACATTGTTTGTTTTCAATCCAATGTTTTCTAAATACATCCAGACAATATCTCCTTGGTGGTCGTGAACGACACCCCCAAATACTATTGGCCTAGGATTACCCTTTGAGGTACCATAAAAATTAATATTGAACATTCCAACCACTAGGGGAGACCATAAATTAGAGCCCCCACTCCCCCATATGGAAAATGGGGTCTCGCCAATGAAGGTTGGGAGGGACAAAACTCCCCATGCCTAGAAAATTTTAGATTCAATTCCATGTGCCTGTAGATACTTGTTATACCACACTATGAGTTTTAAGGTTTCCTGGATGTGAGAGAAAATTGTATTCCATTTTGTCCTCATTGAGTTATGCTTTTCCCTAAAATTACATTGATTTCTTTCCTTCCATACTTCCCAAAGTACAAAGCTTGGGAACAATTTCCAAATTCTATTGACGATGGAATTTTGATATGGATTTCCATATAGTATTTAATTTATAGGTCCAACATAAACCTGAACTTTGTTGATTGTCTGAATATCTCAAACCCTTTGTCCCAAATTTTCGAAGCAAATGGGCATAGGTGTAGTAGATGATTCATTTTTTCCTCCTATGCATGACAAAGGAAACACTAGGTGGGTCCTGATATTATTCTCTTTTGGAGGTTTTCCCCATATAAGATTCTTCTCTTAGAGACTAGCCACAAGAAAGTGGCCACCTTTGGCCAGTGATTGAAGTGCCAAATATTCTTCCATTCTGGAAGTTTAGGCTAGTCCTCCCATCTTGCTTCTATACAATAGGTATCCTTTACTATGAAGGTCCCTTACACCTTATACCCCCATTGCAACTTGTCCAGTTCATGATTTATTTTGATGTTTCTCTCTTATAGCTCTTCCCACAAACAAAGGGTTCCCTCCTCCTAGTTTAATTCTCACCAATCCTCCTTTGGTATCCATTGTTTGAAATTCCTATATTCTTGGTTGGGGTTCTAGTATTTGGACACCTTTGAACTCCAGGCTAGTTGACCTAGTCTCATGGTCTTTGCGAGGTCCTCAAGCCTATAGATTAGAGGAATTTGTTGCCACGAGTATTTTTAGAAGTATGTTAATTCACCATTTCTTACTTCCCAGAAGCTATTATTTTAAACCAAATATTTACCAACCTTGATTGAGTTCCAAATATGTGATCTGATCCATGTATCATTGAACCAGATTAAGTTTTGTTTCTCCCATACCATGGCATACTTACAATGCCACATTTGGGCCATATTTCCTATTCATAATAGACCCATATCCACCAAATCTTTGCACCCATAACTATATTTCTTATTTATGGGTCCTAGAGCCCATGCCCCCCTAGGACTTTGGGAGGAACAGTGTGTCACATCCCACCAGTGCCCATTTTTGTCTACTCTCAAATCCACTCATAAGAAGCTTCTCTGAACCTGTTTGATTTCCTTGAGGATTGATTTTCGAGTATCCATAACTGACAACAAGTATGTGAGCATAGATCGAAGGACCAATTTTACTAAAATTAATTTGCTTGGGAAATTCAACTATCTCAACACCCAACTTACTATCCTGCACTTCATCTTATCTAGAAGAATTTGTATGGAAGGGATATCCTTTGGAAACAAAGGACTTGCAAGATATTCTATTGAGTAAAATTGGGAGCGATGAATAATAATATTTGCAATTTTTCCTCATTTACAACAATCCTTGATGCTTGAAAGAAAATCATTAATCCCTCTTTATCGCTTTTCCCTCATGAATCATGACATGCCCCATTAGAATTGTATCATACTTGAATTGTTGATGTGTATGCTTTGATGTAGAGACAAACCATTGATTTCCCCATCTCAAAGCATATCCTTGATAGTGCAAGCAAGACCTTAAACCATGATGACAAGTAAGAAAGGGGAGATATGATCCCCTTCTTGAATGTATCTATAGGGGTGAAAAGGGGTAGAGGGGATTCCATTCACCAAGATTGAGAATAACACTAAGGAAACTAAGTTATAAATCCAATTTATCCATACATAACTGAAATTGAAATCCCTCAACATGCCCATAGTAAAATTCCATCTAATCTTTTCATAAGCTTTAGAAAAATATAGTTTTATCATCATTCTAGGTTTTTTGGTGTTTCATAGGGAAATACAAACTTCATGAATCAAAATTATGCCATCCATAATTAGTCGTGCTTCAACAAATCCAAATTGCTCTAGGGATATCATGATTGGGAGTGGGGGTTTAAGCCTATTTGCAATCACTTTAGAAATGATCTTATAAATAACATTACAGAGTGAGATGGGTATATACCTACCCATGGAATACACCCCATATCTCATAGGATTGGGGTATAGGAAAGTAGCGTTGAAGGCTAAAAGCAAGTCCCCTGTCACTCGAGAATTTTTGTCAGTTTGAACCACCTCAATTTTAATTACATCCTAGAAGTGATGTAAGAAATTTAACGTGAATTCCACTAGACTAGGAACTTTTCCATCTTCCATCTGGCTCACCACAACCTCAAGCTCGCTTAGAGAGACTGGTTTCATTAGCAACTCATTATGTTCTAGAGACACCAATAGAGTTATATGTTGGTTAATCAGAGCAATATATCTACATTGATCAGGAATTGGATCCTCCATAATATCCTTGAAGTACCAAACTAATTATTCCTTGATATTCTTCCGGTCCTATAGTATCCTCCCATCCACATCTTTTAGAACTAATATCTTATTTCATTTCCTATGCTAAACAGTTGAGCGATGAAGAAAGGCAGTGTTTCTTTACCTTTCTTTCAACCACCTATTTTGGGAATTTTGTTTTCACAATATCTCCTCATGTGCTTCTCTTTATACCACATGGTCCATAATTTGTCTTTCTTCTATGCATAACACATCATCAAATCCCTCCAACATTCCTTCTATTTGGATCTCCTTGAGCCTCTACTTTACATGGAGCTTGTCTTGGAATATGTTTCCAAATACCTCCCTATTCCACATTCTCAGCATAGCCTTGATTTCCTTGATTTTTTTCAGGAATCGGTAAATGCATGAGCCCCTCCCTCCCTATTCTTCCTCCCACCATTTCAAGTCCGAGTGAGATAACTATAACTGTTCAAATTGGAACAGACACCTCAATGACTCACCCTCCCAAATGCATGGAAAACTGATTGTCCAGTTCTCTGAGATGGTGGTGGGAAGAACAAAAGATGATGTCTCCATGTCGTTAGTTAGAATGGACTTCAATACTAGAAAGCGGTCCAAGTGGTGTTCCTCTCCCCCCCATTTTCTATTGCTCCAATTGAACACATGGTTAGTAATTTCCATGTCCACTAATTTTAAATCCTCTATTAGATCCCTAAACATTTGACTAGATAGTTCCAAGGTTGTCCAACCCATTTTTTTCTTCTATATAGAAGTGATCATATTGAAATCCACATTAATGATCTAGTGTTCTCTTGAGCCAATTCCTTTTGGTATTCCAACGAATGCAGAAACCTCAACTTCTAGGAGTGGATCTGAGCACTATACATATTTATTAACATGACCGAGTTAGATGACCTAATAACCTGGGATGATGTTGTTATGAATCTCTAATTCGCTAAAAAATTACACAACCTATTAGCTTCTTGATCTTGTAAGGTGGCTAGGACACTCACTATTCCCCTAGTGGCCACAATTACCACTTCGTTACCTTTCCAAACTTTCCTAACTATGTCCTCCATTTCCTCAAATGAACACTTGGTTTCTTGACAAACATTACAATTGGTTTCTCATTTTTTATCTTATTTATTAGAATCCTAATATTCTGGGAGTTTCTCACTCCCATGGAATTCCAAGACAAAATCGTCATCAAAACAAATTTTGGAGAACAACCTTGATCATCAGGTACTTCCTTGAGTCCACAACCATGGTTCCTACCTCATTTATTATTTGATGATTATTCCTCCTTCCAATTTTATTTGGGCCCTCTTTGAATTTTTTCTTGTTTTCTTTGAACTTACTTCTGACAATTCCCAGGGGCTTGGACTTTTCCAATTTGAGGATGGAATATTGAAGCAACTGAACCTACTGGAAGGATACATACACCTTATTATTCAATAAATCATGCTTGATCTCATCCAAATATAAATATCCCAATTCCACACCTCCTCTTACTGAATCATATATACATATCCCTTTTCCTCCCTTGTTTCTTCTTCATGAGTTCCTTGTCTACCCTGCACTGCTTCCTGATTTTCTTCCTGCACTTCGTCTCCCATAGTCTCCATCGGATCTGTTCCATTTTCTGAAAGTTGACTCAAACTATTATAGGAAAGGGGATTTACGGAAGAAATCCCTTCATGGTCCTTACACCCATGCCTTTTCCTATGAGGGACCTTGGTGAAACCCTCACTATTTGTATATTCTTTCTTTTTCTCCTGGGTCACTAGATCATCCTACGAGAATTCTCTCATCAAATTCCCATGCTCATTGCAAAGATTTCACCAGAAGGGAATGTGATCACAGTCCAGGTGTTGCATCCGATCCATGTATTCCTATGTGATATTTATAGCTTCTGGAAATTCCTTTGAAACATCCATATACACACATATTCTAGCATTACAGGTATACTTGGAATCCTTGGTTTGTTCTGCCACCTATATGAATTCTCCTAAGGCATTCCCTATGTCCTCCATAATTTTCTACTCCTAATATTCGCTTGGAAAGGAGTAAATACAAATCCATATCGGGATCTCTTCAGATCCTCCTGGCCTGGGTTAAATATTTCTCTCCATGGTTTTAGGAAGAGCCCCGCATAGTAGGAAAAATATGGCCCTCCCTCAAAGACCCTATCTTTGTCTTCTATGTTGAAAAACAAAACAATAAACAATCTCTTGTACCCTAATTGTAGGTCATAATGGACCTTAGGATTCCATATGAATTGGATCCATTTGACTAGATCCTTCTCGGACAACCAAGTTCCCAAGAACTTCCTAGTTATGTCGTGCTCTCTCATATACTCAATATTTCCTAGTAATTTGTCTATTTTAATTTGCAGGGAAAGGATTTGTTTTGACTTAAGGATATAGATCCATTGTCCCAAACTGATACCACCACCATTAGTCCATTTCTCCTCCTCATCCTAATTCAATCCCCCTCTTCCATCCCTGATCCCAAAATGAAACCTTTTCCCTTATTGTTATTCGTTGAAACCCCTTCTTTGTGGCTTACTCTTGCTGAGCAGCCCCCCCAACAGACTGGCCTTGACCATGTCAACAATTACAAGAGTATTTTGGTCCCCTAATGGACAACAACTATGTCTCAAGATGTGAGTGACAAAGGGGTGTTGTTTGGATTCCTATCCCCAATGTCTCAACTTAGCTACAATATTGTTTTGTCCTCAAATGAGGTTACAATGTTGGTTGTATTAAGTTATTTTTCAAGGCTAGCTTGGGGTCATGAACCAAGAATTTTTATCTTTAGGGTGTGATATGTGTGCAAATGGTGTGTATAAGCCCCAACAATCCTACAACAAAGATGCAACAATCTCCCTACTAGGATGCACAAAATAACATGCAAATAAATAACAATAAATAACAGTAAATATCATGCAAATTCACAAATAATTATTCCATAACATAAAATAAACACAAGTAAATGAATGTCTAAGGAACTTACCAAGGTGTAGGAAACCCGAAGGTGGTATTCACTACGAATATCAACTCAAGAGGCTCACAAACAAGGAAAATAGGACCTCAAAACAAACCAAGGGGTTGTAATGGATTATATCTAGACAGAAACATGTTGGGGAGGGGAAAAACACAGACATGGGGTCTAGAATAAGGATCTCAAGCACCGAAAAGGACTAAAAAACTGTAGGTCACACCTGTCGAAGAAACATGCGTGATTGGGGTTGCACAGAACTAGGAAATAGTCGCGATCGGGGAAGAAAATAGTCAGAAGACTTGGGTCGCATAAAACAAAGGATTAAGCATGATAGGTCACTCAAAATTGAGTCACAGTAGCGACCAAGGTCGCTCAAGAAGCCATGACAGACATGATCTAGATTTCTAGTCTAGGTCACACTTATCAAGGCAAAAGGCTCAACCTTGGTCATCCTTATCGGGAAAAAAGGTGCGATTGGGTCACAACTTTCAGTCAGATAGGTGCAACTCAACCCAAGCTGGATTTTTTTTGAAAAATGGCCGTCAGCTAGGGATGGGGGGTGAGGGGTTAATATTTTTGACGAATGAAGGAAAAAAAAGAGAACAAACCAATAGAAAAAACTACAAAAACAAAGATCCATATGGATTGACCGAGTGGAGTCACCAAAACTATAGTGGGAATTTCTCCCTAGCTACGTGAAAAAGCACTAACTGTAGATAATGCAGATCATAGGGTAGAGTTCAACAATAATAATAGGAAATAAAAACAACACAAAACATATTTTTAGGGTTTTCAACATATAATACTAACTAATGCAAGAAATAACAATGAATAAACCTTTGTTTTGAAGTTGGGCCAATGTAGTCGTCCTAGGAAATGGTCCCACAAATCCATGGTCTTGGTCTCCAATCTCTTACAAAGTTAGTTGTTGGATGGGGGAATGGATCGAAATGGGTATGGAGCAAGCTCAACATACACCATGGGAATGGCGTGGTAAAATATGGAATAATGGAGAAAAGTGTATGATGTGACTGAGAGCAAATGGCAAAAAGTGTTTTGGGGGAGGCCTTCACAATGTATTTATAGGATGGTCCAAGGTTTTTTGACCCATGGTAATGGCCCATGGTATTTTATTGTCCATGGTATTTATCTATGGTATTTTAACCCATTCTCACTTTTAGGATTTTTGGCCCTTTTTGGAGAGGGTGGGGATAAATCACAATAAATGCTCAACTTCGCTTCATTTATGGGGAAGGAATAATAATGTTTTGGACCATATTTAGTGGAAATATAGTTGTGAAGGTCAAAATGGAGGAAATAATGGTGAAAATATGATGTATGATTACGGTTTAGACCATAGAGAGCTAGGTGAACAATTTTTAGTGTTAACAAGGACAAGATATGGTCGTTATGAATTTGTGGTCATATCTTGTATCCTTTCTAATGCACCAACTACCTTTATGTGTCTTATTAATAACATATTCAAAAATTATTTGGATAATTTTGTACTTGTTTTTATTGTTGATATAATTATGTTTTTTGAAATTGAACAAGAGCACGAAGTACATCTCCGAATAGTCTTACAAATGTTAAGGGAACACCAACTTTATGACAAGCTCAGTAAGCATGAATTTTATCAATTTTTTTTTAGTAATTGGGGCATATTGTTACAAAAGAAAGGAAGACAATTTATCTCATCAGAAAAATGTAAAATAATTTTTCAACAACTAAAGAATCTTCTTACTACTGCACCTATAGAAAAAAATTGCAGACCCATATAGAGAATTCCTAGTCTATACTGATGCAAGCAGAGAAGGATTAGGAGCAGTACTTTTACAACATAATCATATAGTATGTTGTGCGTCTTGAAAATTTAAAGAACATGTAAGAAATTATGCAACTCATGATTTGAAACTAGTTGTGATAATTCATGCATTTGAAATGTGGCATCATTATCTAGTAGGGAGAAGGTATGTACTTATGATAAACCATATTGGGTTAAAATATTTATTTGACCAACCCCACTTGAATGCTAGAAAATCTAGATGTTTATCCTTTTCGAGTGATTTTGATTTAAGATTAAACACATTAATCGAAAGGAAAATAAAGTGGTGAATTCTCTCAACAAAAGCATACAAATGATTCATAAGGCATTCAACAACACTTGCAAGTATGATTTGCAACTCAAAGTCATTGAAGCCCCTAAAAGTGATAAGTATTTTATTCAAATAAGGAATGAATTACAACAAAAAACACAAGAACCAAAGTTTTCAAGTTATCATCTAACATAAGAAGGATTGTTGGTCTATAAAAATAGGTTAGACATTCCTAATTTTGGTGAATTAGGAACTCTTGTTATGAAAGAAATGCATAAACAACCTTAATCAGGACACCTATGTTACTAGAAGGTGGTTACTACTATAAAGAAGGAATATTTTTTGGAATGGAATGAAGAAGGATGTAATAGAGTATATTGTATAATTTATTGAGTGTCAACAGGTAAAAGTAGAACACCAACATCTAGTTGGTTTGTTACAACCCATGTTGTAGCTAGAATGGAAATGGGATGCAATTTCCATGGAATTCATTAAAGGATTACCTAAAATAATAAAAATATTATGCTGTTATGGTTGTAATGGATAAATTAAGTAAATATGCTCATTTTATTCATGTTAAGTCTACTCATAAAGTAGTGAATATTGCATAAATTTTTATGAATGATACTTTTAGATTTTATGGAATTCCCACTACCATTATATATGATAGAGATAATAAATTCACTTTAAACTTTTGTAAACGATTATTTGAGGGATTAGGTGCCAAGATCAACTTTAGTATCACATATCACCCTCAAACAGATGGACAAATTAAAATAACTAATCAGATATTAGAATACATGCTTCACATGTATGTTATGCATAAGCCTACTAAATGGGGGGGTATTTACATTTTCTAGAATTTTCTTGCAACAATGGGTATTCGACCTCCCTTAAAATGAGTCCATTTGAGTTACTCTATGGTAGAAAGTATAACACTCATATCAACTTGGATAATCTTGTAAATAGGGTCATGCTTGGATTGAATATACTCAAAGAGATGGAACACTAAGTAAATAAATATAAACAAAATTTAAAAACTTCTAAAGACAAGAATAAAATCTATGTAGATTTGAAAAGAATACATAAAAAATTTCAAGTTCAGGAACATGTGTACTTAAAGTTGAAAGCAAAAATAACATCATGAACCTAGGGGAGTGTGCTAAACTTTCTCCTAGATACCATGGGATATTTGATATATTATCTAGAGTAGGACCAATGACTTATCAACTTTATTTTCCATCTAGCATCAAATTCCACATTATTTTTAATGTTTACTTATTAAATAAGTATGTTCACAAACCTAACCATGTAATTGATTCGCATGTGATACAAGTGGAACCGAAGAGAGAGTTTTAAAAAGAACTCATATGCATAATAGACAGGAGAGAAACAATGCTTAGGAATTGTAATGTCACCATCCCTCAATCCGACTCGTGAGAGGGGACATTAACTGGTTTAGGATCTCAAAATTTCTCCCCATAGCCATAATTACGAATTTATAACATCTAAATGCATATACAAATACATAATAAAAATACATGGCAGAAATAACTCAATCCACACACACACATCATGCATTTACATGCATAATTATCACTATAAATAAAAATCATTGCACATCAAATACAAAAGAGTACTTATATTTAAACAAAGAAGATCAAAGAAACTAGTTGTGTAAGAGTGATTTTCCACCCAACCATGGGCACTATTTCTAACATATACTCTTATTGTTGAGAGCCCACCCCCAAGTTGGGATATGAGGCCACTAGGGAGAGGAAACACCTACAAGATTCTCTACCTCATCCAAAAACCCATTCTTCTCTCTATGCCCAACCATAATATCAACCAGAGCTCTACAGGGATCTCACTAAGCCATCACAACCATGCATGACACTCCTTCCAACTACCCCACACAACATAAGTAAGGAATTTCCCTTCACTGATCCATAGTTACCTTAGGAAATCCAACCCTTACAGTGCTTACCAATGTGTGCAGTAAGAGTCCAACCTGCCGTATGCCATTGGAGAAAGTGCTACAACTAATTCATTACTTCTCAAGCATCCAAAAGTAGAATAACTCAATGGGTAAGGGTTCCTAACTTTCCCAACCTCTCTTCTCACCTACAACCATCTATTTCCTTTCCTAAAATTCAGCTCTGTCTGCAAATTCGAATTATACACAGTCTGGTAATGGACATGAACAACAATAGGAAACTTTACGTAGTGTGAAAACATGCATGAGAGTATGTTATATTTAGTGTTGACTTCTAGGAAAATGAGATAAGGGTGAAAATACAACTAACATATATTTCGATCATAGAATAAAATAACAACTAACAATTGACATAACTGTCACAACTCCCATGCTTCAATAACTACATGAACTGACTATTCCCGCCAACCTTACACATGCATTCAATGATTGGGTTAAATGGTAAAAATGAATTAATTGGCTAATTCAAAGCACATGGCAGGTTTTGGATGAGTTCTAAGCTTGACACTTGGGAACATACAATTTAATTTCCCATAATCCTCGTTTCCTCTTCCCCTTTGGTGGAATCATAGACCCTCTAGTGATCTTAACATAACCATATTGGACCATTTTATTAATTTCCAACATAAATATTTATATACATTTCAAATTGGCATGATAAGCCAATCATACTATCCAAAAAATATATATATATACAACATGCATGCCTAGCCATTCACTTATCATGTCTTGTCCTTTCTCTCTGCACTAGGAATGGCATACTAGCATATTGAAATAATTTACATAATTTTTATTAAATACATTTTAAGTCAAAATAAGGGGTATTACAATACCCTCCCCCTTGGAATAACACCGTCCTCGGTGTTTTCTCAAAATCATAACAAAAATGGATATGCCTCTTTCATGGAATCCTCCAACTCCCACGTAGCCTCATCGGGACCGAAGTGATTCCATTACACCTTTACTTATCCAATGAATGTGTTCTGGAGAAATGGTTATTTCCTATCGAGGATGCATAGTGTCTCGGTTTGGAAATCTCCCTTGGGTTCCACCTAAATCACATCCCAATCAATCACATGGTTACGTTCATGTACATGTTTCTTAAGAAAAGAAACATGAAAAATATTTTAAGCTCTAGTATTAGCATGTAGTGAAATTCTATATGAAATTCACCCTATTCTTTCAAGCACTTCAAATGGTTCACAATATCTTAGGACAATTTGGCACAATTTCCAAGCTTCAAGGAACTCTTCCGTAGCCTCACTCTAAGGTAAAAATGATCCCCAACACTGAATTTTGTATGCACTCTATTCTTATTTGCATACATTTTCTTTCTATTTTGGGATTCCTTTAAATTCTGTCTAATATTTTCAACCTCATGTTCCATTTCCTTAAGCAATTATGGGCCAATTACAATTTTGTTTACTGTATTATCCCATGTCACCGGTGTTTTGCACTTTTTTCCATACAAAGCCTCAAATGGACTCATGCCTAATGAAGCTTGTTGCCAATTGTTATATATAAATTCCAGCAACTGTAGAATCATACCACTTGGTTGGTTTTTCCATCACATACATGCGAAGCATGTCTTCAAGAACCTGATTTACTCACTACAACAAAACCCTATGATTAGTGTCTCTTATAGCTTCCTTTTTAGCATCCACTATCACTTTTAGTGTATTTTTCATCATTTTTTGGACAAAGTGGATGATTTTCCACGGGATGGTGCTTTTAATGGCATTATTTGCATCCCTTTTTAAATTTTGGTTCTATTTTGGATGCTAATTAGCATCCCAATTAGCGTCCCAATTAGCGTCCTGATTAGCATCCCATTTTAAAAGTTGGCGCTATTGTGGACACTAATTAGCATCCCAATTAGCATCCCAATTAGCATCACAATTGTCATCCCAATTAATGTCCCAATTAGCGTCCAAAAAAACATCCCATATAATTCCCAAAACAGCCTCCAAAAAGATGTCTTGAATAACATATCACCATATATTAATCTAGGGTTAGCGACAGGAATTGTGCCATGAATTTCGGCAGGAAAAACATCCAACATAGCGTGAAGTATAAAGCCAATAAATTTTCCTATAAAACATACAACATAGCACCAGGTATAGATCCAGATATAGCACCTAGAATAATGCCAAAAATTTCAAAAGGAACCGCGCTAGGAATTGCACTAGGTTTAGAGCTAGGAATTTTGTTCAAAAAACGTCCGACTTAACGCCAAATATATTAATGTCAATGTCAATGATCATGATTCATGTGATAGTACTTTTGTATCTTGATTTATCATGGCAGCACCTAATGATCATAATCATGGCACTTTTGGATATTGATTAATCCTAATGAGGGGTAAATTATCTTAGTGTCACCTAAATTTCTCTAATGGATATTGAGTGTCCTCGACAACATTTAATAGACCCTAATGGAATCAGATTGGCCCTAAAAACATGACGATGATGCATTATGATAATGATGATGGAGCATATGTGTATGATTTGATAAGTATAAGACTATATCATCCATTCTGGTGAGGTAGTAGGGCTCCTTGCTCATTATTATCACAACTATATTGATGATGACATTGATGATGACTACGACGACAACAATGATATTGATTTATTGTATGATGATGATGACGATTTGGACGTCAATGATGATTATGCATGTGGTAGAACTTTTGGATCCTAATTGATTCTAATGGTACCTAAATTTTTGTAATGACATCTAAACGACCCTATTATTATCGAAATGACTGTAACGACATATAAATGACCTTAAAAATTACATATCATGAATTCTAATGGCAACAATTTGGCACCAGTAATTAAGGAATTGCATATGGAGTCATGCCACCATCTAGAATCCTTCAAGATTCTACTTGCATTAAAAAATGTAAAAAAGGAATTGCTATCAGTGGCAGGGATAACAAGTGTCACCGATGAGTTTTTTACTGAAGTGCTCACTTATCTAGGTTGTGACTTGAAAGAGATTTCTATATTTGGTTGTGGGTAAGTGGTTCAATTTCTTCATTGTTTTAAATTATTTAAGTTCAAATAACTTGGATAGTGGAATATATTTCAGATCACATCTCGTTCTTACACTATTTTGATACCTATGTTATTGAGGGTGTTTGTTAATCACCAGATAATTGCAATGTAGAAGGCTGACTAATGGTGCCCTAGAATCAATAGTTGTTTTGTGTTGTGCACCAAATGCTCTCATCCTAGACAAAATTTCTCTCTTGACTGAAACAACAATCATCCACCTTGAAAATGGATGTAGATCAATTCAAACCTTATCATTAAAAATATTTTCATTCAGGTTAGTGAATGGTGCATAACTATTTATAATGGGTGTGAAGTAAAATTGTTGCAAGCAACATACTTGTTGAAAGTTTTTGATAATGCTTCTTATGCATGTTATTATGATTATTGTTTAGTCTAGAGTTTAAACTAACCTTTATAAACCATATCCTATTGATGATTATATGAATCGAGGCATTGCTAGAACAACCCTTATTTGTTGATCACTTTGATGCTAGAAGAATCCGATACCAAGCAGATATACTATACTTTTGCAACTGAAACTCTTCGTTAGATAAAATTTTATCCTTTTTTTGTTATTTAGCTTGCATATTTCTAAACCACTTCTAGGATATAACATATCATGTATTCAGTAGTACCATTTGATTTATTTCTGATCAGCTTTGGGATTTAAATGTATTTTTTTAATTCTCTTTCTTAGTCCCTTGGTCGCATCAACTAGGTGTAAAATATCTTTTTTATCAAGATGAAAACAATATATAGGCTTAGTATTTTTTATTTTTTGCTTCCTTGGATGAATGTTAGCAAATTTTAAGTATAACTTTAGATATTCAACATCTACATCCAAGTTTTTGGTGGTTAATTTAGTTTGGTATAAAGAAAATTGTCATTTCCTAGGTATTTTCTATAATGCAGTCTTGTGTTTTTTTTCCAATGGTAACTTTGCAAGGAAATCCATGATGCTTCCCAACATTCCTTGATGGAATCCCTAATAAACCCATTGGCATAGATTAGTGCACCTCACTTAGGATGTTTCGAACCAGGCACCTGCTGGCATTGACACTAGCCATGGAATACCAATAATGGTTCCATAACCTTTAACATACCATCATATTTTGTTTGGAACTCATCTCATTATATACATGTCCCTTGGTGAGTCATGTGGGTTTGCACAAAACTCATAGGAATGTCTCATCAACTTTTGTTGGTTGATAATGGAATTTGATATTGAGTAATTTACAAAAGAATGTGATATTTTCCAAAACAATAAGGCATACAATGTTCCTCATCTTAGTATTCTCCAACATAATTTCATTGCAAATTTAATGAACGTAAATCATACATATTAAGTGGGTGTTGGTGTATAATAAATAGGCTAAGTCTCAAAGAGTTGTGTCCTATCATACCTTGTGACCATTGAATGGTATTTAAAATGTCACAAGTATTTGTATCAATAATCACATTCATTATCATCATTATATTTTTATCCTTATGGGCTCTCAACTATATCCTATTTAACCAGATATTTCTGGTTATGAAAATTGTTATTTGGAACTACTAACCATAAGTGAGAAGAGGTATCTATGAAATCATCACTAGTTTGCCACTCTTAGAAGGTAAATATTCTCTCCCTGTGGTGATTAACTATTTATCTTGCGAAAATGTGCAATTAAGTGAATACGGATCTCAATGAACATAGTATTTAGTTTTATAACTTTTTCCAACTGAATGCTTCCTCCTAAATTTGCTACCCATTTCCTAGAGAGAAACATACCCCTTGGATATGGCACATCAATGACACCAACTATCCATAAAAAAACCAACATCCAAGTATGCATCAAGTCTTTCTTGTAAGTCTTTGATCAATACATGGACCTTGATTTTCCTCGAGTCCATAGCACACATACTTTGACAAGGTCTAGATATTTGTAGGCCAATATTATTCATAACATCGAGGGGCATCACATTGTTTGAGGCTACTAAGTCAAGAATACAATTATGCAACAACCCAATATTTTCATGCCCAACAAAGGAAGGAAGTCAAAAGGATGTATAAACCCATGTCTTGCTTCTATATGCTTGAGGCAATTAATCTGATATTTGTTAAGGAAAAAGATAGTATGATGCACATAAGTAAAAGCAAGTAGGAAAGATATGACTGGTCATAGTTCCAACCCAACCAAGCACAAACATATAAAAAGGTAGGAAGTAGTAAATTAAACAAGGCAGTTCTTAGGCACGATCTCTGAAGTGCTGCCATTATTTAATTAATCCATGAAGGTAGGTAGTTCTGAATATCCCATGAGTTGCAAAAACTAGATCAATGACCAACAATGTAACATAGAATGAAAAATGAGTACCGTTCCCTCCTCCTTGGTTCACACCTTGACACAAGTTGACACAATTGACATCTCCTTAGTCTCTTTCAACTCTAATACCTTTTTTATTCAAACTATTAGGATTGGGATTTCATAAGTTCAATGAGAGATACCTGCACTTTTTCCTTAGATATTTCAATATCCAAATCAGTATTGAGGACATCACTAATCAATATACCTTGGGCTTTCTTGAGATGTTATTTTGGCTCTTGATTTGTTGATTCCCACAAACATAAGTCTTCAATGAAGAATTGGTCCACACTAAAGATGGAAGAGAAATCCACGTGTGTGATTTCATGCCAAAAATAGACTCAATGCTAGCACACATCATTAGTAACCTCCATGATGTGGTCTCCAAGGTTTAACCACTTCTAAATAAGCATGAAAATGGCTAATATCAAGGAGGAAGTCATTAATACATTAATTGATAGCCACCAATCCACACATTTCCATATTGTGCTACATCAAGAGGTTTTAGGAAAATTAGTTTGCTTAAAAGAGTCATATATGTATGACACCTACTTACTCATAAATACATTACTAGTGCCCTTCCTTATACTATGAGTTCTTTGGCCCTATATTTTAAGAGTGAACCCACATTTTCCTCAACCGTGACCATTGCTAGGAGTAGGTTGACGCCACACAAGATTAAAGTTAGGGCCTTGTCAATGCAGGATACTCTCTAGAAGGCATTATCTAATATGGACTATGTGTTGACACTTACATTATTGATACAAATAATTCGTAGGCTATCTCCTCCCTAGATAATTGTCATAAAAAAAACAATTTTAGCTGATATGTTTATTTATTTACTCTCCTCCACATTCTAAGTTTCTCCTTAGTATAACCTAATGTCTATGTTTTTGTGTTTTTAAACCTTGTACTTGTCTAATTTTTTTTCATTTATCTCATTTCAAAATTTTGTAACAATTAATTTTAAAATATATAAATCTCATAGCATTATATTTTTGTTAAATGTATAAATTATCCTTTTATACTAAAGATTTTTAAAAAATATAAATATCATTGAAATAGTTAACTACTATTTAATATTTATATTTGAATATTTAAATAAAATTTATATTTATATTTAATAACTATACTTTTTAATTAATATAATTGTATGTTACTTTCTTATAATTTTTTAATATTTTATATCTCTTATCTTAAAAAAAAGAAAAAGAAAAGAGCCTAAACCAATCACTCTTAGAGCTTGCATTTATCTAAAAATTCAAAATGTATATCCCATCAATTTTTCCCCAAAATTTTTCCGCCTATACCTAGAAAGAATAGGATCACGCCTATACCCAAAAAGAAGAGAATCAGGATGCAATAAAGATCCATGGCAAAAAGGAATTATTTTTCTTCCTTCTTGCTACTAACCCACAGGTTAGGGTTTTGATCTATCATGCTATTGTTGAGTAGCTCATGAAAATTGAGAATCTCAGATTCCATTTTCTCTATGCTAGGAATACCGAATTTGCAGTAGGTGAAGGCATCAAAGTTGTCTTCGATTAACTCCGAAAGAAGTCGCAACCTTATCCGCTATTGGTTACCCGGACTTCAACAAGATCACCATCATTATACATGTATTTTCGCTTGAAAACCTAAAATATCTATGATTCCAGAATCTCCAGAGCTTTTATTTCCTGTGGAAAGAGATGTATTATTACTATCAATCAAGGGGCTATTTACCATGGATGATTTGCTTGGCACTAAGTTGTAGGTATTCAAGGGTTACTATTCCTGGCTGAGACCAATTTTGGATTTAGGAAACTGAACGTTGTCAAGGATTTTTTTATAAGAGAAACACCTGATCTTGGTTTGGGAGATCATTCCAGGTATTATCCTTTCATGTATCTATGCAAGATAATCCATATAATAAAATATCTTGTATGATATTCAACATTGACGCAAGAATTGGTATGTTGTGTTATATAATTTTTAATATACCATGTGCCAAAGAAAATGATTTTTTTATGTTGATGGATGTCGTGCCAAATGATATTTTTGTATGAATATAGTGGTTGATTTATTGAATGTAATGTGTCTTCTTCATCAATTGTTTTCAAAATGAACATAAAATATATATGGTTTTATTATACATGAAATGATTGCTTCGCCTGCAGAGAAATTATATCAATTGTTAATTGTTAATATATTTCTTGGAACAAAAAATTCAATTTGTGTAATCCTCGGCTTTCTTTGTCCTTGTTTGAGCATAAGAAAACATTTCTCTATTACTGATGAGTATTTCTCGAACTAAGGAATAATAAAGAAGTTTCTGAACCTTTACTATTCCAAACAATCCTAGGCTGGGCATTGCATTGGATGGGTACCAAGCATGGGAATATACATTTGCTTGACTCCACTGTGTTGATTTTGGTGCTTAGTTTTAGGTATGTGCTTTTGTGATGGTTGCTTATCAAAGGGTGTTGTTGATCCATGCGATGGGTCCTGAACTGTGTTCATTGGGTTTTTTTCCTTTCCTATACTCTGTCCCATAATCTCAATCTTGCAAGACACCATAGAATTCTGTCATGATCAAAATCCAGTGCAGGATATAAAGCGCCCCAAAAACCTGGTTTGTTTGTGGTGTACAAACTATGCATCTGACTAATGCAATGCAATATGAATCTGGCAGCAGTGACCTGGCCTTACACAGAGAGGGAAAATCAGGGGAAGAGAAGTTCAACTTTTAAACTATACTATGAATAGAGTCTTTTTAGCTTTTCCATACCAATATAAATCCATGCTAAATTAATATTTCTTCTACATATAGAACTTGTTGTTAGATGCAGAAATCGATTTAGTTTTATTTTAATAAGATATTTTGGATCTTTTGGATTTTATTTTATAAGATATTTTGGATATGCAATTTCATTAATTTAAAATTGCAATTTCTTATACTATTTGCTCAAAAAATAGAAAAAAAAAGAAGATATTGTCGAAAAAAGAAAAACAAGTACAAGTACCATTAGAAATCCCATGAATTTAATAATCCATCTGATCCAAGAGGAAGCGAAGAATCCATTGATAACAACATCATCAATATTAAACAAAATTTAAACAACTCTTTTTTATAAATGGTATATCAGCGGCGGTGTGTGCATGATTGGAATATCCATAAACAACACTTAACAATTGCTTCAGCGCATTGCATTGATGTTTCAGGAGGAATTCATGGGGACTCCATATTTTTTTCCATTACTATATTTCTTCTTTACATGTGCGCTAGAGTTTCAGGCCTCAAAAAACCCAATGACTGTTAGCTTGCCACCCCATTCAACTTAGACCGTCCATGCAGTTTCTCATATATTCAGTTTTCACTATTTCCATCATCTCACATAATTGAAAACGTTCTGTAACATTACACAACTTGAATAGAGCTCCAGATTGTCTTATATTTATTGTAGTTTTCTCTTGTAGTTGCCATTCTCAATGCACTCAAATCAAATTGGGGAAACACAGTGCCACAAACTTGGAGCGGCTCTAATCCCTGCAGTTCTCAATGGGTTGGGATCAATTGCACAAATTCCCGCCAAATTAATTCACTGTAAGCATCCCTTTTCAATATTATATGATTGTTATTTATGTGATAACTCTAACTTCAATCTATTTTTTTTCAATTTCATATTAATCATCTTGTATTTGTTAGAATTTCTACCAATAACACAGTTTGTATGTTAAATACCTAAAACCCATAAAATTAATAATTGATGTGGAATTCAATCCTCATTTGGGTTGTGCATGTCTGCAACTTCTCATATAGGTTGAATGTCCATCAATCATGTGGGTATCGTGTTGAATGCCAAAAATCTCGAGTTTATTTATACCATATCCATGTTAGTTGGTCTTGGACTGGATTTCTTCTATTAAGCATTTGTCTCAGAATTAATAATCATGTACAAGACACTATCAACCATGGGGCTTCAGGGAAATCTCCCATCCGATATTGGTCACCTTATTGAATTTCAAATACTGTAAGTCGCTTATTGAGAAAACATAGATTGTTTTTATTATTTTATTAAATCAGTTGGATCTTACCTAAAAGAAATTTTGTTTCAAGAAGAAGACATGGAATTTATATTTTAATTTTTTTAGGTCCTAATTGAAATTTTGTTTCAAGAAAAAGACAAGGGATTGCAGTCTTTTCACCTTTTCCATACTAGTATAAATCCATCCTAAATTAAGATTTTTTTCTGCATATAAAACTTGTTTCTATAATTCTAAATCAAAATTATTTTAGCAAACATAGATTAAACTTTATTAAACTTTATTAAACATAGATTAAACTTTATTAAATTAATTTCAAGAAGAAGATAGGAAATTTATATATATATATATATAACTTAATTGAAATTTTGTTTCAAGAAAAAGACAAGGGATTACAGTCTTTTCAGATTTTCCATACCAGTATAAGTCCATGCTAAATTAAGATTTCTTTTTCATATAGAACTTGTTTTTTATAATAGCAGTAACAATCCTTTTTAAATTTAGCATACTTCAAGAAATGTAAATCTGAGATTGTAGTAGTAGTAAAGTAGATAGTAGCTAATCAATAGTAGAGGCAAAAACACAAAGATTTTTATAGGGAAACCTTTCAAGTAATAAAACCCTAAATAATGGATAATTATTCTTCTAAATGAGTTGACTGAGTTTGTACATGAGCAGATAATGAGTAGAATTTTACATGATAATCAAGTTGCCTCTAGGGAACACATACGAAGAGAAAAGAACCCATAGAAGATGACTATCCTGAAAAAGTGAGCTACCGCCACTTTTCCAAACCAAAAACTGAGGCTGCCATCTACCAAGGAGAAGCTTGTTGTTGACCAGATTGAGCGGGTTGTTGACTATTTGAAGTTTACATGACTGTGTTGTTTGACTTCTTGACTCCCCAGTAGATTCAGTGGTTAATTATTATCCCTTATAAGGCTGCAGCTGGATGGGACAAGCCATAAATAGAGCTAGACTTCTTTGAGAAGGCCCTAGACAGCAATAAAACTCTTTTTTCTTAAACGATCCAGGTTTAAGATGGATCTATTCTAGCTTCTTTTTTTTGAGTGATTGTAATTAATAAATGGTTAACTCTTAGTATGATATTAGTTATTAATAAATGGTCAACCCTTAATGTAATTAATCCATAATTTATTCTTTAGGGCCTTTCAATTCCCATACCTACTTTTACCAAGAGACCAACTTGTTGCTTGATGAAGATACATGTTCCTAAAGTGAGGACCTCCAAGACCTCCAAGATGGTCTGCTGCAGGTTTTAAACTCTCCATTCCATTTTTTAACTCCATGGACATAGTAATTTGATATGAAATATGCTGAAAGGAAAGCCAGTAGATACAAATGTATAAATGGTTGTTGACAACATGAACATGATTTTTATCAAATTCCATTAAGATCCATTATTGATAGGCCTGAAGTATTGTTTTGATGATAAAATTGTTTAGAATACACCCAAAAATACTTTTACTGATGTTCAAATTTCCCCAAATATCTATTTTCAGGCATCCACTGAGGTTTGAGATACTCCAAGAAAGCACAATAAAATCTCTCATCCAAGATATTTGACACATTCAATGCACATGTGTACTGTTGTTTTTTTCTAAAGGATGCCCTAGAATAGGGCTGATTCACCCCTATAACAACCTTTATTATACCTGTAGATGATGGTCTCATAATTTTCTTTATCTTGCTTACGATTTTCAAAGGCATGCTTACAGCTGCAATGATTTAAAAAAGTGCCCTGAACAACCTAGGACAGTTGTTTGTGCTCAAATTGAATTTTAATGTTGTTGCCAATGCTTTCTATGTCGATGTTCCTTTCCAAGAATTCATGCTTAGTGTTTTTGCTTCAAAGATATACTACCCAACATACTTCTTAATGACTGTTTGAAATGCCCATAATCATTTTTTGATGGCCAAACACGCTATATTGTAACATACAAATTGTGTCTAGTACATTGTAGCATAAAGATAGTTTGTTAGTTATCTTGTTCGTATCGATTTTCATATTGGTGAGTAAATATAGCCTCATCCTATACTCTATGGCCCCATGAATATGGTTATATCCAATGTCGTTGGGAATCATGTAGATCTCCCGTTGCAAGCACTGCAACATCACCCTGGGAAGTGAATAAACAATATGAATAGGCATCACAATATATCCTAACCATTTATCCTTGTGGATACTCATTAGCTTGATGGAAGAAGGAACTTTTCTCATCCCATGGTGGATAGGATCCATGTGAAGTACCAACTATTGGGTTGGTCATCCTATTTTGATTCTCCTTATTTCTCCACTTATACATGGCTCTAGGATGATCATGCTTATCTACTATATCCTTGGAATCCACACTAAGATAATTGTTGTTGATAGGTCTCATATAGTGGTACACTTATGGTTTCTAAGGAATAGTGATTTTTGCAATCCCATTAAGCCAATTTCTTGAGTTTTGTTCAAAATTCCTAGAAAATGATTATGGATTTCATAACCTGCTTAATCATATATTGTGAAATTATACAATTTATCATCCTTTGAGGACCGTTAGATACTCAAAGTTCTGTATTGCTCCTTTTTACCATTATAAAGAACTCTGCAAGTAGGTTCTCAAATTCTTAAAGGGTACTAGCTCAATGGAAGAGCGACTTCCTTACAAGTAGGAGGTTGGTGGTTTGAATCCTCCATGTCCTAATGATATTATAATATTGGTTAAAAAAAACTAAATTAGTAAGAAAAAAATAAGAGATAAGTGATCAAACAATTATAGCTAAGTGACCAAACAAAATGACCCAAACTCGTATATAAAACTACTAAAAATGACTAAATTAGTGACCAAAAAATGAGAGATTCAAAACTAGGCATTTAAAAGGATGCAACACATGGCGCTAATGATGAAGCCAAACATGGCGTTGATATGGTAGAAAAATAAGACGTTACTTTGGATCCAAAACATGGCGCTACATAGGAAGGAAAATATGGTGCAACAATAAAATAAATATTTGGCGTCATTTTGGTAGCAAAACAAGATGCAAAAAAGGAAGCAAAAATTGGTGAAAATTTGGAAGCGAAAATTGGCACATATTTGGAAGTAAAACATGGTGCAAAATGGGAAGCTAAAGTGGTAGCAAAAATGGATGCAATATTGGATTGTATTTTTGGATTCTAACATGGTACTATTAAGGATGCAAATATAGCGCTAATGGGGATGTCATTTAAGAAGCAAAAGCAGACACTCGCTAGGAAGCAAAATATGATGTTATTTGGGAAGCAAACCTTGACGTTGCTTAGGAATCAAAGTTGGATGCTATTCTAGAAGCAAAAAAATAGACACTATTTTGGGCGTCATAAAGGATGGTATCTAGGAAGAAAAAAAGACGCTTTTTGAGACCTTATAATTTTTTTTCATCACGCGTCCCATTTAGCGTCTAGTTTGACCACTCAATATTAAAAAAAAACACTAAAAAGGGACGCTAAATGGGACACTAATTACAGGATTTGTTGTAGTGATAACTTAAACAAAGATAAAAAGTGCAAGATCCTATATTCAAAAGAAGCCTATCTATGCTAGTCAAAATTGCTTCCTCACGGATGAGGTCATGGTTCAACAATGGAATATCAGTCCACTCATTAGGTTAAATTCCAGGTGCAAGTCCTGGGCGATCTTGACATATTAGGAAAATGAAAAATAGTTGTAATTACTGATTCAAATTTTTAATGGACATCGTATTGATAAAAACAGGCCACTTGTGGGCGTGACGAATTCAGGCCAAATGTAATCCACTTGGATCTAGACAGAATCAATTTCCACCTAAAAAAACACAAACTTGCATCCATTGCTTGGGTTTAAACACACAAAAAAAAAAAACTTGCATCCATCACTTGGGTTTAAACACTAATATCTGATATACGGTTTGATTTCTCATGCATGATTTTAGAGAATCCCCGTGCATGATTTTAGAGAATCCCCGTGCAATAACCACATTTTGCAATTCTAGGATTAAGAAGAAAATATCGGCACATATTGGGAAATCGAAAAAGATGTCGATAGCCATTGCAATCGGTGCAATGGAAATGAAACCCTATGAAAATCTATAAGCATTCACACAATTTCCAAGAAAAGAAAAATATAATATATATTATCGGCAATTGAGGAAGGGTTTTTGTGAGATCGTTGTTTGATAGATCCAAGTATCCCATATATTGGACATTCATAAATAACTAAAGTAATCAGAGGCCTAAAAAGCTGCCCAATCAAGCAGGGATGTCATCTCTTATATTGTTTTCGGATAGAATGAGGGTGTGAAATTTATAGGATTTTTAAAGAACAAGGAAGCTCCCTATGATCATGTTTTGGCATATACCCCAATAGTAAATGGATTCTAGATTGAGGAAGGAATTTGGGAATGCTTCAAATACAATATGAGTAAGTGCATTTGAATTGCTGAGAATAACACTTAGTAGATACATTAAAAAAACCAGGCAACATATTTGAAGGATTTCTAAGATTAAGATAGAGTGCGAAATACAGTTTACAAATAAACTTGAAAGAACATTCAAGGATATTATACAATCATAATACCATCATTCACAAGTGTTCCACATTCAAAATCAAGAACAACAAACAAAGTATCAAATATCAATTGTAGCAACATAGCATATTTTTAATTAAAATAATTGTTTTAGTCATTAAGTTCAAAGATTTGTTTCTGCCAAATCAAGATGCATTTTCAAAAACTGAGAGGATTTTCTTCAGCATGGGACAATATTGAAAAAACTCTCTCATTTTTTATACAGGTGTTAGAGTTTGGGAGAATTTAAGTCATCTTCACAGGGAAATTTTCCTGAATTTCAGTTTAATGTCTGAGTCATCAACTTCAAAATACGATTCCAAGGACCTGGAGGCCCATTTGAGAAAATTAAGACATGGGTTTTGTTGGGCACATGGTAAATTACAAAAATTCTCTCCTGTTTCAGACAGCTATCACCATTAGAGATATCAAGGTGGGGCTTTGAAGCCTATTTTTCAGCAGTCCTCTTGCTGAAATGAAACAAATCAGTTGTAATTGTTTCTATTTTTAGAGTTCGGTTAGATTTCGAATTCAAGACTAGGTAGAGGTTATTTTAATATAAATTCATATGTATTTGATATACAATAGATAGGATTCAAGAGAATGTTTTCTGTGGAAGGCTATGCAGTATAATAAAAGAAATGCAATGAATGATTTTTATTGATTATCAAAACTAATGAAAACAACCAGAAATGTGAAATCAGAACATACTGAAAACAATAGCAACCATACTGCATCAACAGGACAAGAACACCATTTCCTATGAGAAAATCACAGGGGAAGTATAAATAACCTACCGGCAAGAGCAATAAATATCTAGGATGAGAATCTCAACAAGAGGTACACCACTGCCAGCCCTTGCTGAACCAAGAACCCAGAACTATAGAGAGATGTGATAGCACCCCATCCCTAATCACCGGAGAAGACAGGGCACAATATTTTTGAACAAGGAAAATGCAGAGCAGCATGGAGATCTATCTCAAACTTAGTACTATACAATACTAATGGAATAGGTAGAGAACCATGAATCTAGGATTCAAATTTGAACATGCACTGTTAGCTATCCATTTTGTAGGTTCCGCTTCCAAAATATCATTTGCAATACTAAAAATTGTATCTGAAAGGGGTTTCAACCATTTGTTTCAAAGCATGCTCTAATGTACCTCTTGCCATAAGATGATTTGGATGCCTTTGCAGCAGAATCTCTTACATAGCCTGTTCTTTCTTCTCTCAAACCTCTTCGCTCTCTGTTCCACATGCAGTGGTTAGAAGGATAGATCAAAACCCCCATTCATGTGCTGATAACTCGTTTTCAAACTTTCAAAAAAATTGTGGCGCTAAAACTTTTGGTTTTTTTATTTTGATGGTTTTTTTTGGCGCTAAAACCCTTCTCTTAGAAAGTTATGGCTTCTAAAATGCATAATTTTTTTTTTTTTTATCTTGATGGTTTCTTTTATGTGTCTATATATGTGTGTGTGTGTGTGTGTGTGTGTGTGTCTTTTTGTTGGTTTAGTTTGTAAATATATAATAATATATATTTAAGGTACTATGGTTAAGTAAAGAAGCATGAGAATGTAAGTGTAAATTCAAATTTAGTGGTGGGAAAGGACACACCTTTTGTTTTTTTTGGTGGTGTTATTTGATGTAATTTAGGTGTTAGTGATATAATCTAGCTGTTAGTGAGTAGACAAAATTCTACTTTTATTAAATTCATATAAATTATTTTTAATGTATTTTTGATGTTATTATGAACAAGATAGTAGAGTTTAGTTTTGCAACAATATTGATTTTTTTTGTATTGGAGCAATGTATTATATACCTTCAAATGTTTGGAGACTAAAACTAAGTTGTATTCAATCTAGAAAGATCTATCGCTTCTTGAAATTATAACATCCTGAGGGGTAATTAGAGAATGATGGAGTAAAAATATGAATTGTAAGCTATCTATTTTTGTCATCTCAAGAGAGAACACAATCAAGAAGCAGACATATTATCCAAGAGGGCATCAAACTAGCAGTCAACCTCCCTATTGGTTATTGGATATAGGGAAGGTGAAGAACTATCTAAGGTTTCTTCTTTACAATATAGACCCTCTCTCACTCTATTCATCGATGGGGCGTGAAACTATCCCATCATGTAATTTTGGCCTTGTTAGCTCCTAACATAGAGGGCTAATGCATCTTCGTTGGCCCATGTTGTACATCTAAGTCATCATCAAAAATATTTTCATTTATGGCTTATGGGATATATGCCAACTCCTAGGTCATGACGTGTTGCCTAAATAGGGAAAGAAATATACAAGGAGAGTGGATCTAGGATCTATGATCCAAAAGTAGCGAGTATGTCATGGTACACACTAGAAGTGTCTCTCATAATATCCGAATCCGAATGAGGAAAACTTGAAATAGTAATATGTCTGAAAGAACTATAAGAACTAGAAGGGGAGCTATAATGGGTAGTGTGTCGACGTCGGGAGTGGGGATCCTATTGTTGTGATTTGGATGCATACAACTAAGTGTTGGGATGGGGTCGAGACTAGCAACATCGAGGGGGTTGGGAGGATGTAGAGGTGTTCTATGGTCAGAAGCAGTGACATCCTTTGTTGATCTCTAGAATCCCCTAAAGGAGGGGAGCGCTAGAAAGAAGGAAGTGATATCCTGAGTGGAGGTCAGTCCCGACTACAAATGTCATAGGAGGAGGGAACAAAGCAAATAGTAAACATGTTTTTTGGAAACTATGGCATGAACCTACCAATTTAGGATCCTCATGCACACAATTATTGATCTTTCTCCCAATAATTACATCAAAAACATTGATTTCCTAAAGTTCACAATATTGCCATAGCCTTTATTGAGTAAGGACAACTGAGAAAGGATTGACAAAAGAAACATTAACAGGGTTTCATAAGTGTGGTTTTTTTGGATGTTTATGTCATGGTTATCATGTTCAACCCTAGTTTTCCCCATATTTTGTCCCTATTTTTGTCTAGGATTTATCTAACCAACAAGAGTTGGAGTGCTCCATACAAGTACAAGTACCAGAGTACAATGTCCCTAGCCTTTTTAGAATTCATATGTATTTGTTTATTCTACTATCAAACAAATTTGTGATACAACCTAGTCTAGGACTTGTGTTGCAAAATCTTAATGGAAGAAAAGGTTGAGTAGGATTTGTGTTGGTGGTACTCAATAATTTGTAAATTCAAGTTCCTAATGAAGACTATGATTTTTACATGTCTAATGCTTAGTAATATAGTTCTTATTTGGGATTATCTGTAGAGAAGAATCTAGAAGGTGTCCAATATGTAATGTAAGGAAAGAAATCACATGTCGTTTGTTTATTGAGTTATTTTTTTTATTGTTGTATGGGTAGAATTATAAAGAGGTATTTGTATCGAAGGCTTATGAGTTGGGGTTTTTATCAATGTCTGCTTAAAATTTGTCTTCTTAAAAAAGTATATAGATTTACCTTTACTATGTACCTAGGGGTGTGGCAGGAAAAGAATGGTCAACTATTTGATGGTAAGTTTAACGTCTCATGGTAGACTATTTCCCTCCTTACTTAGGATCAAACATCCTCAAGGCATGCTATATATCTTGTACTATCCATCGTGGCATGACGCCCCAGTGGGTGTCAGTAATAACAAAAGTGATAAAAAAAATTTAACGTCTCAAAATTGATAGCAACACAAAGCCTACGCATCATATAAATCTTTAAACAAAAGTCATTAGTGAAAGGAAAGAAAGTGGTGGTCCCATAAATTATTGAAAAATTTGTGCCATGGGATTATCTCGATGGGGCAACCCAAGGGGATCCTATTCTGTGAGGCACAAGTGGTATTCTAAACTTCTTAAACTCACATTTTATGAAGTTAATGGAACATATTGGGAGGGTCCCAACAACAAAGAAAAATTGCTAGCTCTAAAATTGATATTAGCTTAGGTTATCGGAAAAAGAGTTCAGAATATTCATTTGATGAGTGACTCTATGCTTATTATTAATTTGATGAAAGGATTGGTATAGGTGCAAGATATTCGTCTCAATCCAATCTACATTGAAGTTGTGTTACTAAAGAAAGGATTCTCACACCTCTATTAAGAAATGATTTTTTTTAAGAATATAAGACAAATTTATATTAAAAAAAACTTGTGTCGTAATTACATTCGAAAACAGAGATCCAAGGCTAGATCATCACAGCCACAATGAGCTTTCTATATCCCAAGTCTCACTTCCATTTTCAATTTTCATAACCTAGAATTTCAAAAAAGAAATTATTTCATGTGCCAAACTAAAGGTAGGGGGCCTTTCTCAAACTTGGTGGGAAAGTCACACCGAGATGCTTAGGTTGGAGGGATTTCCCAGTAACTAAGTGGGAGTTGTTTAAAACCCTCATTAATTCCTATTTCTACCCTATTTGGTACAAATAGGACTAATAGACCTATTGACATGAGTTCCAATAGAAGCAAGGGGAGAGTGTGCAACAATACACTACCTAGTTCAAAAAAATGGCCATTATGTTGGATATATATACCAAGAAACGAGAGGTACTCATCAAATATTTGGGGTGTCTAAATAGACATTTATGGAGGCAAGTAACGCTCTTTAAACCCATGACAATTAATGAGGCATGTGTGCAAGCACAATATATGGAGAATATGGGTATGACTAAAGGACAACCAAGTGGTTCCAAAAAGAAAGGCAACCAAGATGCTTCCAAGGAGAAAACAAACGTGGAAAGGAGAGGATAAGAACACAAAAACCACTACAAATAAATGCAAGGATCCAAATAACCATTTCAACCATTGTAATACAGACGGTCCCACCAAATATAAGTGTTGGAAGCTACATCTTAACGTGAATCCATAGAACCACAAGAACAATACCAAGAATACGAACATGCTAGTCGTGGATTTAAGCAACCAGGTAGGGAATAACCACGTCGTAAAATAGGAGTATGTTCCTCCATAAATCACTTAATTTAACATCTGAAGAGGTTTGTGAAAAACAATCCCTGTGCTTATATTTCTTTAAGGCCTTGGCTATTATTCATTTCTAATATTTAAATCTAGATTTAGAAGCTTTGGGCCTGACTTTGTAAACATAGATTTGAGATAATGTCCCTGATTTGATCCAATATCAGCTTGTTTAGGTTAGCCAATCAAAACTTGGATTTCAATATTTTCCAAAGTATTCAATTTTCAGTCTAGGAATCAAAATATTTCATACTATGTTGATGCCTCGACTCCTAAAAAATATCAAGGTTGGGAGCCAATTCAAGCAGTGTTTCCCAAAACATTTCCTTCATGTAACAAAATAGTAGATTCTCTATAAAAGGAATATTTGGTCTACATGTGTTGCATGGAAACCATTATGAGGTTGTGTGCATCAATGATGGATCTCACTACACCACATTACCCATGCAAATGAATATTTGGCCCACATGTGCCATATGTGCCATTTGTGAAGATGGATGTATGCAACATCAAGCAAACATTCTCCCAATATTAGTCACATGAATTAGTTAAGGGTAGATGAGTTAGAATGGGGAAGTGAATTATCCCAAACACTCTATGATAGAGTGGGGATAATAGTCCCTAGATGACTAAAAATGGGATCATACCTTCTCCTGGTAACTCTGTGATGGAGTGGGGAGATTAGTCCCATGTTAGCTCCCTCGTTGAGAGGGAAGGATGATTTTATAGTGACATTCTCTCGAACACTTTGTGACTAAGTGGGGAGATCTCTTGGACACCCTGTGAAGGGGTGGAGAGACCACAACATTGTCTCATACACTATGATGTTGTGGGGAGATCTCTTAGACATCCTGTGAAGGGGTGGAGAGGCCATTGCATTCTCCCAAACACTCTGTGATGGAGTGAGGACATCTCTATAACATCCTGTGAAGGGGTGGATAGGCCACAACATTCTCTCAGACACTCTATGATAGAGTGTGGATATCTCTTGGACACCTTGTGAATGGGTAGAGAGGCCACTACATTCTCCTGAACACTTTGTGATGGAGTGGGAGATCTCTCAGACATCCTGTGAAGGGATGGAGAGACCAACACATGCTCCTGGAATCTCTATGAATGAGTGGGGAGATATATTGGACATCATGTGATGTGATGGATAAATTTATTCCATTCTCCTAGACACTCTTAGATGGAGTGGGGAGATATCTAAGACACCATGTGATGGGGTGGAGAGACAGGTGCATATAACTAGTGCATACCAGTGCATATTACATGTAGGCTTTCCAATGGAATGGATTGAGTTGGTGTATGTGGACCCAACAATGTACTGGGTTTAGTTGTTGACTCCTTGATAGAATAATTTGAGTTGTTACATGTAGATTCCCCAATGGACAGGGTTGAGTTGGTGCATATTGACTCCCTGATGGACTGGGTTGAGTTGTTGACACTTCTCGATGGGATGATACTATGTTGGAAGAACTTGCTTATGATATAGAGATGTTAAAGATATTTTTTAGTTACAAATGATATCCATACACAGTGTTCTAGTATGATGATTCTTCGCTGGCTAAGAGGGATTGTTGATGTGGTAGCTGTGTGAGGCATCCTCACTAAGTCAGCCTTAGAAAATATAATAATAAACAATAATTATTATGCATAAAAGACAAGTCAGGCTAGATTAAGTGTGAAAGTTTGCCCTAGTTAAAGTGAATAAGAAAACATAAATTCAACTATAAATAACAAGGTGCATTAGTCATTTTCTCCCAAACAAGTTCACTTCACTCAAGGAAGAAGTTCGCTACTAGTTAGAAGAAGTATTTTTCGGGGTTCCCTATCTTTGGAGGAGTTTCTCCTTTATTCTTGGGGTTTATCAATCTTCTGCTATATGTGATTACTATGTATTTTGATGTATATTGTAATTTGAACTAAGATCTCTTTCACAAGGTTGTTGTGTTTTATCCCTTGTGGTTTCCTAGGTCAAAATTTGTGTTTAATATTTCTATGCTTGGATGTTGTTCTTTTAGTGATCCTACTATATATTATACTACATATAATATTTGAATTATACCACTACCTTTAAAAACTATCAGGTAAACCTTTAGAGGGGGTCTTCTGAACCCCCCCCTGCCCCCCCAAAGTCCTCTTGGACTTTTGGGCCCCCCCCCCGAAA
>LPNX010382255.1:36220-93091 GCA_001517045.1 Pseudotsuga menziesii
TTTAGCAAAAACGTCATAAGACACCTTTAGGGGGTGTCTTTCTAACTGCCCCCCCTTGAGTACTAAGAATTATACTTTGGGGCGGGGGTTAAAAACCACCCCCAAAATTATTGAGAATTGGACTTTGGGGGCAGGGGTTAGAATAGCCCCCAAAAGTCCTGAGAATTGGACTTTTGGGGTTGTTTTTAAAAACCGCCCCAAAAAGTCCTAAGAATTGGAATTTTGGGCGAGGGGTTTAAAAAACACCCCCAAAAGTCCCTGAGAATTGGAATTTTGAGGGGTTTTTTTAAAAAACGCCACCAAAAGTCCAATTTTCAGGACTTTTGAGAGGTTTTTTTAAGAACTACTCCCAAATACCTAAAAAGACTTTGGGGGGGGGGGGGGGGGTTCGAAAAACCGCCACAAGCCAAAAAAGCCCCTAAAAGGGTATTTTGTTGTACTTAATTTTTTATGGTCATTACAGAGACATCATACAATTTTTGAGTATAGGCTATGTACCAGCTAAATTTACTACTGCACAAAAAAAACCAGCAGTTCTCTGAGCTGCAGACTTGCAGTTGATCACTAGGAAATTATATAAAATGGGCCATGATGAGACTCTTCATCACTGTGTCTTGGAACATGAGTGAACGATGATACTAAATGAAGCACATGCTGGTGTTGTAAGAGGACACTTTGCTGGAAAAGATATAGTATAAAAGATATTCTAGGAGGGATTGTGGTGGCTCACCATGCATGTTGATTCCTAAGAATACTATTGCATTTATGATGGCTGTCAAAGAACAAGAAATTTGTCACGACAAGATGAAATACCATTAGTACCCCAAATAATTCTATAGGCATTTGATAAATGGGTCAATGATTTTGTGGGACCTATTAGTCCAACAATGAAATGGATAGGTGCAAGATATATAATGAATGTGACCGACTACCTAATCAGATGGGATGAAGCAGTGCCAATAAAATATTGTACTGCTGCGAATGCTGCTAAGTTTTTATTTTAAAATGTTGTGACTAGATTTGGATGCCCGAAAATTTTGATAAGCAAACAAGGTACAGACTTTGTCAACCATTTGATTGCATAACTAATGAAATAATTCAAGATCCATCATAGAAATACAAAGCCATATCACCCTCAAGCAAATGGTGTTGTCAAAGAATTTAACAAAATCATGGAGAATGGATTGAAAAATATTTGCAATGTCTAAAGAGATGAATGGGATCAAAAAATTTCCACAGTATTGTGGGAATATCACACTAATTGTAAGAAGTTGACACACCGAACTCCATTTCATTTTGTATATGGACAATAAGTTGTGATGATGATGGAATACATTGTACCCAACCTAAGGATTGTTGTGATCACAGAGATGACATATGTTGGTGTTGTCAAGGAAATACTGTCACAACTAATACAGGTTGAAGAAGATTGTTTTGTTGTAGGATATCATCAAAATTTTGAGAAGGAATGACCCAAAGTATGGCATGATCGCCACATCAAGAAAAAAAAACTTCAGGTTGAAGGACTTATAGTTCTGTATGATAGAAAATTATTCAAGCATCTATGTAAGCTAAAAACACACTAATTAGGACCGTATATTTCCACGCATACACTGACAGAGGCACAATCTAATTGTAGAATTTGGATGGAACACCTATCAAAGGGTTGATAAATGGAATACAACTAAAGCCTTATCAAGATAGTTGAAACTCGGTCAAATGAAAAAAAAAAAGAGAAAAGAGAAAAGAAAGAAAAAAAACCCTCTAATTTTTTTTTATTTAATCGAAAGAAATCAACTGTCACAAACAAGAAACAAATACCGTCGTATACTGCCAATAAGTCATGGAGAAAGGAAAATTGTCACAGACTCTTTTTCTATCACAAAAGGAGAAATAAGGGAGCAAACAATCCATATGTCACAAGAAAAGGAATCTGTCGAAGGATGGATACTGATCGCAGGAAGAGTAATGTTGTCGCAAGTCAAAATAGAGTCACAGAAATGGCAGTTGGTCATAATTAATTCAAAGGCATTCGTAATTAATTTAAAATCCTGAGAGATTTTGGAAGCGTTCTTTTTAGTCACTTCCATCTTCATTGTACAAAAACTACCACTAATGTGATAGGTTAGTGGTGGCATGAATATAAGTTTCTTAATAATCATTCAGACGATTGACCCATGTGATAGAAATCCTACAACTACCTTTCCATTTACTGCATGCTTGTGTGAATGGATGACATAATGAATGACTATATTTTATTACCATCCGTTCCCAATTATTCAGTTATTCTACTATATTCGAGAGATTTTTTTTTTTTTGAAACTATGAGAGTTGAACTGAGTTTCCACGGAGCATGGTTATTTCTATTTCTAGCACAAGCACGGCTACAAAATATGACCCTACGACTACATCACCCACACTCGTCATGGAATACACAACTGGATACGATCCACCGTAGCCTACGGCTATCAAAGAACCTAAACAAGTTCCATTTATCCCTTTAGTTAGGTTACAACCAGAACCATTGAGTTTTTTTGGTACAAAAATGGGGAAACAGTCCGAAAGCTGAATGAAGAAAGCACCACCACCACCAGATGAGAAGGAAGAATCAGGTTCTGCAACTATGTTTCCACCATATGTTTCACCAATACAATATGACATGCCAAGAATTAGAGTGTCAAAGAATGAAAGGTACCCACTGCAAGCACCAACTATTATAGAACGAGTTTAGGTGTCGCAAAACATTCTGCCAAACCTTAAGAAGCCCACCTTTGTCGATCACGACACAAAGAAGTATCCATATTTGGATATGAATAATTACATGGTTTTTTTACAAGATACCTCAGATAGCCTGAAGTGCCTAGATCGAATGGAATAGGAAAAATGACTGGACCAAACGGGGTTATTGTCATTAATGTACATGCTGCATTTTGATCGTAGCATCGAAGTGAATGCATGTGTCAAGAAATTAGTAGTATCATTCCATGGTGGCTTCCTATGGATCGACAAGAAAATTTATGTGGATGTCAAACTCATAGCAGCAATTACAGTACCACTTGTAGGAATAGACCCAACACCATTTTTCAAGAAATACCAAGACACTATGCTAACGAACAAGATGAAGGACAAGTATGATTTTTCCAGGGATACCAGAGGTTTATTAACCAACTCCATCAATGACCATACTATTTAGTTTTCTGCAAAGGTTCTAACTACCTAATTATTGTGGAAGATGAGACCGAACCAATGTATTGTAGGTACAATTGCAATGGCCGAACTCTGTGCGGAGGAAGTTCAAATGAATTGGTCACATTATCTGTTCAATGATTTATTAGCATATTCAAAAGAGTCACAATAAAAAGGTGTTGCATTCCATTATTCTTGGTTACTAATTTTGATTTCATTTGTCGCATGGTTCGAGCCCGCAAATAACCAAGATTCACATCATTAAATTTATAATTGGTCCACATCACATCTTGTTGCAGTCATGACAAGATCCACAATTTCAATGCTTGGCAGACCATTTTTTGTTGTAAGAATAAGAATTCAAGGCCATTACCCAAGACTAGTCGGAGAATGGTGAGTTACTGTCGTAGATGACCTACTATCTACCAAAGAAGAACTGCGACATGATGACCCACAAATGAAAACATATGGAGAACATGGAGGGGACCCAGAGCAATAGCAGAAGATCTATAGAATTATCCCAATCCTCCCCAAAATTATTCAAGCACAACCCAAATAGATCTAATGATGGGTGATAAAAGGAAGAAGATCGAGCAGCTTGATGCAAGGAATAAGAAGAGGAAGGCTAGCAAAACAATAGGAACTATCAGCTTTGACAACATCGATGTTACCTTGCTGACAAAAGTAATCATAGAGGTTACTACACAAATCCTCTAGAAAATAGATGAGCAGAAAATAGAGCTTACAATAAGTATAACAAACTTATTCCAGACACTTTGTATAATAGTTAAAGAAGTATGGGTCATGGTTGACTATAGACCACAAGTTCCAAAGTCGCAAGACTTAGCTGGCCCATCAAAAGAGAGACCAGTTGATGTCTTGATACTTATTCCACCAATAAAACTCAACTTGTGGGAGAAGCACTCGACTTGGGAACATTAGAATTGAACACCATGGCCAAGAGCTTGGGCCATGTTACCATTGATTTTTTCCAGATTGCTCTATATGAAGTACATGCTATACAAAATGTCATAGTCGCAGAAATGAAAGTTAGAGAAGGAGCATTTATCAATCAAGTGCATGCATCAAATAATACTATTAGTAAGATGAAGAAAAAAGTCAAGAAAACCTAATAGAAACCCAATACTGGGAGGACATGCACAAGCTCGAAAATGTTGTAAAACTTGCTTGCAATAATTTTGTCAATGAAGGAAAAAGAGAGGAAATGTTTATAGAGTGTTGTTCAGGAATAAACACCCTTGTAACCTAGGGTCTGGGGTTACCAACTTACTTCTAAAACTTGCAAACAATTAGCTTTAGCCTAGTATAGAAAGGAAATAGGAAGAAATATTGGACTCACCCGATTACCGACGGTTGATCCAAGCTTGATCTTCTTCCATTCTGCTTCTCTCCAAAGCTTTCAGGGATGCACCTCCTTCACCTGCAAAGAGCAAATTCTCCAAGTACAATCTTATACATGTATATATAACAGGTTAGATAAACAACATATGTAGTGCTTAATCAAATATATTCATCAACCCTAATACATGAAAGAGACTCAACACAATGTTGGAAGAAGAATTCTCTTTATTAACAATTAGTGAATGAGATAAGTGTACAACCCAACGCCTGAGACAAGGAATCCTATACAACCAAAGGATTCTGAGTTCTGCTGCTCCAAGACTTCTGAAGATATACCACCAGCATAACTTTTCTCTCCAAAATTCATTGATTAATGCCCTCCCCAAGGCCTCTATTTATACTTTGGGAAATAGAGTGGTTTCGAAGGTTGAGGAGGTTGAGATAGTTGGGGTAGTTAATGATTAGGGCCCAACTAATCTCCATTAATCATGATTTATATTTTTTAATGTCGAATGGAGATGTACGTGACTATTAATATAGGCAACCCACGTATGACACGTGAGTTGCTGAAAGGGAACCCGCATATGGATCTGTACGCGGGTTGTAATGGAGATAGTCACGTACAGTACACAAGTTGTCAATAGGAATAGTCACATACATACACGAGTTTCAATGAATATAGTTGCGTACAGCAATCAACACTTAGAAAAATAATATGGCAAGCTGGTTGAAGGATAAATGCATCTCATATCATGTCCATCTATAGTGTTTAGGCAAACTTCAATCCTACAGTGTCCTTTTGTGTACCAACATATGTAATGTCGGCACTCGAACAGAGAAGTTCCATTTGGGATGATAACAGATGCCCCCTAATGTGTGAGATCAGGGGGAAGCGATGGATGAAATACATTATAATCATTATCTTTGGAGAACTCAGAAGTCCAATGGAGCAGAGGTAGTACCTGAAACAAATACATAATAATGTCATAGACAAAGTCATAGCTGAGGATGCTATGTTCAATATACTGGAACACTAGCTCCTTTACAGTATTTGAGTACATCATATAGTATGGGTACAAGACCATGTATAATACAAAGGTGGATCGAAGCTAGAATATACAAAAATGATGAATCTTCAAAGATCTAGAAGCTATGTAGGTAACCACAACATAATATTGTGCAACTTAGTCCATGGACGTGAAACTAAGGTCTTCATAAACAATCCCAAAGAACCAGTACAATCCAAGCCATGTGAATAGATGTTATTGAAGTCGAACATGGAGCGGATTCAACATATTTTCAATCAATAGGTGATAATCGACAACTGAAGCGAAGGAATTCACCAATAATGAAAGTGAATCCTGAGGTACGATCATCAAAACTCTAAGTCTTCGTCATTAGGAAGTGCTGATGTGGAACCATACTATGATAAGGAAGGAAACAGACCCTCCAACGGATCACAAGAGTGACTAGGAACTGGGTAAAGGAAGGGAGACACAAGTAGTAACAGATACGATAATGATGGAATCAGGATATAGATCAGACACAGGGTTAATTCCTTGAATAGTGAGCACGACACAGAGATGACCCAAGGTAGCTTTTAACTTCATAGATAGTACAACTAGACTTATCTGTCATGTAGGAGACATGATCAGATTCCCCAGGTAGAACTGACAAGAGGAGGAGTAAGAAACTCAAAGTAATAGCTGAACTGAAAGTGAACACTGAGACATGAGTATCGAAAAAAATGGAGAGTGCTATGTTCAAGGAGGACATGCTACCACTAACTGAGAACCAAAAGAAAACTTCTTCCTTACCTTCCCCGTTAAATTTTAACGAGTCCAGGAAAGTCAACATGAATCTCTCTTCATTTTTTGACAAGCTTGAAGAGAAGAGGGAATAATGCTTGATAGTGTCACTGATTCATGGATTTTATGAGCCCAAACTAGTACATGCTCACTTGGTGTTTTCACGTTTTAGAGAGTCTGAAAACTCCAAAGAAGACTCTAGGGGGGTCCTTTTTCGTCCAATTTAGTCTCCTGAGGCCAAAAAAGTATAAAACATACCACATAAGAACTCTCTTAACTTCCATAGAAGAAAAGGTGAACCTTTTTCGTACTTAGTCAGGGAGGTCGGAAAAAGGTTAAATTACCACCTACCCAATGCTCCTTCAAGAGCAGCATATAGCTTGAGTTTAACGAGTGTGAAGGAAAGAAAGATTACTCGGAAAGATCCATTTGAGTACGAGAAATGGGGCTTACAACAATAAACTCGATGCTTTGTTCTTGGTGTTTAACGAGCATGACAAAGACATAAAGTACACTCGAAATATTTTTCATGTTTAGGTCCAGAGCACGAAAAAGAGAAAACTAAGCTCATACCGGGGGTTCCTTTTCCATAAATTTAGTCCCTTAGGTCCAGAAAAGTGATAAACCTGTACCTGAGAATACTCTTCTCAATTCCATAGAAAAGAGAGTGATCATTTCTCATATTATTCGACATGGTCCGAGAAAAAGATAACCTACCACCAATGTGGATGCCCATTCACGTATTCTTAACGAGCTTGAATGGAAAAGTTTACTCGGTAGTCAAGTCTGTTTTAAGGAGTTGGACCTGGGCCTAAAGAAACTCCATAAGGGCAGGGAGTCCTATAAAGGGATAGCTTGTAAAAAGAGACCAAAATGAGGCTCAATTTGGCATGAAAATAGCTAAAAAAGATTCCCTTGAACCAATGACTACTGCAGTATGACTATCAAAAGACAATAAATAGGTTCTAAATGAGGATACTCGTAGGAAGAAGGTCCTATCCATGGAAGAACATTGGTAAAGACAAGGAGCTACTTGTTAAAAATACCATAGTCTGTGGTCGAAGTTTTAATGCTAGGATTAAGATGGAGTAGGTATAGATGCAAAATGCATGTGAAATGACTAAAAACCATCCCATATGAGTAAAAACAACTTAGAAATGACGATAAACCTGTCACATGGAAGAAAAGAGATGGTATTAGTTTAAAAATTATGAACTATAGGGGAAAAAACCCACTTTAGAAATAAATTTTCTATAAATAGTTCAAAATATGAATAAAAACTCACCATTTTGATTTTTTACCATAAAAGACAAGTTTATACCTCTACCTTCAATTGCTTGGTGTGGATGATTCAGTGGACCATTCGCAAAACCGCAAGTGTTAGGTAAGACTACACTCCATGCTCTTTCATTTGATCCAAGCAATTGTTAAATTTGAGCCCAAATTTCATGTTTTTAAGCGCCCTCAAAACAGGAACGTTGTGTACGCGGGTATGGTATGTTAATAGTCACGTACACATGTTCTATACATGGGTTTCCCGAAAGACAGTCGCATACAGTACGCAACTTGCCTAAAAAGACAATCGTGTACGTTGCGTGAGGTATAAAAAGAATGTATAGGGTAAAATTTTCAAAATTTTATATGAAACTAAAGGTTTGCAATTGCTTGTTTATTAGATTGAAAGATGGTGCTTGAGTGGAGGGAGCGAGAACATGAAGACATGGACCAAGAATCTCTTCAAGATGCCCCCACAGTGAATGTTTTATGTCAAAGTGGGTTATTGAAGTTTTTCTATACCTCGCCTATGTGGGCCAATGTCCGCCTCTTAGAGTTCTTGATAAATTATTGGGATCATGATTTGGGCATGTTTGACCTTCAAAGTGAATCTTTCGAGATTACTTCGGAGGATGTCTATTTCATTGTTGGTTTATCACGATGTGGAGCTCCGATGAACTTGGAAGGCACCGGCAAAGGAGGTGACCCTCTAAGTGTACAGAACTATATTGATATATACTGCAAGCCAGGCACTCAAAAGAAGGGTAGTTTCATCCCTATTGTTCACATACGCAACTTTCCTTTACAGGTGTTGATGAGCACTATAGTGAGGGTTGCAGGGTCATCATCACTTCACCTTGCAACTCGGAACCAGATGAGACTAGTAGTAGACTGTATGTAGGGAGCCCTATATGACTAGTGCTCGGGAGTGATCCCGATTATGAGAAAACGACTCTCTAACTGCAAAAGAGGAAGGAGGAAGATTTTTGGTTATTCCAGCATATTAGTAGCCTTCTTCTTTGAGAGAGTGTCGGGATTGAGTCCTGCAATACTTTTTCCAATTCGTTCTCCCCATTAGCCTAGGATGAGTAGGTGGGGAGATATCTTCCTCCGCCAGGGAGGTAGTGGCTCGGTCTAGAGTGTCTATGATGATGAATTCTACTTTTTGTGGGAGTGACAGTTGCTAGCTTTGGAGCAGTTTCCATATGCTGGAATGGATTTCCATGGTGATGCTGACCTTGTCCTCCCTCTAGGAGGAGTGTGGGGAGATTTAGGTTATTTTTATTTTCAAATTTTAAAATTTTTATGAATTTTAAATATAGAGATATATACATATGTATAAAAGTTCTAATCCTTTAAAAATGTCAAAATGCAGATATTGGACCAGTCCGCCCTGCTGGGCATCCATGCATGTATGTGCGTCATATTTTGGGAGAATACCAGGGCTTGATTAGGGTTCTTGAGGGGAAGCTGGCCAGGCTTACCCAGATACCTACCTTATGGATTGAGCACATCCTAGCCATCATGTAGGAGCTAGTGGTTGGTGTACCACCTGTCTGGATACGCCTTCTAAGGTGAGTAGCCAGAGCAGTACTTGTGTACATAGATGGTGTTGAGGCTGCTGAAGCCGAAGAGGCTGAAGAAGCCAGAGTGCAAGGTGACCGGGGGGACCAAGGTGGTCCAAGTGACCAGGGTTGTCAAGCTTAGACCTAGGAGCATTTGATGGACTTTGATCCATATTTTGTATATTATACAGTTATGACTAGATATGAGTATCAGAGACTCAACCTATCTATATGGACAAATATTCACATATAGATATATTTTACCGGTTTATTTAAAAATGTTTTTTATGTGTTTGCTATATACTTTTATGTAAAATGTGTTAATTGCCAATCCAATATGTAATTAGCATATTAATCAGTTAATGAATTTTGATTCCTTGGAATATGATTGAATGTAATGAACTCAAAATTTCTTTCCAATAACCTAACTTGCATAAAATGACACAATAGAATAGGGTTCTGCACCTGATAAGCCCGATTGAGTTGAGAAACCACCAGTTGAGAGTCCAGTCGGACTTCCAGCTGAGTGATACCACGTGACAAAGTATCCCATAGAAGCTCAATGATATCCCTATATTCAGCCACATTATTGCAAGTAGGACCTAAGCAAGAACCTCCTAAGGCAACTAACTGTCCTGAGGGAAAATAAATGACCCATGCAACTGAAGCTAAATTACAAGTGTGGCGACTGAAACCATCAGAGAAACCTACGAACCTCTCGGAAGACATTTGAAACAACCAGCAGATGGTATAAAAAACACAAACTAATTAACTAGTGTACATAAAAATACATACAAGAAAATACAAGAAAAAGTGCTAAGCCTAAGCACAGTACTTTTTTCAAGTAGAGCCCATTTCTAGGCTCAGACAGCGTATTCACATCAAAATCAATCAATTCATATGCACCCTTCTTTAACACCTTTGATACGACATAAGGCCCCAACCACATAGACCTGAATTTTCCTGCCCCCAAGGGTTCTTTGTCTTGGTCCCAGAGCAATACAAGCTCCCCTTCATAGAAAATCCAAGGCTTAACCGATTTATCGTATTGGATTTTGACCCTATTTTTATGAGCTTGGTTTGTTGTCAATGCATCTCTACACTGTTCATCAATATGTTCTAAATTTAATAGACGTTCTTCCAACTCAGATGTATCAGGTAACACATGAATAACAATTCTTAAATATGGGATTTCACATTCAACTGGGGTAACGGCTTCCACTACATGAACGAGTTGGAAGGGGGAAAACCCCGTAGCAGTTTTTACATTGGTTCGATATGCCCAAAGTGCAGGATATAGCATGATATGCCAGTTGGAATGGGCTACATTAATAGTAGGTTTGAGGATAGTTTTCAAAGTTTTATTAAAATCCTCAACTTGATCGTTTGCTTGAGGATAGAAAGAAGATGAATGTTCTTGTCTAAATCCTAGCACAGTGGTCAATTCATTCATCATGCTATTTTGGAAATGATTGCCATGGTCAGTGACAATCATTTTAGGTATACCGAATCATGTAATAATTTGATTGAACACGAAAAAGCTGTAGTGTTCCCGTCAGCTTTAAAGGTGGCCATTGCCTCTGCCCATTTCATAAAATAGTCTATGGCAACAATGATATTTGTACCCTCAAGCTAAGGCTAGGTTACACATCATGTAATCAATCCCCCACTTCATGAAGGGGCCCACTGAGATGACGGGAAATAACAGAGTGGGATGTGACCGCATCTTTCTGGTGTAAAGCTGACAAGGATGGCAGTGCTTCACTGCTTCCACACAATCTTTAAAGATTGTGGGCCAGAAATAATTGGCACGTAATATCTTCTAGGCCGTTGCTAACCCAGATAAATGACCCCCACACGCTCCAATATGGGAATCATTTAGGACAATCTCCGCTTCCTCGTGGGTAAGACATCGACGCAAAATGAAATCTACCCCCCTACAGTATAAAGTATCTCCTATGATGAGGTAGTTCTTGGCATGTAGGTGTAGTTTACGTCGTTCTTCCCATGCGAAAGTTGTAGGATACTTCAAAGTCTAGAGATAGATAAGTATATCTCCGTACCAGGGGTCAGAGGTGGAAATCAAAAAGATGTGCTCATCTAGGAATGAGTCTTCTTCAATAACTACATCTTCCTCTACTGGAAACTTTGCAATGAGTTCAACAAAAACTAAGGATTTTTAGGATTTGGCGAACTGAAAATCCAAGTCAAACTCTTGGAGAATGACTATCCATTTGTTGAATTTGCCTCCAACTATCCATCGAGACAAAACATATTGAAAAGGATTAACATTCACCACTACTGTTGTAGTCCTTAGTAAGATGTAGTGGCGTTACCTCTAAACAACATAAACAGCTGCTAAGGCCAACTTCTCAATGTGGGAGTACCCTAGTTCAGGTCCGGCTAAAGCACGGCTGAGATAATAAATGACATGCTCTTAGAGCTTATTGTCCTCATGGACTAGGACTACCCCTATGGTTGAATCAAATGCGGCCAGATACAATATAAAATCCCTAGAGTAATCTAGCGGATGCAATAATGGTGCCGACAACAAAGCTTTTTTCAATGCCTCGAAAGCGAGTTGTGAAATTTCATCCCATACAAATGGGGTGTCCTATTTTAACAAGCGCATGAAACCCTTAGTAATATTGGCATAATTTACAATCAAACGTCGAAGAAAATTGGACTTCCCCTACAAGCTCTGAAGCTGCCTGATAGAACGAGGAGGAGGAAGATTTACAATGGCCTCAACTTTCAATGGATCCACCTGAATGCCTCTGTTAGAAACAATGAATCCAAGTAGTCTCCCTGACTTGACACAGAACACACACTTATGGGGATTCAAGCGAATTTTATAGTATTTGCATCATTCAAAAATTAAACGCAAGTGATCTGGATGATCGATCCTCTTATGAGAATGCGCATGTAGATCATCAAGGTAAGGTTCGACAATGGCTTTAATATCATGAAAGGCAAAATTCATTTCCCGCTGAAAGGTAGCCCCGACATTTTTCAATCCAAAGGGCATTTTCTTGTACGTGAAGCTACCCCAAGGACAAATGAAAGCTGTTTTATGTTGGTCTTCCAGTTTAATTTGAATTTGATTATATCTAGAGAAACCATCCATAAACAAAAAGACTTCACTTCCCGTGCAAGCATCAATAATTTGATCTATAAATGGCATGGGATAGTTTTCCTTAGGATAGGATTTGTTTAAATATCTAAGGTTAGTACAGACGCATATGGTCCCTTGCTTCTTATCAACAGGAATAGGGTTGGATACCCATTTCATCAAAGCTATGAGATAAATAAAACCAGCTTTCAGAATTTTTTCCACTTCAGCCTTCACTATCGTCGCTTTATGCGGGTTAACAGGTCTCAACTTTTTCCAAACAGGTTTAGCATTAGGGTATGTTCGGATCTCGTGCTCGACTATAGATGGCTCAATGCCTGACATCTCCTTATATGACCAGGAAAAAACATTGTGAAATTCCTTAAACAAGGCCGTATAGATCGCAATATCCTCAGAAGAGCAGTTTGCGCCGATATGTATATTTTCCACAATGTTGAGATTTAAAGAGATGTTGATAGGGATGGTAGCAGAAATATTTGCCATATTCTCCTTATCAAACATTCCTTCCCTTGGTAAGGAATTAATGGGCATATCAACATCATCTGCTAGTATAATATGAAACTATTGATTCTCTATCCTGCTTAACTCTGGAAGAAAATAGGATCGATGGTGAATATCTTCATAGATCTTATCTCGTCTTCACATGGCTTCTAGAATGGCTTCATCAGAAGGTAAAACCATATCTAAACAATCTATAGAATGCAAATATTTTTTTTCCCAAGCAGGAAGATAGGCTTCTTCCAGTTCCTCTGAGACTGTGAGGGGGACCGAAAAGGGATCAACAATGGTTTGGGTGATATCTTGATAAGCCACTTCCACTACCGATAAGGGCATTTTAGGTTCATGGTGGGAATGGACAACCCAAGGATCAGTCCTATCAACAACCATGGCTATGGAATTCCCCACACTAGTAGAACCTATATAATTAATAGGAGCTGGAAGATCAAATGTGCCCATCAATGATGCGTACATTCTAGCCCCTAAGCTCTCTGAAGCAAGTTTGACCTGATCAACCAATGACACAGTGGACTCATTAGATTCCATGCATCCTTTTCAAGTAAAATTGAGTTGGTGAACAATAATCAACTTCCCTTTGTGTGGAAACACTACCACCGGAAAGACAGCCGATGCAATAGCAGACATGGCATAAGTCCAGCTTCTTCCCAAGAGAAAATTATAGTCCAAAGGTGCATCAATCACCTCCACCTCAACAAACACTGCTTTCCCTGCCAGCTTAATTTCAAAAGCTGGTAGGATACCATGCAAATGGAATAACCTTTCATCGAAAGCACTAAGCAGGGTGTTCGACGGTACTAGCTCTAGGGATCCAAGAGCTTTCCAACACGACAAGGACATAACACATGTAGAAGCACCCTCGTCAACAACTGCCCTTCCAATGGTCTTTCCACCATGGATGACATCTATCGAAAAGGCTACATGATATGGTAGGAGAATTTTGACATCAGACAAATTAAATTTCTCCATGAGACTCGATGAGTCCATACTACCTAAGGCTACTAAGAGTGCATCCCGGCTAGGTGGGACAACTCTGTAACACTTCTAAAGCCGACATTGCACACGGTGTCTGGGCTAAATCTTCAACTACGGAGTAGTTTGTTGCAACCCTAGAATTAGGATTATGCAAGGTCTTCTTAAAGACACCTTTCAGTATCTTGGGGATAATTTCAGCAAGTGTCTTGATCGTGAGAGGGTTAGAAGTTTCACCTATAGACTTACCCTTATTCAAGGTCTCTTTTTCATAGTTCTTATTCCTAGTCTGTAGTAAAGTTTTAGATCGAACAATGTTGATATAATTGGGGTTAGGGGCATTTGGGGTGCCCCCTGCTACATTTGAAGCTGAAGCAAAATTCTGTCCTTAGGGAAAAGGATCCTTCGGGACAGCGGGTTGTTGGGATTTTAATAGCTTATGATCTTGTTCCATAAGGGGACAAATATGAGTGAGGTGATCTTCATGGCACAACTTACATGGGAATTTCACCTTCTTCTTTTCTTTCTTGCCCCCATCGGCATTGTTTGCGGTTTTTTGCTTATTTTGGTTTCCCTCCCCTTTCTTTCCTCTCTTATTTTTCCCACCAGGCTGTTGATTGCCCTTCTGAGAGGTTTGTGCAAAAACATTTGCATTTTGGGGTTAGGGGGAAGCCTTTGTTTCCTCCATTGTAGAATGTTTGATGGACAGCTGATGGAGTTGTTTGGCCAGAGATTCTACAGTGGGAGAATTAACAGAACCAACCACAACATCAACATGGGGTCCAGGCTTAGGTTTCTTTGCGTCATGTGTTGGTATCAGTGCCTCAGGGATAATCTCATATAAGATCCCAAACTGAGAATATATCAAATCAAGTTGTTGGGCCCTAAGGATAGCTTCTTCCTTTTTCTTCATTCCTGAAGTAGACACGTCCTTAGATATATAAGGAAATAGGGATTTAAGGAACCATTCTAATAAGAACTCAGGAGGAATAGTGGCTTTAATAAGGCTCTTCTACCTCCTCCACTCTTGGATGTGATCCAAGATATGGGTGGCCTTGTTCTGTAGGAAGGTAGACAACAAGTCCATTCCAAAATCATATCAAACAGGAAGCTAGAAGTGACTAAGAAAAGCATTATCCAAGTCCCAAAAACTACTAAACGCATCATAAGGAAACTCAATGTACCATTTTGCTACAGTACTTGTCAAAGTTCTTTGGAACAGCCTCAACCGAACTAAATCTTCATTCAGTGAGTTGGAAGAGCACCATATTGGTGGCATGAGCTTCAATATCTTCATCAACTTTTCCTTCGAATTTTGGGATATTCGAGGGCAGCTTGGTAGTGACACGTGGCCAAGCGGGATCATGCCTCACCGGGTCATTCATTAGTTTAGACAAATCTGGCAAGTTTTACGTTTCTAGGAAGGGAAGCTTGGGTCTAACCGAAGCACTAAAAGTACTAGTTTGGGGATTAGAGGGACCTGCCCCTGTATTCCCATATGTGAAGGTGGGGTTGCCCCCTACTTCCGGTTGTGAAGTGGATGGGTTTCTTTGAAAATGGTTCCATCTGTAAGCCACAGGATTGTTTGTGTAAGGTGCAGTATAAGAGGTTCTAGCTACCCCAATTGAAACTAGGGTTTGAAATACAAGAGCAGGTATCCCTCCGCTAAAAAGCGAAAAGGGAGAGCTCATGAACGAAGCTAAAACTAGAGTTTGAAAACCTTGACTGTAAGGGTTAGTGTTTCCAAACTGCATCACTAAATATGAGGGTGTTGGGCCTACATATGGATTGAATGGGGGAATGTGGCCCCCATTCCAAGGAATTCCTTGGACAAAAGCTGAGGATCCTATAGGACCACTCTAGGCAGTGTGTGTGAAGGAAGTAGGAATTGTAGGTACACTAGGAATCCCAGTGACCATACCACTAGAAGCACCTGCTAGACTTGTGGGAGCCAGTGGTTGAACCACTCGGCTCACTGGAGTTAAGGGCGTAGTAGGTATATTGGATCTAGGGGCACCTATTGGGAGACATGGTACCCCTTCAGTCGGAGCGCCTGAGGTGGAAATAAAAGAAATTTCTCCTGCAGTAGACATTATTCTGCCCACAAGGACACCAATCACCAGTGGATCAAAAGGTCAAACCTGAACGATCACAGGATCATTTAAGTCAGTTAGAGGTGTATTAAAATTCCTTGCAAACTCGTCATCCTGCAAGTCTTCTATCTTAATTGTGTTTAAATTAAGATGGTTTTCCCTAAGTTATGGTTCACCCGGAACTTTTCTAACTCCTATCGGTTCAAAAGAACCGTCTGTGTCCAATCTTCACCTTTGAGGGGGAGGTGGAGGTTCCAATGTAATAAGTGGAGGAAGTTTTTGCAACCTTCATGACCTTCCGATAGGTTGGTCCTCCATGATTGTAAATTTGAATTTTCAAACCCTAAGGTCGGCTAAACACAAACAAACCACAGAGCAATCACTATAAAAATTCCTAAAGTCTCATTAATCACAAGGAGTACAAGATATGCTTTCCCGAAGAAAGCTGAGAGACAGTTTCTTGGCATCCTTGAAGAGGTTCTTAGGCACAAGCGGAGGAATCACCCACCGCCTTCCTACACTTTCAACAATGGTTACCTTCCAAGCTCGTCCAAGGTGAACTAGAAATAGCCTTCCGGTTTACCTGTGTATGAACCCTAGATGTCAAGAGACTAGAGGCTACCTTAACTATACTAATAGTCTGGGGGGACAGTCGCAAGCCTGATTCATATGCATGGGCAGGGTAGCTGAGCCTAAAACTCTGTCTAGGACAAAATCCCCAGATGCATAAAAACCTTGGTCTACGTTTTGATAAGGAATCAAAGGGTTATCTCCTCATTCCAATGCCTCCACGCGGCCTCGTGCTTAGCTCCCGTTTGAGAGGAGCTTCCCAGATACTATCAATAAAGAGAAGGATTTACCTATTGAAAGGCCCATTGTGTCTAAATTTAAGTACTTATGGGGAGTTTACACTTCCTATCCCACAATTCTAGCCTAAGCTAGTAGGTGTATGGCCCTATAAAACAAAAATTACTAATAAATTTTAATTATGGCGTTCATTTTAAGGGTTGTTTTTACTCAAAAAGCAAGTGGAGTGAAATACTATGATGTTATTGACTCGATAAGAAATGTAAAAAAAAAAGGTGTATAAATCAATTCCAAAGCAAAATATCACTATTTAAAACAAGCTTCTCTTTTTCTTTTTTTTGTAAATATAAACTGATGAAAATGCAAGTTCTATGAAAGAGAAAACTAAGACTTATTTTTTGTAATTTTTGAGATTTTATTTAAAAACTAAAAGTAAAACTACCATATGCAATTCAAATGCAAAATGTTTCCAAAGTTTTTCTTTTCACTTTTCAAATTCCTCGAAGATTACTAATGCACCTAAATGAAAAATTCTTGAGTATGCTTGGATAATGTAACTATATAAAGTGAGCAAAATGAAGTAAAGCATATTTATAAAAATCAAAAATCAACCACCTAAGGAAGACTTGGAACACACCCAACTGGGAAGCTACAATGAATAGAAATCACTGAAATCAATCAAAGGGAAGTGACAAACCAACACTATTCAAAAATAGAATGGTATATATGGTATCTAGAACCATGATCACTAATTCAGACAACCAGCACTTGGACCTATTACCCAACAGGAAAATCCACTTCAAAATGCTAAAAGAAATACAATCCAACCAATAAAAACCCAAGCACTTAACGAAAATCATGAAGTATGGTTAACAGGGCAATCAAATCTACAGTGCAATGCCAGTACTGAAGACCACTGAGCAAGACAAAATCCACAGAGGGATAGGGACAAGCAACCCAACCCCAAAATTTTTGTTTCTCAGACTTGTACGCGACTATTCACAAGAGCAACCCGTGTATTGTACACAACTGTCTAATACACCAACCCACATATACAGACCTCTATATGCGACTGTGTAGCACAACAACCCGTGTACAGGAGTAAAAATTTCCAACAAAAAGAAAAATTATAAAGGTCTTCAAACACCACTACAAGTATGAACCAAGACAAGACACCACACACTGAATCAAAGCAAAGACTGGGCACAGATCTATAGAGTTAACCGACATTAGGCTGGGTTCCCCAATGGAGTCTCCAGTTCTGTTGTTAAGGAATAAACACCCTTGTAACCTAGGGTCTGGGGTTACCAACTTACTTCTAAAACTTGCAGACAATTAGCTTTAGCTAAGTACAGAAAGGAAATAGGAAGAAATATTGGACTCACCCAGTTACCGACGGTTGATCCAAGCTTGATCTTCTTTCGTTCTGCTTCTCTCCAAATCTTTTAGGGAGGCACCTCCTTCACCTGCAAAGAGAAAATTCTCCAAGTACAATCTTATACATGTATATATAACAGGTTAGATAAAAAAACATATATAGTGCTTAATCAAATATACTCATCAACCCTAATACATGAAATAGACTCAACACAATGTTGGAAGAAGAATTCTCTTTATTAACAATCAGTGAATGAGATAAGTGTACAACCCAACGCCTGAGACAAGGAATCCTCTACAACCAAAGGATTATGAGTTCTGCTGCTCCAAGACTTCTGAAGATATACCACTAGAATAACTTTGCTCTCCAAAATTCATTGATTAATGCCCTCCCCAAGGCCTCTATTTATACTTTGGGAAATATAGTGGTTTCAAAGGTTGAGGAGGTTGAGATAGTTGGGGTAGTTAATGATTAGGGCCCAACTAATCTCCATTAATCATGATTTATATTTTTTAATGTCGAATGCAGATGTACGCGACTATTAATATAGGCAACCCACGTATGACACATGATTTGCTTAAAGGGAACCCGTGTATGGATCTGTACACGGGTTGTAATGGAGATAGTCGCGTACAGTATGTGAGTTGTCAATAGGAATAGTCGCATACGTACGCGAGTTTCAATGAAGATAGTCGCGTACGGAAATCAACACTTAGAAAAATAATATGGAAAGTTGGTTGAAGGATAAATGCATCTCATGTCATGTCTATCTATAGTGTTTAGGAAAACTTCAATCCTACAGTGTCCTTTTGTGTACCAACATATGTAATGCCGGCACTCGGACAGAGAAGTGCATTTTGGATCATAACATAGAGACCAAGGTCATTTGACTTGGAGAAACATCATATGACCTTCACAAAAAGATCACAAAGTTAGAAACACAGGTAAAACCCAATATTAAACCCATTGAGGTGTTAGAAGAGAGAAGGATGACATCAGCAGAAGCTGTGAATAAAATAGAAGAAGCAGAGGTACTATGTGCCAAGGCAGACGAACAAGTTTCTTAGACATGGGAAGCATTGATCGACGAAGCCAAGTTAGAACAAGTCACAGAGTATCTATGCATTGTTGAGATGAGGTGACTCAGTTGAACAATGAAATGAATAATTTTCCCTTAGCAGAGAAAATGGATAAGGCTACAGATATGAAAAAGATACAATAAAAAGTCACACTGTTGTGAACTTAACAACAATAGAGAGCCGACAAAGTAGTCGAATTTCAAAAGGAAGCAAAAAGACTTATAAGAATTATTCAGCTTATACATCAAAAAGAGCGACAAGCAGCAGAGTCTGCAGGACTTGAAATATCGGAAATATTCCAATATTTTCAAGGTAAATTCTTCGCAACAGTGGAAGCTTTGGAATAGCTCAACGTGGCTTGGGAAGAGCCATAAGTGATTGTTGTGGGCCTGTTGGACCTAGGAAAATATAGGAATAATTCAGTTAAATTTCTGCTCAAAATGTGAAGAGTACACTTGCGTGATAGAGGAAGCTATGACAGAGGAAGAGATATGACAAGAGAAGTTGTGGTAGAAGAAAAGTTGCAACAGAAGCAATGATGAGAGAAGAGGTTTGGAACATAAGGGAAATATGTGATGAGATCAACCACGATAGAAGGAACCGTGATTGAAGGGGTGTAGTGGTTGAATTACAGCTTGAGAGATCATAGGTAATAATTCATGTAGATTCATGTGTGCTTTAGGGGATAAAGAATATTTGTATTTTGCGTCGATAGTGCCTATTGAAAATTGTAATGGAAAAAACTTGCAATGGAAATAGTCCATGATAGCCATCTTCTTCTTCACAATGAGGCTATTTTAGAAAATTTACTATCTAAGAAGTGGGTTAGTGGGCATGGAGGTGCTAGTTTATTGATACCTTGAAGAACGTGTTGATTGGCATGAGACGACTAGACAACTTTGAGGAAGGGGTCATGACCTTTCCTTTATACAACAACACTCCTTTAATTGCTTGATCACTATAATGATTTCATTTTTTTTGCATTGTGTGGAACATTTGATATATCCCTATCCTACTTTATATGACCTTAAAATAAACATTAGACTATCTACTGCAACCAACATCAAATAGATAACCATTTAAATTCCAAATCCCTATGCATAACTAATCCTGAAGAGAAATGGGGTTGGGGTTAATATATGATATAAAATTTGATGAAATACTAATTTTAATTGCAATATAAAAGTTCAAATTCAAATTAATAAAAATTCAAATACCTGTATATTTGATGGTTTTCCTTATATGATATTCCTTTAATGTTTCTCCAATAGATATCCTCTAGTATTTGTTTTCCTAATTTAACCAACAATTAAAGAGTCAGCAAAATAATAAATTAATGAGAAACATTTTTATGACTAAATAATAATTAAAAATACTTGAGTGCATGAATACCTGGATGATATCCTCTCATTTTCAAGAATAAATTATTGTAGTTTAATATTGGAGAAAACCTCCCTCTACTTGAACGAGAAGCGTCGAAGTTAACAATGACTTTGTTGTTTCTCTATTGGATCGAGGGAGGTTTTCTCCAAGATTATCTAGATCCTAATTTATTCTCTACTGAACAGGGCCAACCACATGAAAGTGGAATATCTCATGGCCCTTCCCCCTCCTCACTTCGCTCTCAATTCTCTAATACCCAATCTATTTACTAGAAAATTGTTGAAAGAAACACGTCAAGATTCATGCATATACACTAGTGAAACAAAAAGTTCCTAAAGACACATCTATGATTTTGTACATAAAGAAACATATAACAAACAATCATTAAAATATATTAACATTCATTCATTCATAAACACAAAATAATTCATCTCAATAAATTCTATTATAAAAAATATGTTTACATAATATAAACAAGATCGTTCTAAGTAAAATAATTTTTTGCTCAATCTACTAGAAAATATTTGAAAGCAACACATTACGATGCATAGACACTAGAAAAACAAAAAAAAGTTCATAAGCATATATCGGTGGTTATGTTCATAAATAAACATATAGAAAACATGCATTAACATATATTAAAATTCATTCATTCATAGACACAAAATACTTCTTCTAAATAAATTGTATAAAAAATAATATGTTTACATAACATGAAACATGATCATTCTAATTATATAACAAGTACCATAAAAAAAAAAATTACATAATATGAAACAACATCATTCTAATTATATAACATGTACCATCATTTATTTCTTGGTTTATTTTCCTTTTTTAGTAAATCAACAAGGATGTCGGATGTTCCTTCTTCCCCTTTAGTTGTTCTAGGATTTGTATGTCTTACTGAAAACCTGTTCATATGTCGACGCAGCTGCAAGGGAGGAGGAGCATCAACTGCAAGAATAATGAAATGTTAAATTGATATTTTTAGTTATTATTATTACAAGTGTTTGATTAATAAAAAGAACATTAGAGTGTTCTTTACCTGCTTCAGTAGTAAAGGAAAGTGGAGTAGTTTCAGACATGGAAATATCTTCCTCTTCTTTTTTGGCCTCATCATCTACATGATATGGATTTGAAACAAGAAAGGTTATAATCAATACATCATTTTCAAATAAATATTTTTTATCGTAATACATAGTACAAATTTGTTATAGCGCATGAAATACCTCTAGTATCGAGTTGAACACCAGTTGCAAGAAACTCTCCACCATCACTAGGATCATGTGTTCCACTACTTGGGGAATTTTTATCTACATTGGTTTCCTACTTAAAAGAAACAAACACGTTACTTTATGGCCAAAAATAATTACCAATAGATTCTATAAATAATAAATTGTAACTACTCTCTGTTTCTTTTATTTACTTTGGTGTCAAGTTGGGTCCTAGTAGGCTATGTTTTCCCCAATCCTGTCCTACATTCAACCAAGGATTGATAGCCATCATAGTAAGCATTCTTGTGTTATTCTTCGTAGGAGTCTCATTGAATGGTGCACCTTGCAATTTTTCATAAGAAAATGAATTTTTCTTCTTCTGTGATATTAAATTAAAACTGTTAACAAAGTTATAATTTGGATGCAAATTATTTTTTTATACTTACAACTTATGTGTCAAGTTTTGAGTGACCACCCGGGCCAATTTTATGTTTCCCATGTTTATCTATTCTAGACTTGGTGGATTTGAATGTATTTGGGATCCTATATTCAAAAGATTCAAATACTTAATTAGAAGTCACGATGATGATAAAACATCATAATTAAATTATTAAAAGTGTATTATACCTTCCTGATCCAGGTGGCGTCTTCCATTCTTTCCAGAGCGTATTATCCTTTGCATATTTCATGAGGGACTTCCACTCCCTCTCTAAAATATTTAGAGAGAACGCATACTTAGGTTTCTTTTGTAAATGAACCCTATACTGGTCATGTATAAAAATCTGGTTATGTTGAAGGTACCCTCGCCAAGCATGCCAACCAACTTGTTGATAAGTTCATCCTTTAACTTGGAACTTTGGGAATTCCACCTTGCGTGTATGGTGGGCTCAAATAGTTCCAAGGTTAGGCCATTCATGAATCTATAAAATGTATTGTTTCCTGCAAAACAATATTATCATTAGTTTAAAATAATTGTTGATTATACATAAATTTCAATTATATTATACATAATAATTAAAAGAATTCTTAAAAACCTGTAAGATTTTCTAATTTCATGGGGATGTGCTCATTGTATGCCAAAAATGTAACTAGTAGTGTTCACGTGCTAGTGACATGGGAATATCCCAGGAAATATTGCTTCAAATTATGCGATGTGATCACACTCTTAATCTATAACATCATGTTCACACCTTGGAATTTTCTATTCAAGTCAGGGTTTACTACTAAAATCGACCATGGGGGGTGTACCATTCCGAGTGACAGACATGTTACTCACAGGAGGAGAAACGGCATTGGTAGCAATGTCAACCCCCATAGTCACACCATGAGTGTCATACTACTGCAAAAACTCCTGTAAAATAAAGAGTTTTTTTATAAAGGATGGTATAATTAAAATCATAAATAAATAAATGGGATAATTAAATATTTTCTTACCCCATGGTATTAATTCTATCACTTATCTCTTGTTTTTGTTGATGAATCATAATTAAAGAAGTGAATTCCTTGTTTAATTTTATGACAAGCTTCCTTATTGTGTGCATTACATCGATGGAAAAAAAATTGCTTCGTCATTAAGCTTTTCCTCAGGAGCATTAGTGGACTTCTCTAATGTTTGTGCCTTCCCCTTAACACTTTGTTGATCAACATGAAAGCTTACGTACTACATAATAATATTACTAAGAATAATCTATAAAATATACTATGAGGAAAGCAACAAGCATTAAAAGAGTATTATTTTCAAAGAGTATTATCATAAATAATTTTAAACTGTAAGAAAAATAAACTTTACTTTATATATGATTTAGGACACAAAATCATTCTATCCATAATGAATACAGGGGTATACTTCATATTTATTTCAACATTACAATTAAATAAAAAGCGTCAACTTTGAAATTATTGATCTAATTGAAGGAAACACAACTTACATAGGCTTCATGGGAAGGCCTTAATGGATACTGTATTTACGTACAATTACATTGATGTTTACTTGCTATGAGGTGCATTCCCTTTGACCCTGATCATCATGCCACATTATAATAACCATGAATTATTCAAATGTTTTGTTAATTAACAAGATGCATGACAATATATTACAGTAAATGATAATCATAAAATATAAGAGTCATTGCTTACAGGTTGGGTAAAGTAGTATATGTACCACCCCCATAATAGCAACGTTTGTATCTATTCGACTGTAGTCAATTAACAACTCCTTCCCAACAGTTATTGATTTTATTCTATATACAAATACATGGTTTCATTCACACCCCTCAAATATGCAATTGGGTTGCTGATTTGTTGTCACATGTCTTGTACTTTTTATAAATCCTGCAATATTCCTTACTAATTTTGGCCTTCCATCAATACACAATGATTCTCCTTTATTATGATCCTTGTCTTTTAGTTGTATATATTTTGTAGCTACACCATATCTTCGCATTTTTTTTTGCATATTTGAGCAGTTGTATCCAATCTGTCTCATTGTAACAATGTCCGGCATACTACATCAATTCAATTAATATGTTTCCATCCATGGAAAATATCCCCAAACCATGAAATGAATATGGAGAAATGCACTATATCCTCTCATCGACACAAAAATCAATGTTTATTTTTGGAAGATCCTTGTGTACCCAGCATTTAACTAGATGTTTATACCTCAAGGGAAGCTCAATGTCGCCTATCCTCTCATCACCATCAGAACATGACCCCCCTTTAGAAAGACAATATTTGAAGCGGCTATTGAATTGTCTTCTAACTTTTTCACCTCTAGTTGATCTCTTCCTATTAGACCTACTAGATGTCTTGTTTTCCTCTATTCTACGCGAACTTGCCTCACTCGACAAAGATAGATCCGACAAATACATGTTCAGTTGTACATCCTATAACTCTCCATCAATATAGAGAAACAATTATCAAGTTTCATAATGTTTTTGATGAAACATATTTAGGAAACCACAAGAACATAATTGAATATCTAATTTTGAGTTTGAGAAGATCACACTAAATAGACTAGCTTCATTCATGTATGGTATATTTTAGATTATGTTATTTTTTGTTTAGGAGGGTATGGAACATGATAGATATTATGATGTTTGTTCCATGTTCATATATATTTAATTTTTGTAGTATTATGGTAGAAGGTAGTGGAATTTCTCTCTAGAAGGGTTTAAATCCTTGGTTTTTTATCCCTCTTTCATTACTAGTGTTGAAACAACATTTTTGTATGCCTCACTATATCTGTTTACTAACAAAGAAAAATACAATGAGATTTGGATATTTTGTTCTAATATTGGGCAAGGTTGTCCCTAGACCTATACCTACGTGTCTTAGCCACTAGAGATCGTGGGTCCCTACTATGTTCCAAATATATTTTTGGACTAATTCGATGGATTCATCTACCTAGTCTTTATGTTGGATAGTTAAGTCAATGGAAATGTTTTTCATGACCCATTCCTAATACTCCTTAAGGACCAAAGATCATGGATTAAGACCACTAATTGTTTGAGCCATTACATTCCTAAGACTATTTTTGTTCCTCATAAATTAATGCACTACATATGAGATTCCAATAGATAATGACTGATATTGAGTTTAATGTTATGATATTTATTTATGCATGAGGTGGAGGTCTTGTTAATAATTGTGACTTGCAAGTTGGATATGGGATATGCAAAACAAGTATGTGTACTATCAACTTCTTATCGATGAAATTATGTGTGTTTCCTAAGTTTATCAACACAACAAGGTGATTTACAATGTGTAATTTTGGAAATCCTAATTGAGATAATTTTAAAACCACAAAATCAAGGATATGCATGAATATCAACATGAAATATCAAGGAATCACAAACTAGTGAGAATTTGGTTTAGAACATTATAATTATAGGCTCATTTACTTTATTTTATTATATTTAAATATCAAATAATTCTAGTTTAGTTAATATCATTTTTCTTTAAATATTAGCATGTAAATAGTGGAAACACCAAAATATTCTTCATCTTCCATAAATATTTGCAAAATATAGTTTAAGCGCTTTCCATCCAACTTAGGTATCCCTATATAGTATAAGAACCTTTTTGGGAATTTTAAGAGTCCATTTTCCATGTTAAATTCATGTTATCTTGAACTAGTTTTTCCTTCCCTATTTTGGTTAAAATATCTCCACAAACAAAATATATTATCATACCGTGACAAAAACACCAGGCACAAGGATATAGCATTTGTTTATTGAATGACAAGAATTGCACTTTTCCAATAAATAGCATAGCTTAGAAACATATATCATCATATTAAACAAAGTAGCAGACAAAATATTTGAATACCTCCATTCTAATTTGGCATACATGTAAATTTATCCTATTGAAACATTCCAATAAGGTTAAGTCAATTATATATAATAAGTGTTTATGAAAAAACTTCATAGAAATTGGTTAAGGAAATCTTTAATTCTTTCCATATATGTGGACTGAGTAGGGATAATGTGCCCCAAAAATGTTTTAAAACAACACAACAATTAGACCAGAAGAATGAAACTAATTATGTAATTGCATCAGACATGATATGCTTGTCAATACTAGCAGTGCAACCAAAATACTGAAGGGATAGACAATTAATAGGTATCATGCTTGAGTTGGCTACAAACTATCGAAATTCTTCAGCATGTTAAGGAAAGATTTAATTCTTTAGGTGGAAGGGTTTCAGAAATTGATTATAAACACACAACACATATAGTAATTCATCCCAAAATTAGACCTGATGATTGTCATAGTGAGTGACTAATTCAACGCATTTGTCTATTTTTTATTCATGTCTCTATTTTGATGCCCTATATCCACATTCATTTTTATTTATATATTTAAAGATGTTTATGTAAAATAAATATAATCTGATAGTACATATTTTGTTCAAAAGATTGATAAGGGATCTCCAGATGACCTCGAATGGCTGACAAAATCAAATGCAATTAAGATAATTGGTTTTGGGAGCACTACATTTGAATATGAAAATGATGCCTTAGTTGTTGCTACTCAACATTATCGAGCTGCTGGAATTATTTTTGGTGAGACAGAAACACTGTTATTACTTTAACAAGCACATTGAGGGACCAATGTCGATTGTACATCTTAATGATTCTATTTGTGTTTTTTAACAAGACTTGGATGGAATTACACTAGTGATTATTGGCGTGTAGGATTCATACTTATTGAAACATGCCCAATAATTTTTACATTAGTTTCCCTTATGTTTTAATATTATATACCAACCTATGAAAATGGTATGTATGTTACTTGGATATTAACATTGTAGGGAGATACTTTATTTCATACCCATGAAAACATGGAACATCTTTCTATGGTGGAAAGGTTTTTAGAACCATTTCCTTATCATATGATAAAGAAAATAGAGTGATTTGTTTTATGTTTTCCAAGGATTGTTACCCTTATTAGATTAGGTATTGTAAAAGGAAAAATACTTACATTAAACCATAACTTCATTGTTATGTTGTCAACAAAAAAGATATGGAAATAATTTTAGACATGGAACACAATTGAATTGACTTGAAGAAGCATACTATAGAGAGAGCATCAAAATATTTAGGAAATTACCAAAACCTAGGTTATGATTATTACATGACTGGTCATATGATATATGCTTAGTCTCATCAATTTTGTTATAAAATGTTACTCCTTGCCATGGTTTTTGCAAGATTTCATAATGTAGTATGTAGAACATTCCACGGGTCCTTTGTAGAATTGTTACAAGGACTTCTCAAGTTTGAACGCTCTAAATGTTTGATTTATTTGAGGAAATTTATATCTCCTCATTACTCATTGAATCCCTAGGCATTCCAGAAACATGTGTACCTAACTTTTTAGCAGAATTATCATTGTGGCAATGTTTTTCAAAGTTGGGGATTTAACAATTGCAAATTCAAATCTAAGATTAATGAAAATTCACATTCAGAAAAAACCAAAGGTTAGAGTGAAATATTCAATGCAATCACTTGAGATTACTATCTTCCATAGCATTCCCTCTAGTCATTTGGGCTTGAACAGTGACAGGGGATCATGACCGACGGTGACAAGTGATCGTAGTTGGGCTTGAATGGTGACAAGGGATCATGACCGACATTTGTATGGTATATATATGTGTGTGTGTGTGTTTAGTTTGATTTTTTTTAGTTTGTATATTTTTTAATAATTTTAAAAATTAATTAAAATAAAACTTTTCTTATGTGTTTAAAATTTGAATATGTTTAAAATTATTTTGGTATATATTTTTTATAATTTTTGTTATATTTTTATCATTCAAGATAGCATTATGATCTTAGGATCTTTAACTAAGAGAATAACAAGAACAACAATAAACACAAGAGACAAGAGACACAAAGAATTTTCCTCGGGGAAACCATAAAGGAGAAAACCCTGCAACTTCCTCAGAGATATAATCAGCACCAAAAGTAAAACCTGAAAGCATAAAGATGATCTTTCGATAGCAGTAGTCTCTCTCTCTGATCCCAGCAACTTCTCTCTCACTCATGTGCCCCAATGAGTGAGCGTGTGTGTGATAAATAGAGAGGTGCACTCTCTATTTATATTCTTTCATTCACTTAATGTCCACTCCAACTTGTCAGCCTCACTTAACAATTACTTACTACAGTCGACATCTCTAGGAGAGTCTAATAACCCTAGTGCTCCACAACTTGTGGGGACTTTTCCCCTCCGACCAACAAGGAGGTTTATCCTCAACACAACGGTGGGGACTATGGCCCCGACTTACAATAACTCACCTAGGGTTGACTTCTCTAGGATAGTATAATAACCCTAGGGCCCCACAAATGTGGCGACTTAAACCCTTGATTAATAGGAGGGTTACCCACAATGACTTGGCATGACGTGTTTACATTATAGAACCTCCCGATGGGAACATCAGGGCATGACATGACTCAATTAAATTATAGATTCTTCTCGGAATAAACATCGGGGTACAATACATAAGATCTACAAGTGAATACATTCCAAAGTTACAATTACATCAACACTACCTCTTAACTAGGAAGGTATTCTCTCAACACAATTTATCAGCACAAGTCTTCTTCTCTGTATCATCTGGATCATCATCGAGTCCTCGCTATATTCAAGTCATCTTCATCTTGATCTGGATAATCACTTGATCTGGGTCATCATCACTAGATATGGATCATCTCTGCTCGATCAACATCACTGGATCTGGATCATCACTTGATCTTTATCATCTCTACTAGATCAACATCACTAGATCTAGATCATCACTCGATCTGGATCATCACTGCTAGATCATCATCACTGGTGCTATCTCTTGATTCTTCTCATCACAAGAAGTTCTACAGAGCTAGCCCTTTTTCATGCTGGTTGTAGGCCTATCCTCCATGCAGGTCTTACTCAGTGCTTATATCTGACCCTAAGTTAGAATGGCCCGCCCAGCACTTACATCTGACCTTAACTCGTCAGAAAGGCACACCTAGCACTCACATCTGAAAATGAGAGGAACACATCCACCATCATGTCAGAATGGCCCAGCCCTCACATCTAACCATGAAAGGAACCTAATCCTCTCACCATGTCAAAATGTCCCAGCCCTTACATCTGACCACGGAAGGAACTTAATCCTCTCACCATGTCAGAATGTCCCATCCCTTACATCCAACCATGGAAGGAACTTAATCCTATCACCATGTTAGAATGGCCTAGCCCTTACATCTAACCATGGAAGGATCTTAATCCTCTCACCATGTCAGAATGGCCCTCAGTCCCAGACTGAGGGTTCCTGGTAACTAACCAGGTGCCTCCATTCTCCCAAAGAATGGCATCAGCCCTTATATATGATCAAGTGGGAACACATTGTTGGGGTGCGCGCCTTAATAGTCACTAATTTTGGTAACTCCATGGTTTTTGTGGAAGCTTGTAAGTGGAGTTGCGACTCAAAATAGTCTTAGGGGTGTCGGGGTTGAGTCAAAGCCCTCTGTTTTGTAATTGTCTATAATTTTCGGGTGTAAGCCCATGATTTTGTAATAGTGCACTTGTATAAATAGGCACTCATGTAAAGATGTCAAGATCATCTAATGAAATGAGGATCGTATGATATGAAGAAGTTAGATCTATTTTTAGGTTTTAAGGTCAAGTCCCAGCTGTGTGCGTGGATAACCTCTGTAGCTGTGTGCGCAGAGGGTTTTTGTAAGGAAGGAACTTCAGCTGAGTGCACAACTTAGACATTGTAAGAAAGGAATTGCAACTGAGTGCGCAGTTAGACTTGAAGGACGGATCTGCTCCTGAGTGCACAGATTAGAACTGTTGTTTTGCAAGAAGTGGAATAAAAGCGCAGTTTTGTGGACGTAGCCCCTACGCTGGGGGTGAACCACATTATATCTTTTGTTGTGGTTATTTTGTGTGGTTTCTGTTATGTTTTGATGCTTTTGATAAGTAGGTGAATGCTAAATTAATATAACTATTAAATATTAACTTCGCTGTGAATTCCCAGTTAAGGGTTAAGCAAGAAAAGTCTTTTATCTAACTGCGAAGCTAATTAAGTGAATATCAAAGCTCTATTTGGTATAAATATTTGTTGCTAAGGATAAAGGTACAGTAACTTCCCTATTCTGCTTGCAGAAACTTGATTCTGCGGCACCCCATAGCTATTTCGGGTGAGACTGCAACCTGTTCGCAGGTTGTTGCCGAAAGGGCCAACACTGTGGGTCTTTTTGTTGGTGCGAAGTTGATGGTATAAAACCCGGGTCTGCCCTATATCCCAACAAATTGGTTCTATTGCCGGTTGAACTCAGTATCTGCTTTAAGAGGGATCTACGATGTACCTGAAGGGCTATGTTTTGGAGGCCCTTAGTAAAAGAAACCAGTGATTGGGTTGAAGCTACCTATCAGAAATTTGCGGAACAAGAAAATAAGGCTCCTCGTCATAGCTTAGACGAATTCTTGCAAAGGTACGTTTTTGCTGATATTTATGAAATTTTCTTTGGTAGTATCCATGTAGAATTGCACCAGTGGTTATCCAGGTTGATAGAGAGAAACACCAACTTCAAGGAAGATCAGTTTCCTAACTAGACCCCTGCAAGAATTAACATATTGAAAAGAGTGAACAACGCGATATCATCAGCTGTTGATTTCTAGACAACGCGAACCCTTGAGCATTTGTGACGGACTTTGCCATAGACACGAGTACTTCCTTCAGCGAAGCTGAACGAATATTTTTCAAAGAACCAAGGGGTAAGTACCTAAATTCATTTAGTCTGCAAATTAAAATGCTCTTGGCTGAGAAGGGCATATTGCTTATAGAATCAGATTGCTAGATTTATTTTTACTAACCTATGTTTGGAAGTGAAAGTAACTTCGACAAGCAAAGTGGTTTGCTGCGAAGCGGTAAAGATACAAGAGAAACCTAGAATCCTATACCCTAGGCTAGAATACCGAGTATACACCAGAAGACCCTGAATCTGAAGAAACTATCCTATAAATCTGCAGCGAAGATCTATTACCCCTAAGATCCCGTCGTAGTCTGGAAGTAACCCTAGCTCGAGTATTCCTATCGCAGGTCAGTCTACTCTAGTAAGTTCTCCCCCCCCTTAGCCCACTATGGCCCATATGATTGATGATATCAAACTCCCAGTCTTCAAAGGAACTGGATCAGAGGATCCAGAACAGTTTTGGTTTTTATCCGAAGCTGTGTGGACTGCTAGGAACATTTTGGATCAAGATATAAGAAGAGCGCAGTTGGTCACTTATTTTAGAGACCGAGCTTTGACCTGGTTTATGAAATTTTCCAGTACTCAGAACCATGTCTTGGCTGATATTAAAACAGCGATGATCAAAAGTTAAAGAAGCCTAAATCAGAGTCACAGTGTATAACTACATTGAAAGAGATTTAGCAGAGGCGAGGTGAATCAGTTTGGGACTTTGATCAGAGGTTCAAAGTTCTGCTAGATCAAGTTAGTTTCACTATTGGACTAGCACAGCATAAAGAATGGTTCATTGTAGCCTTATTACCTCATATCAGAATGCCACTCATGCAACAGAAGGTTGTTGATCAGCAAGAGGCTTTGGAGATTGCCATGAAACTAGAGACAGCTCCTGTCGAAGTTAATTTTGACATAGCCCAAATACAAGCGCAGTTAGTAGAAATGGCTTTGGAGCTGCGTGACATGAAAAAAGGGAAATCTATTCGCGAAGAGGTGTGGTGTACACAATGTAGGATAGAAGGTCATGACAAGGAACAATGTCCTGCGCCATGAAATTACCTGAATACTGGTGCGCCAAACCCATTTAACCCTAATGCTCTATATTGTGAGATTTGAAGAACAATTGGCTAGCATCGACCTGAAGACTGCTATCTGCTACAAAGATATGTGCAAGTACCTAAGAGCCCCTATTGCAAGTTCTGTAAGTCAGTTGGACACAACGAAGAGGAATTTCGCAGCTTTGACCTTATGAGAGAGCAAACATATGATGCTTATAGGGTACAAAACGATGCACAAGGCAATGATGGATATGGTTACCATGGTAATACATCAGGTCGAGGTACTTTTGGAGGTCGTGGTCGTGGTGGTATGCTTGGAAGAGGTCGAGGCCAGGTTGTGTGCTATAACTGTAATCAGGCAGGACATCTAGCTAGAGACTGTCGAAACCCAACTACGACATGTCGTTATTGCCGAGCAGTAGATCATGTCATTGAACAATGCCCACAGCTGATAGCCAAGATACAAGAAATAAATAGTGCTCCTCCTTAGAATATTCAGATGATTACTACAGAGCAAAGACCTGTCCCAGCCATTAATGTTGTTACCAGGAGGGGAGCTACGATGCAAGTGCAGAATAAGGAGAAACAACTTGATGAGGCTTGGGTTCATAAGACCCCAGAGAAAGTTCCAAACTTTGATGTGGGAAAAGAAAAAGAAACATTTATGGAAGCCAAAAAATACTTTGTTGATCTGAGCACAGCAGTAGCACCTGCGCAGCAACATCAACAGCAGTCACAGTCTCAAGAAGCTTAGGCAGATAAAGTAAGTACACTGCCGACATTTTTACAGATTTGTATGAAGCTCTTACGAAATCAGAATGCTTTAAATGAGTTACAAAAATTTATTGCTTCTTGCAAACCTCAGCGAAGCTCTAGTAAAGAAAAAATTGTCAATAGAGTTAGAAGAACTGGAAGAGAAAAGAGATTGCATGCTCAGATAGGAGAGTATGACATGAACGATATCATTTTAGACCTGGGATCAGAAGTAAATGTCTTAACTAAGTAGACATGGGAACAAATGGGAAAACCTACCCTTGAATGGTCCCCTATATAGTTGAGATTAGCCAATCAGCAGAAGATTGTGCCCCTAGGAAAATTCCCTAGTGTCCCAGTCGACATTGATGGAGTCAGTACCTTAGCAGATTTTGAAGTCATTGAAATAATTGATGATAGCAACCCCTATCCAGCATTGCTAGGAATTGAATGGGAAATAGAGAATTCTGTAGTAATCCCTTAAGAGCAAGAAAATGACTTTTGAAGGTAAAGGCTTGAGAGTCATAGTACCCTTGGACCCTTCTCAAGGAGAAAGGTACACAGAGCCAGTCAGAGATGAAGATTAGGATATTCTGGATCATATCTACAACATCATAGCTAAAGAAGAAGACTATGTTAACCCTACTCCTGAAGGTATAATGGACTGGAAGTGTGATATTTCTTGCATGACTGATTCAGATGAAGGTTTAAAGAATTGGCAGAATAGACTTTATGAACTACATGGACATCGATGTGCAAGAATTACCAAGTCTCTCAGATGGCTTGGCTCATAGACAAGAGTCTTACCTATTTTTGATGGCTTGACAGACCCAGCATATTTTATTGTGTAATTTTTAGAGTAGGTACCAGACTCATAGAAAATGCAGACTCTAGATTCAGTATTCAGAGCCACAGCTGCTAGATGATGGAATGGTCATAAGAAGTATATTCAGAGTTGGGAAGCTTGTCAAAAGCTTCTTCGCCTCAGATTCATGGATCAACCTCAGGAGGTGCGAAGTAGGTTTAATGGTCATACTAGCCCTCAAGAACATTTGGAGTAGTGTTATGAAGCATGGAAGCATGTACCTTGTGAAGAATGGGTACATAGGTTTGTGCACACTCTGGAACCTGTAGCAAAGAACTGGTATGCGGAGGTGGAGCTTCGCCATGGTACTGTAAGTTGGGATAGTCTTGTTGATAGTTTTGTGCTTACATTTTCTATTAATGAGGTTTGCCCTGCTTTAGATGCAGCTATTAGGTTGATCCATACTAAGGTGTTTGATGGTAAAGAAATAGTAGAGCACCAACCTGATTGGAAGGAACAAGAAGCTAATGCAGTAGAATGTTATAACCTCGCAATTGACGAGGATGATGAACCGTGCAACATAAACATTCCTGAGTTAGAAGGACACTGTGAAGTCCATGGACCAGCAGTCGAAGCACCAGAAGTGACTCAGCCCTTGAAGACAAGGCAAGTAAACATTGGGTCATAAGAAATGCCTAAGTATGCTGCTATTGGAGATTATTGGGATGAAGAAATGGTAAGTAAAGTGACCCAACTTCTCCATGAGTATCAGGACCTATTTTTGATGAAGTTCTAAAAAATGAAAGGTATCCTTGGTGATATAGGAGTGATAAAAATCCCTTTGAAGCCTGATGTGAAGCCTATGAAACAGCGCCCTTATAGGTTGAACCCTAACTACAAAGAAAAAGTCGCGATAAAGTTAGATAAGATGCTCACGGTAGGAATCATTGAGGCTATGGAAGACCTTATGTCGCAGGGCGAAGCTCGAAGCCCTGTCGAAGTCGGTGTCAAGAAGTGTCGAATATCCTTATTATGGTGCATCCAGAGTTACTGGTGGTGCCGAAGAAGGACAGGTGTGTCAAAGCTCAAAATCTGAACATTGTAAAAAATCAGAATTGGTGGCGTCAGTATGTTAACTGCATTAACTACCTGTAGTACTGAGATCCTAAGAAATATAGTGCCATTTGGACAAGATCTCTGTCAGATTTGGTGTCTTCAATGCACAGTTATGATAGATCTAGTTGATGGATTCTATAAGAAGACACCTGAGCCTGCGAAAATCGCATTACACATTTTCTTGAGTCTTACAATTGAGTCCATGTCAGCTGATCGCGAACTTCAGGAACTGTTGAGAGAATTTGAACAGACGGGTCTGCAGAACCTTATGAGAAATACACCTGCCTCTGCACCCCACGAAGAAACTCCCCCAGCACTGCCTCAACCAATGCAGACACGATCTACCAGGAAGAAATTTAAACTAGAAGTTCGTTCTAAGAGGAACGAAAACAGACACAAGCAATCAGGGAAAACACCAGAGGATCCCGAGATGAACCCTTCTGGCTCAGCAGAGATCCCACCTAAAGGTTTTGAAGACTTCGATGAGGTGGAGAATTTTGCATCACACCGGCCCCCTTATCTTCCTTCCGTTCGACCAGGAGTTCAGCTACTTCGGTGGACAAAGAAGTTCACATTACGCATCCCTTCCCTGCCCCCCGGGTGTGCAGTTGGTCAGGATAATGACAGGGAAAGTAGATCAGCTTAAGTACACCGACCACGATACAAATGATCGTGGGAAATTTCCACAGTTCACACTTGGGACATACTTGCACTCTGTCCACTATCCGGAGACTGGAGCGACATTATTAGAAGCGAAACAGTGGGTTGTTGGCTTGGAGAAAGCTGGTTTGTTGAAGATGCTCAATGTTCCCCACTTTGATCGCAGCACACAGGTGACCGTGGTGGTCAAGCAATTATTGGTGTTAGTGCATGATGGGCACCTATGGATCGGAAACTAGAAAATCGCCATCAATGAAGAACTCATTCACCGGATTACGGGCTTGCTGAAGGAAGGGCTTGATCCTAGCATTGATTTTATGGGAAAACATGAAGACGCAAAGCTAGAACATAGCATGAAGGAACGCTTCGGGCTCACGAAAGGAAAGTGAGGGTATCAAACCTCAACCATTCAGCATCAAAACATTTGATTCGCCATAGAGCTATTAGCATGCAAGCTAATGCGGAAGTGTAGACCAAATGAAGTACCTGCCCTGATTGTCAGTATTGCTGCAAACTGTGTGGAAGGCTACAGTTACAACTGGGCAGCATACATTTCTAAGGAATTCCTTGAAGATGTCCACAACGTGCAGGAGAAAGGTAGACCCTTTCACTATTCATGGCTGATAGTGCTTATTGCATTGGTAGGATGGAAAGAACCTACCGAGGCGTAGTTTGTTGATGTGCCTCCGCATATGCCTGGCGCAGCAAGGTACGCATCTCTGTGGGTGTCGCAGGATAAAAGCTTCCAGCAAATGATGAACTACGTGTTCACCTTTTACTCGATGAACATCTCATACGAGATTCTGAAGATGTCGCAGCTCAGTAATAAGCTCTTTTCTTAGTATGCAGGAATAGCCAACTTCAGGGCTGACATGCATCATGTCTTTATTCAGGCCCGCGCAGATAACAAGCAAAAATGGTCGAATTTGCCATATGTGGTGAACGAGGAAGACATCCTCGCAATATTCAAACAGTGGTCGGCTGAATGGTTGAAGGATGCAGGGAAAAAAGCTAACATTCCAGTCCCTCCAGTCACCAATTTGGGCACAGGCCCTAGTCACACGCAGCAGAATGACCCACTCAAAGAAAGCGAAGAACAGAGTGAATTGCAGCAGATTGAAGGTGACTAGGGTGGAGATAACGGAGATGAAGATGAAGAAGAAGATTCGATCAAAACCATCTCAGACCCCAATCGGCTAGATAAGCGCAAGTCGCCAGAGGCAGAGGAAGTGACTAAACCTCAGTCCAGAAAGAAAACAAAGGTGTCAAAAGGGAAGAATATTGTCAAAGAGTCCACCTTGACAAGTGAGGAGCTCGATCAGGCTCTGACGAATTCCACAGAAGTCCTAACCAAAAAATGGTCCGAGTTCACAGCTACGCACCTGGATGCGCTCACTAGTGTAGCGCAGAAAATTACAGAATTAAAGGACTTAGCAGAACGATCAGCGACTGGAGCTGCAGCAAGCAGTACCACAGTAAGCACGTAGCAAGACACAAGGAAATGGCCAGTGAGAGATAACATAGGGAAAGTACCAAGTGCAACCCTCATCATAACTGACGTAGCATCTTGCTCGCAGATGAGCATGATAGTTGGGATAGATTACACCAAGTTTTCCATGATGGAGTTGCATCTGTGTCAATTAGCAATCATGAAGGAGATCCAAGCATGCGAAAGCTACTCACACAAGCAACTAGAAAATGCCACAAAGCAGAGTGAACGCCTAGCAGCGCAGCTGGAAGAAGCTGAGCAGAAAAAGAGGGAAGCAGAAAACAAGCAAACTGCACTGGCACAAGCATTGGATGAGATGTGTTGAAGTCTCCCTGACTTCGACATACAGGCTGAAGAAGAACCAGAGAAAACAATAGTCAAGCTAAAGGACTATGTGCACCAATCTCGTAGCCAGATGGAAAAGCTAAAAGCAGAACATGAGGCTCAGATTGCTGAGCTTCAACTTCGCATCACTCCTGAGAGTCCACCAGAAGTCAAGGAGCAGCATCGCAGAGAGATTTAGGCCTTAGCAACAAAGATCACCTATCTTGTGAGCATCGCAACAAAACTGCTAGAAGAAAGCGTCGACGCCTGGACAAAACTGCAGGAAAATCCAGAAGTATAAAAGCTGCAAGAAACTATCAAGCAGTGATAGGAAGAGCTGGATGCAGTGAAAGCGGAAATTAAGACTCTGCCTCCTATGTAGAAGATGCTCAAGGTGAAGCAAAGAAATGAACTCCAGCAAGAAATTGAGTCGTACAGAATGAAAGCAATGTTGTTGGAAAATTCTATGCAGCCCCTTGTCAACGAGGCCTTGGAGTTGAGCACGGTTGCGGATAGCCAACTCAAATTTTTGAAGGAATATGATGCATTTGCACAAGAAAAAGCCAGCGAAGCATCAGCAGCAGCATTCCAGGAGTTGGGGGAGAAGGAGCAAGAAGCCAACAATATCATGCGTGGCCTAAACAAGCAGTTTACTATCTTCACCAACAAGATTCTCCCACCAGACAAGCAGCAGAGTGTCCTGGGACGGGACACTGGTGAGTCTTAGGGGCCTGTTGCGGCATGCACCTTAACGGTCACTAATTTTGGTAACTCCACGGTTTTTGTGGAAGCCTGTAAGCGGAGTTGCGACTCAAAATAGTCTTAGGGGTGTCGGGGTTGAGTCAAAGCCCTCTGTTTTGTAATTGTCTATAATTTTCAGGTGTAAGCCCATGATTTTGTAATAGTGCACTTATATAAATAGGCACTCATGTAAAGATGTCAAGATCATCTAATGAAATGAGGATCGTATGATGCGAAGAAGTTAGATCTATTTTTGGGTTTTAAGGTCAAGTCCCAGCTGTGTGCGTGGATGACCTCTACAGCTGTGTGCGCAGAGGGTTTTTGTAAGGAATGAACTGCAGCTGAGTGCGTAGCTTAGAGATTGTAAGAAAGGAACTATAGCTGAGTGTGCAGTTATACTTGAATGACGGATCTGCTGCTGAGTGCGCAGATCAGAACTATTTTTTTGTAAGAAGTGGAATAAAAGCGCAGTTTTATGGACGTAACCCCTACGCTAGGGGTGAACCACGTTATATCTTGTGTTGTGGTTCTTTTGTGTGGTTTCTGTTATGTTTTGATGCTTTTGATAAGTAGGTGAATGCTAAAGTAAGATAACTGTTAAATATTAACTTCGCTGTGAATTCCCAGTTAAGGGTTAATCAAGAAAAGTCTTTTATCTAACTGCGAAGCTAATTAAGTGAATATCGAAGCTCTATTTGGTATAAATATTTGTTGCTAAGGATAAAGGTACAGTAATTTCCCTCTTCTGCTTGCAGAAACCTGATTCTGTGGCACCCCATAGCTGTTTCGGGTGAGACTGCAACCTGTTGGCAGGTTGTTGCCGAAAGGGCCAACACTGTGGATCTTTTTGTTGGTGCAAAGTTAATGGTATAAAACCTGGGTCTGCCCTATAGCCCAACACACATCCCTCAATCACATCAGAATGGCCCTACACTTATATCTGATCATGTGAGACTACATCCCATAGTCATATCAGAATGGCCCTCAATCCCAGACTGAGTATTCCTGGTAACTGACCAGGTACCTCCATTCAGAGAATGGCAATAGCCCTTATATCTGATCATGTAGAAACCAATCCTACAGTCATATCAGAATGGCTCAGCACTCATATCTTACATGGAAGGAACACTTCCTCTCACCATGACAGAATGGCTCAGCCCTTACATCTGACCATGGAAGGAACCAATCCTCTCACCATGTCAGAATGGCTCACGGACTCATCACTTCGCCTTAGAGGAACCTCGATCTGGAGAACACCAAGCTTCCCCCTGAAGTACTCAAACTTCACTCTGGCTAATGGCTTCGTCAACACATCAGCTATCTATTCGTCCGTCGCAACATACTAGAGCTTCACTGCTCCTCTCTACACCATATCCCTGATATAGTGATATTTCATCTTGATATGCTTTGACTTGTCATGGAACACTGGGTTCTCAGAAAAATTCACACAACTCTGGTTGTCGCAATATATACAAGTAGCATCCAACTAGAGATCAAATAAATCAGATAGTAGCTTCCTTAGCCATACTTCCTCACAACTAGCTGAACAAGCTGCAACATACTCTGTTTCAGCTATACTCAGTACCACATAGGATTGCTTCCTTCTAAACCAAGAGATCACACTTGATCCCATACTGAAGCAACAACCTGAAGTTCTCTTCCTATCAATGGCACTGCCTTCCTAATCTGAATCAACATAACCCTCCAGGTTAATCTTCTTATTTGCCTCATACTTGAGCACATAATCAACTGTATCCTTCAGGTACCTCAGAATATTCTTTGCAGCAATAAAGTGAACATATCTCAGATCTATCGAGAACTGGCTCAAGGTGTTCACAGCAAAGCAAATATCTAGTCTTGTGTTTTTCAGTTACATCAAGGATCCAATCATCTGACGATACATTGTAGCATCAACCACTTCTGATGAAGCATCACTCAATAGCTTCAGGTTTGATTCCATAGGTGTGGTCATGGCCTTGCAATCCATCATCCTGAACCTCTTCAAGATCTCTACTACATACTTACCTTGTCCCAGGGAGATTCTGCCACACCTCCATGCCTAGAAAATAGTGCATCAACACATAATAGGAGCATCACTAGTCTTCTATCGTCAACCTTGAAGCAAAGGTTGGAACCGGCTTTACTCTTAATAAATCCTAGAGTCATCAGTAATCTGTCCATCCTGTCATACCATGTCAAACCTCAAGATCTTCTGCAGTCACTCCCTCTAAAGCGAAGCATCATTCTCCCTCTGTCTTTTGTACTCTATGCCCTGAAACATTCTATACTGGAGTGACAAGTAGCTTCCTCTGCTACTAATATTCTATGTATCCATCTAGGATCACTGGATACCAAGATCCTCTATCTTTGAAATTTTTTCAAAATTTCTTCTTGCACCCAACTTTGAGCTTGTCATCCTCTATATGATTTCATCTTCAACCTTGTAGCAAAGTTTAATATCTTCATCAAGCTCATCATGTATGTGTTATCCCATGGGTGTCTTCTGAGCTCATACAAGGACTTCTTTCATTTGCACACATGATTCTGCCTATCATGTGTCTCAACTCCCACTGGCTGCAAATGTCTCTTCATAGTCTATGCCTTCTTTTCATGAGAAGCCTCGTGCTACGAATCTTTCCTTGTATCCCATGATGTTTCCATCTACTACATGATGGAACTACGAACTTTACTTCACGTATCAATACTACATCCTAGACATCATTCTTCTTGAACCGGTATTCCCTTTCTTCTTGGTTACTTCATCATAGCTGGAAGGTTCTGCATAAATGATGTTGCTGCATTCGTCATATTATTCTTCCTCTTGAACTGCCATCACTTGTTCTTCAGAACAAGTCTCATCCTTCTTTGCTTGTAAGCGATTTTACGCGATTTTTCCTATAAGTCAAATGCATTAGTTGTATGGTTAGAAACATTTCATAAGGTATATTCATAATGAAAAATTCTTTTCCATCAAGGTATATGATTATGCAACTATTTTATCCAATACAACATTCATCCATATCTCATGGAAAATTTCTAGATGCCTTCCATCTCTACCATAACAACATTGAGATTGTGCACTAATCCAATATGTCAGCAAAGAGGTTTCATTTTAGATAAGCAGCAATGGAGAGTTGTATAGCACCATGAGATACTTACCCATCACATGCATATTAGTAATATACTGTCATTAATGAAAACATTCTATCACGCATAATAGATCAACTGAATATAAACAAATGCATAACAAAACAATATCATGAAATGACAATTGAATACTTATCTTTATTTGTTTCGTGGGTAGACTCCTTCTTGAGCCTTTAGCTTCATTATCTTCTTCATTCATCATTTCTTATACAAATGCTAATATGGATAAGAGGTTCTTCAAGAATTGAGTTCTTCATATTCCTCATCGCTTGAGGGATCTTCTTTGGATCATGAGAGCTTGATCTTCAGTTTCTCCCATCTTCTCTTTTCTTATTATGATTCAAGCTTCTTTTCTTGTGTCCACTCTTCCCAGAGTCTATTGAAGGTAATCACTTCCTTTCAGTACACATTCCTTGAATGAATGAATCCCATGATCCTGGGAGGCCATTCAAGGTGGCTATCACCACTTCTCCATTCTCAACTTCTTCTTCTACTACTACAAGTTGTTCTTTGATTTGAGAGACCCTCGTAAAGTATGACTATATGGTCTCTACATTCTAGATCTTCACATTCTTCAACTGTTTTCTCAAAGTAATATTTTGATTTATGTTCATCCCTTCAAATAGCTTGGTCAAGGAATCAAACATCTCTTTTAGTTTCTTTAGGAAATACACTTGTGGTATAAGGTGATCCATGATTGAATCAGTAATGATCTTCTTGGCCTTGACCAAGTTCTTCTGGTGTAAGGCTTTTAGCCTCATCTCCCTCTAGAACTGGAACCTCTCCACTCATGTGGGTGTCCAATTCATTTTCTTCAGAGAGATAATATACTTCCATGCTTGGAAGTTGTCAAATTCACCAAGCTTATCATCAATATGATGTGATATATCATTTTGAAATGAGAACCTCAAATGAAAATAGAAAAAGATTAGATCTTACCGATTTGAGGTGTCCATCCTGGTTCCAGAGCTGGCTGATCTAGGATTTGTTAGAGAAAACCTAATTTTCAAAACTTGGAATATTTCAGATTTTATTGGATAGAAATATCAACCTCTTCAAGGTGAGCTGTACAATGTACTCCTTTTCTGAAAACAGTGGTGGGAAGCTCCCGAAATAGGAAGCCCTAGTTTTCCAATTTCTTCTGCAGAAATGCCTTATACTGTTTCTATGATATCTCCAAAATTACTACTCCTATATGTATAAAAATTTGAACTGAGGTATCCTCACCTCTACCTATTCCAACACTATAGGTTTCATCATAATTTGTTTCACCAATTCGGACTTATGATCATTTTCCCAAGGTGACTTGTTTTAGGACTGTTCAACATAGAGACATTGTACGGAATTCCACGTGTCACTGTGTCATCTTCTGGGTCTGAAAATTGGACCACATAAATTACATGCCGTTACCTTTCTGGAACATCTTCAGAAATTTCATTTGGACCTTTGTATCCTGAGATATATCAATTCTCCCTAGGTGTCCTGTTTAATGATGAATTCTGGAAGAGGCTTGAACCCTAAATCGGAGGGATAATATCTCCTAGAATATAGAAAATATGAGGCTGAAATTTGGATACATTATAAATCAGGATTTTATCTTCATCATATGAAAGTTTCAACTCTTTATCCTTCTCCAATCACGATATATAGCGAACGTACCAAAACTTATCAGTTTTAGTATTTTAGGGTTTTTTCGGCCCGGGGTCAAACTAGGGTTTGAATTTCCCGGAGTTTCACCCAACCAAAAATCTTGACCCAGGTCTCTAAAATTAGATTTTGATGAGGATATAAATCCTATGCTGGGCTCACTCAAAAATTCCTCTTCTATAGAAAGCCCTAATTTCCCGCACTGAAAACTGAAAATGCTCGGAATTGAATTTCACTTCGACAGAAAGATGCACCCTTCAATGGAGAGTCAACCTAGAATAATTTTGCTGATGGATTGTGGAGAGAGACCCAAAAAGTAAGAAACCCTAGCTTCTGTAGCTGTACAATGTCTTCTTCTCAGGTTAGCTCTAATACCATGTTTGAATTTTATCATTCAAGCTAGCATTATGATCTTAGGATCTTTAATTGAGAGAATAACATGCACAGCAATAAACACAAGAGACAAGCGACACAAAGAATTTTCCTCGAGGAAACCATAAAGGAGAAAACCTCAAAACTTCCTCACAGATAGAATCAGCACCAAAAGTAAAACCCAAAAACATAAAGATGATCTCCCAACAGCAGTAGTCTCTCTCTCTAATCCCAGAAATTTTTCTCTCACTCATGCACCAGAGTGAGTGAGTGAGTGTGTGATAAATAGAGAGGCTCACTCTCTATTTATATTCTTTCATTCACTTAATGTCTTCTCCAACATGTCGGCCTCACTTAACAATTACTTACTAGAGCCGACATCGCTAGGCGAGTCTAATAACCCTAGTGCCCCATAACTTGTGGGGACTTTGCCCCTCCGACCAACAAGTAGGGTTATCCTTAACACAACTGTGGGGAATATTGGCCCGACTTACAATAACTCACCTAGGATCGACTTCTCTAGGATAGTCTAATAACCCTAGGGCCCCACAACTGTGGGGACTTAAGCCCTTGATCAATAGGAGGGTTACCCACAATGACTTGACATGACTTGTTTACATTATAGAACCTCCCGATGGGAACATCGGGGCATGACATGACTCCATTACATTACAGATATTTCCCGGAATAAACATCGAGGTACAATACATAAGATATACAAGTGAATACATTTCAAAGTTACAATTACATCAACATTTTTTATATGTTTAAAAAAAATTTTGTATAGTTTTTAATAATGTTTATATGTTTTAAATTATTTTTATATGTTTTAAATTATTTTAATATATTTTTAATAATTTTTATGTAAGATTTGTCTAATAATTTGGACTAGACGGTCTTTTTTCACCACAATCAAATTTTTTTATTTTGAAAAATTCAAATTTAACTATGTTTTAATCGCGATTTTGATGGTAGAAATGGATTCCACATCTTCAATGGTTTCACCATAGACACTTGAATCCATTGGTAACTAGACCCATGATGTCTTTTCATGACATGGATGCAATTTTTTTATTAATAACATACTTCAAGGATGACCAAACCTTGACTTATCATTAATCACCACATATCCATTGATTTTGCATACCTTTGACGCTTCAAAGGACATAAGATGTGTTTCTAGCACCTAATGAAAGCAAAATGAACTTTTAGTACAAAAGGTAATAGATTTCAAATGAAATACTAGTGTTTAGATCTAAACTTATTTAGTTATATTCTTTTCCAAATTACCTTCCCTAACAACAAAGGACATGAGAGTAAGTGTAGTTATACAACTAGTGAAGCAAACCAAGCATCCCATCTAAAGCATAAGCTTTTTCCTTAAGTTCAGTTATAAACCAAAACAAGGATATCGTTAGAAACCTACAAATATAGATTGGACCCACATAATATTTAATTTAAAGGAGAAGGATGAAACTTCACATTTCATACCTTTGAAAGTAATACTTCAACTTGTTTTATTTGTCAATTCACACCTTTGAAAATTGCTTTCATCCAAATTGCAATTGGATATTCATATGATCTTGTGTCTACGATATGGTTAGGTAATATATCAAGTATATCAATGCAACTAGGTAAAGTAGTTGTACTAATATTTCCTCGTTGTTGTTTATCCATAAGGACTAGAAGTACATGTTCTTTGTTGTTAAAAAGATCTTTCTGAACCCAACTAGAACTACACATCATGTTTGAACATGGATTCAATATAGATTTGAGACTCTACCTCTCTCCATCCTGACCATGTTATCCCATGTAGAAAATAGACGTGTATATAAATTCTCACTAATATAGTGTTGACATAAATCCCCTTCTCCACTTTGCTCCTAAATGTGTACAATGATGTGAATAAATAGTTATTCTTGATTCCACGCAATTTCTTTTGTTTCTTCAATATAGTTTATAATGGAACATGAGGCCTTGATGATAGTTATGGAAACAATTGTAATATGTTCTTCCATAGAATTAATATTTTTCATAATATGAAGGAAAAAATAAATCACACTTACATTTCCAAGATCATAAAAGCATACCACATGTATTTCTTTCCTTGTATGTATTTCAACATAAATCAAGTACTATCCTATTTAATGTTTCAAGAAACTTACACCATTCTAGCATTTCTCTTTGATAATGTATTGATCATGATATCTATCTCTAGCCTACTCATCTATAGGCATTAATAATATAATGTGACTTTCTACTACTAGTATTCCGGGAATGTGTTTATCATCTATTTGCAATATTAAGTTGTTTGTTGTGAAATATCATTCGCATGATTATTTCACTGGAAATTGAAAGAATTTTCCAATTGATACCATCATTTTATGTTTTTTTTTGTAAAGTCATTCTACCATATCAATGCAACTTCCTATAATGCTTAACACAAACAACTCCATGACTATATTTGTGTGCTCAATATCTTTATGTTTTTTGTTAAGGAATGAAATTTTTCACATGATCAATTGCATATATAACATTGTTACCCAAGAACCTTGGGATGAAATTGATCCATAAATATCTAGCATAGAATGGAGTTGGAAGAATGGGATTCTAGTGAAATATAAGTAATCATATAGTTAATTAAGGATTTCCTACCTCACAAATCAATGATTCATGGCATTATATATCAAATCTAGAGGGTTTATCTTCTTGGCATGATGTATCAAATCCAGAGGGTTTATCTTCATGAAAAACTTTGGATTGATGAACCCAATAACTTAGAAGAATCAATTTGAAAGTCGAAATGAATGTATGACTAGAGATAAAACAAGGATGATTTGCAAAATTCATGGAGATATAAAAAGGAACAAAGGAAGAAAGGATTCAAACCTCCATTCACAAGGAATCAACAAAATTCATTTCAACAAAGAAACCCAACTCATAATGGACCAAAGATGGCATAATATTAGGGAAAAGGGACGAATCAACAAGTTAAGTGTTGGTGATGTGAAGGGAATAATATGTTCAAAGATTATCCCCATAAGGGAGGAAACATGGGAACTATGCACGAGATTCAAGAAGAAAGCATAGTGGAGGATGTGGCTAGAGAAATTCTTAGAATTTGTGCATCCTTCGATAACAAAAAAAAAAAAACCCAATCCAATATGATTGAGGTTGAAGTTAATATTACTAATCAACTTATTACTATTTTAATTGATTAGTGTAAGTCATAATTATATTGCTCCAAATTTGGTTGAAAGGTTTTAGTTAAAGAAAAGAAAGCATTCTAAATCATGGTTAGTGTATTTTTATACCAAAACAAAAATAAGAATCAATGACATAGTAAAGGGTTGTCTATTAGATATGAATGGACTCCATACATTTGTATATTTGAACATAATAGTACCTCTTGGTTCTTTATGATGCACTTATTGGAATGGACAAGTTGGATGTACACCATGTCGTTTTAGATTGCAACAACAAGACTCTCTCTTGTATTGATGAAGAAGTAGAGCATAAGATAGTAAAAGGAATTATGAGGCTTATTTCTGTAAGGAAGGTTTTAGTTGTGTATTTAAATTGGTGCTTCAGAAAAGGATGTCAGTTGTATGCAACTCCTGTGGAGGAACTAGAAAATAATAAAGGACCCAACCTAGAACATTTTCTGGTATTATAGGAATATGTAGATGTGTTTGAAGAAATACCTAGGTTACCACCAAAAAGGGATATTGAATTTTTTATTGACCTTAAGCCTATAGGGTTACCATATAGAATGAATAGAATAGAATTGAAGGGATTACAAATGTAACTATAGGATATGTTGAACAACGGATACATGAGACCAAGTAACTGGCACTCTTTGTAAAGAAGAAAGATGGTGTTAAAGTTTGAGCAATAATGGAGATTCTTGAACTTTAAAACATTTGATAAACAAATCCAGTGCATGTAGGTCTCATAAAAAATTCAAACACATAAATTATTCAATCCGTAAGACACATGATGTACCTTGGGAAAACTCTCCAAATCTGGAGGATGAAAAACCCAACAAACAATCCTTTGAGTATGATTGATAAATGCATATAATGATTTTATAACACTTGCAGATAGCATGATAAGAGATATCTAAGAAGAACTAGAGAATAGATATTAGTCGGGATACTGTCTCAGCCTTTCCAAGTGCATAGCACTTTAATAACAAGCTTATTTAGTAATACAATGAGAGGTAGCGAATGGTTGCATGCTTTTAAGCACTATGAACTCTATATACATTGTGTGCACTGTGGCCACTATATATACATTAACCTTTTGCATGTTCCTTAACTTGGTTCCAAATTGTCACCTCATAATTACCTCCCACACTGAAGATATGTGCCCTCCATTAATTCACTGGTGTTAAATGCCTCTAACAGAGTGTTAACTGATTGAAATAAACTGAACTGAACTAAACTAAACTAAAATGAACTAAATGTAACTGATATGAACTGAACATAAATGAATGTAGCTGATCTGAACTGAGAAGAACTGAATGTGAATTGATTAACTAATTACTTGACCATTATTCAATAGTTTAACTGAATGTATTTAGTGCTTCACCATCAGTGTCATATTTGACAACGAATTTTCATAAATCAAGGAGTAGATTCATTAATTAACTGAAATTTTTTTCCACAACTTAGACTTAGCTTATTTCTTTGCAATTCGAGTTCATGTGAGGTCTAACGTAGGCAATTCAAATTTTACGCTATCTTTGTGCTCATATCATTTATCATTAATTAATTATTAATGGTCCATGATTTAATTAATTAATCATCTTTATCATATCATACTCACAAGAATTGTTTCTGAACCTATGATCATATGTATTGCCTTGGTTCATATAGTCATATACTAAAGTAAATCACTCTAGGGCTAGTTAATCCCTAAAGGAGACTTATAGAACTTGGAGGCCATGACTAGACATACATCACATTGTACATACTCATGACTTGATACAACACAAGTCTTATGGTCTTGATACAACACAAGACCATATCCATTTAAGGAGAACCATCTCATAGGGTACTTTCTATGAGAATCATTCGACTTGATACATCATAAATCCATACTTGATACAACACAAGTATGTAGTCTTGATACAACACAAGAATCCTAAACTTAATACAACATAAGTTCATGATCTTAATACAAAATAATATCATAGTACATGAATCTCTCATGCCCTCAACATTCTATCTTGATATAACACAAGCTCTTAACTTAATACAACATAAGTTGATGAACTTAATACAACATAGGTTCCGAACTTGATACAACACAAGTCTCATGAAGAGGTTGTTGAACTTAATACAACATAAGTTCTGGACTTGGTACAACACAAGTCTCATGGAGAATGACTCCTAATGTTGTACATTTAACACTCCCTCTCAACAAGGGAGACATTCTCTACTTTACCAGGAATTTCCTACCATACCAAGCTTATCTCAAAAGTATCTCAACTTCATCACTGACAACAAATTGTCCAAAAATTTTCAATCTGCTCATTAGTATCTATGTACTCGAATTTCAATTTACAATACCATGACTCCAATGAAGTAAAACTTCATCTCAATGTGTTTTATCATAAAACACATAGGGTTTTATTGAAATATTGAGTTTTAACACCTAATAACTATATGCTCAAGTCTTTCACCCTGGTAGGTAGATTCCCAAGCTACAATACTCCTCAACATGTAGTACTATCCACAAAACATATTTTTCTTTTGTAGTACTCTCTGGCATACATCTTGCTTTTGTAGTACTAGCCACAGTTTACATCGCTCATCTCAAGCTAAAACAATAGCTGGATAGCACAATTATATAATAGGTTTGTCATGTATCAAATACAATAAATAACATATTCTAATGTACATCAAGCATACTCAAACATATGATTAGTAGTAAGCATAAAATAAAATAGGTCTTCTCAGAGACCAACCAACTACTTACACATAGTAGCATCACCTGGATCCAATCTAGAATATAGGTTTCTCTAAACTAGAACTATGGATTTTAAATCCATCATATCAAACATTATACATCAAATGTGTAATATCATTTAGAAAGAAAGTCTCATCTTTTCTTTCACTCTTCAACATTTGTTGACTTCTTAAATCTCCTACTATCTGGAGAAGTTTTCTATGAGCTTTCCATTCTCTGTGATGTTCTTCAAGACCTGATCACTTTCTTAGTGATTCTTCTCTTTATATTACAACACCCTAACTACCTCTCCGAGAGGTTTAACGATTCTCTAACAGTAAAGACTATAACTCTTCTTGAGTATCAATAGTCTCTAAGACTTTGACCATGTCTCTACTCATGTAGATTCTCTCCGCAAGGTATCATAGCCCCTAGTTTCCTGAGTCATTTACCATGACTAACTGGTGGGGAATTTATCTATTGACTACTATGAAGACACATCAATACTCCCTCTTCAACTGGAGGATTTATTTTTTAGTACACCAATCTTGTCCCAGAAAGAGGATTAGTAAGAATGTTGGCAATGTTGCTCATCTATGGATATGTACCATGTCTTAGATATAACTAACTAGAAACCTCTCAAATATTTACTGCTTTACAACATGCTCTACCTAGGAGAAACATATTTGATATTCATTAATCAATGCACTAGTCATAATTCATATATATTTGAATCTTTATCTAATTACCCAAGACATATCCGAGTCCAAAATCATTTGTACCAAGTAGGTACTACAACACATGCTTTGTACATGTCTATGTACATACTGCAAAGCATATAACAAATCCTAGGACCCATGACAAACCAAATACATCTCAACTGACTTGAGATCCTCCAAATATGAAATAAAAACTAAAACTTTTAGATTTATATTCATATGTGTGGCCATGGATTTATAGTCCATTATCTGAAAACTATTCAAGCTCTTTTACTGCACATTTTCCTTAACTGAGGAAAATCTTGTGTGGTGAATACCACACCACTAATCATAAGATTCATAATAATATTCTTGAATATAGTTCTCAGCTTCCTTCTAAACATGAGCATCATGTAGGTCTCTTGTTAACCGAATATACATCAACCAGTTTCATTGGTTCTTCAAGATCTAGCAAATCTAGCTACCCCCTCTCACCATTCGAATGTGAGAATCATAATCTGGGTCCTCCATCACAAAGGCTTATGATCATCTATGTCTGAAGCTCTTATTGACACATGAATGTAAATAAGATAATTTAATTATCTTCAAGAGTCTTCACATATCTCATTTAGGGATTCTATTTTGACTTATTCCCAATACATAGGAACCTCTCAATATTCTACCAGAAGCTTCTCTCTTCACAACATTCCTCTCTCTTTTAGGGTCAACAATTGAAATTAATATTCATTTAACACATATCATTTTTACTTGTAGGTCATGAAATATAGTTTTCCCCTACAAGACAAATTCAATCACGTTACTAGCAACCTTGCATAATCCAGTCATTTCAATAAAATGACAAACAACACACACTGACATGCAAAACATTTTAACCAATGTTTCAGTATAATCATATCTCATGAATTTTAATCACATGAATACTTCAATGTATTTGTAGTGGTTCATATAGTTGTGTACACATTAAATCAATGTTTCAACATAACCCCATTCATATTTCATGTAATGTTTTTAAGTTCTATATCAGTCTTATATTAAGATCTCATGAATATTTATGCAATCCCTTATTCTTCTTAATTTAAACATAACATGAGATTTTCTGTTTACCAATAAAGTAGAAAGATTGTAACATATTCTTTTAACCATTTTTATACTATAACATCATTCATAATCTCAAGAATACAGATTGCAATGAAACAAAAGCATATGATAATCAAATAATCATGCAACCCAACATTCATATCTCATTAATCAATCATGCATCCCAACATTCATATCTCATGAATAAGCATGCATATATATATATATATATATATATATATATATATATATATTATGAGCAATCATGAACTCAGCATTCATATCTTATGAAACAATCATGCAGCTCTATATTCATATCTTAAGAAACAATCATGCATGCTTTATATTAATATCTTATGAAACAATCATGCATCTCTATACTCATATCTTGTGAAACAATTATGCATGTTTTATATGTTAAATTCAATGAAGCATAGGATCATCATCCTTCTTTAATTCAAATGAGAAGAGAACGTTGCAAAAGAGAGAAGAATTTAACATAAACTGAACAATTAGTCATGGAAAAATTATACACACATAGAGACAAAATTGGAATAATATGATTATATTCATGAATATTTAATTAATATGTAATACAATGGTTATACATGAATTTGAATGCCTAATATAGGATTTGAAACTACCAACTCGGGATGACTCTGGAGCTAACTCAGTGTGGGAAAATCACCACTGGAGCTCACTAATGCAACTCCGGATAACTAACTTAGTCTACAATCAGTTAACTGGTGAGGGTAGGTGAGAAAAGGCACCCAAACTCCCTTAAATCCTACAAATTAGTGCTAGGCTAACGGAATGTGATCTAGCTGATGCTAATTGGAGCATAATTTATTACCTACCAAGGTCAACTGAAGGAGACTACTGGTGGAACTCGGAGTGGATTTCTAAATTATAGGGATTGGTCCCTGGGGCACCTAAACACATGCAATCGGGTGCAGTAAGTGGTAAATTTCCCCTAGGTGTGTCCCCCATGAACTAGTCGATTAATGAATATCTCCTAAGCTAGGAAAATATACAATTAGACTAAGTGATCAAAGGAAGGATTAATAATAATCCCAACACCCCTACCCCCTTAATGTTGTCTTTGGAAAACATGGGCCTTGGAAACTAAGACCAAATGTCACCCATACAATATAAATGCAAAAAATAATAATTTCTTAATAAAACCGAGGAAATGGGGAAAACCTCATAGAAACCCCCCCCCCACCCCTAAAAAAATAAGCAGGAAATCAGGATCAAGCTTTCATATCAAGAGAAAANAAAACTTGTGAAAATATTTCTGCAACATGTATCTCTGTGGTGCAGTGAAGCAGTGTGATGGTCCTTGTGTGCACTAGTATCATGGGACTGTGCATGTGAAACTCTCCATTTTCTTCCAATTTGATGATAGATAGGAGAAGGAATGTTTCCTTTGTCCCTTCTTTCTGGAGTAGACATGATCCAATTTGTTCTTCAATGAGCAGAATTGTTGATCAGTCCTTACCATCATGTAGCGTCTCTTTGAAAGCATGCTACACCTATATGAAGAAAGTGAATTTGCTTGACATAGTGGAAGGTTCTCTTTTTGAAACTGGGATCTTTTTCTCCTCATGTCAGATGACTCTCCTGTCATGTTCCCAGCTGCCTGAATAACCTTTTACGCCCATTTAGGCCTAGGATTAGGAGTAGGGACTGTATTTATATTTGAATCATTGTGAACTTCATATTCAATTTCATAAACCAATTCAAATGGGTCCTCTACTTCAGATTCTAAATCTAAAACACTAATGGAAACATTATAATATGTAAAAGGTGTAGGTAGAATGGTTTTACCTCTCCTTTCAAATGGCAGTTGAGATTGTACTAGATCTGAGTATGGCAGAAAGTGTGAGAATTCATATGCCTTGGAGGCATGGTTTGCAACACCCTTCACTATAATCTTCCTAGTTTAGATATATGAGATCTCCATTGATTTAGGACATAATACTACTCACTTTGGTGGTCCAATATGTGTCATATGGTATATACTATACAAATAAAAAAAGTGTAGCTAAAGAGGGCACATTGAGTACATGATATTTGAACACTCTGTGTTTTAACTTGATTGAACCCTTTCCTCCAGGTCAAATTTGAGTGTCATAACCGATGTGAATACTTGGCCATTAATAAGTTGTAACGAAGAGAATGATTCTATGGATGCAACCATATGATTGGAGGATCCCGAATCAATGAGGAATGCATGTGATTTTGAACAATTGGCCTTTAGTGCATGGAATCCCTCATCATGATCTTCAGTCTTTTCACTAGAGTCAGTCTTCCTTGCACCTTCAGGGAGGGAAATATTGTGTTTCTCAAGGAGTTTTTTCATCTGATTTATGGTCTTTTTCATACAATACTTCTCTATATGGTTTCCTTTCTTAGAGTAAGAGCACTTGCCCTTGTCAGAACTTTGATGTTTGCCCTTCCTAGAGCCCAAGGCTTCATCTGTTGGATCAAACTCATATTTAGGTTCAAATTTAGTGTTTGTTTTCTCTTTACCTTTATGCTTCCTTCTTTCTTATGCATTCCTTGTCTCACTAGCTAAGAGATCTTGATTTGGAGAGTCTCTGAGAGATCCCATTTGTATTAGCTTGTCTTGTTCTTGGATTAGAAACTCTGTGAAGGCATCAAGGGATGGAACTTGTCGATTAGGAGTAGTTAGTCTCCCAAAGTGAAAGGTAGAAACAAACATTGAGAATTATGAGCCAAGTTTGCTTAGTATTAAGAGCACCAATTTCTCATCCTTCTTCTTAATCCTACATTGTATGCATTGCATGACCAGTGATTTGAATTTTGAGAAACAAATGTTGTATAGTTTTGAAGTTACTAGGTTGTAGTGCTATCAACTCATTCTCCAAGATATGGCCTCTCATCTCATCATGTTTTCCAAACAAGGATTCGAGCTTAGCCCATACCTCTTTTGGATTATTGAGTCCATCAAGATGGAACAACAGCTACCTAGAGATGTGGATGTGCATGTATCCAAAATCTTAATCAATATTATCTAGATGCTTTGATTTTTAAATATTCTACTAGGGTTTGACTGCTCTTCCCATGTTCATCATGTATAGACATTTGTTGCGCAAGGAAATCTACATATATTCCCTCTAATCAAGGTAATTGGAGGGTGTAAGGATTCTGGGAGTTAGAGCTGTTGAATTCTCCATTTCAAAGCTATATTGATCAACAATTTTTTTAGAAATTCTTTGAATGGTCCTACAAAAGCACTGCAAAACAACTCAATTCGAATTAATTTAACTCAAATACCCTTCACTTCGACATGTGCACTTTATTTGAGTACATCACACCTAGATAGACTTCTCTAGACATAATCCAAAGGGAGAAATGAAATTATTCTAATAATTATGTGGAAACTCAATGGATTTTGGTGCATCAATGGAAGTTTTCGAGGTTCAAGGAAGGCATGGATACCTGCTCTGATACCATGTTAAATTCAATGAAGCATAAGATCATCATCCTACATGAATTCAAATGAGAAGAGAAGTCTGAAGAAGAGAGAGAATAATTTATCATAGATTGATCAATTACTCATGGAAAAATTGTACACACATAGAGACAAAATTGGAATAATATGATTATATTTATGAATTACTAATTAATATGTAATACAATACTTATACATATGGGATAATTCAAATTCCTAAGATAGGATTTGAATCTACAAACTCGGAATGAGTCCAGAGCTAACTCAGTGTGGGAAAATCACCATTGTATCTCACTAATACAACTCTGGATATCTAACTCAAGCTACAATAAATTAATTGATGAGGGTAGGTGATAAAAGGCACACACACTCCCTTAAATCATGCAAACTGGCACTAGGATAACTGATTGTGATCTAACTGATGGTAACTCAAGAATAACTAAACATGACTGATTACCTACTAAGGTCAAGTGAAGGAGACTACTAGTGGCACTTAGAGTTGGTTCCTAAATTATAAGGATTAGTCCTTGGGTCACCTAAACTCATGCAATCAAGTGTAGTAAGTCACATATTTCCCCTAGGTGTGTCCCCCATGCACTAGAGAAGTGATGAAGATCTCCTAAGCTACGAAAATAGACAATTAGACTAAATGGTCAAAGGGAGGATTACTAATAATCACAACATTATATTCATATAAAACAATCATGCATGCTTTATATTCATATCTTATGAATTTTGTTATTTCCAACAAAGGAAAGACAATCAAGATATATGCTCACAATTCCTAATCCTAGGAATATGAATCTCTAAATGAATGTAATGAAAACATTCAAAAGCATATAGATCTAAATAACATATAATAATAAAAAATTCAAGTACTTATCTTTTATTATTTTGTGTTCTCCATCTTGATCCCTACTTCCTTGCAGAGATTACTAGAGTTCCTCAGTCTTGGTATATTTGCAAATTTGATTGCCTGCAAGAGGTAGTGAATCTCTGCATGGAGAAACTGGATCCCATGCAACCTGGAGTGAATGCTCTTCTTTAGAAAAAACTTATTCCAATGATCACCCTCTTCTTTGGATGAGTTCCTATCTCTATGAGGCTATCATTATACACAAGATCCATTGAATAAGGATAATATATAAACCACAAATATCGAGGTTGTTCAATCAATTCGTTAACTTTGAGAAAACAAGGATAACCACGAATTCTAGGAATTTCATCTTCAAAGACATGATCTTATCTCTCAAACAGTTATGAAATTTTGAAATTTGCTCACTTGTAAAGCTAAATAAACCCATTTGGAAAGTGGGTTTTAAACAGTTTTGTATGATTCCTCACGAATTGATAAAAAATTATCCACAAAATTGGTCTTCTGAAAAGTGACAAAAATGGTGCATATTGACTTGCTCTTGAATTTTCCCTGAATTGGATAGAGACTCCTCACTCACTAAGGCCACATAGGAATATAGATCATGATCCTAAATAATGCTTAACAGCCTTGCCTTTCATGTGTTGAAGTTGGAAGCACCTTCAAGTCAGTTTTCCATTTGGACAGGTATCGATGCCATGGATCCAATATTTTTCTCAACTCCTCAAGATCGCATAGCCTTTAGTTTGCGTGGAAAAAACAAAGCTCTTACACTCCCTTGCTATGATACCATGTTAACATTTGGTCAATAATGGAGATTCTTGAACTGTAAAACTTTTGATAAACAAATTCAATGCATGTAGATCTCATAAACAATTCAAACACAGAATTATTCAATCCATAAGACACATGATGTACCCTAAGAAATGTCACATCCCCTCCCATCCACCAGAGAGATAATGTGACCATGGTGCTGCTAATATGGGAAATTTAAATCCCATGAACATACATAGACACATAAATCATTAATATACAGCGGAAGCAAAATACATTCATTCACAGCATTTAACATGTTCATATTAATCAATAAGCACATACAGTTGCACAGATAAAATAGACAAGAGATACTTATCTTAGAAGAAGCGTGTCCCGCAACCAGCTACGTCGCTGCAACGTTCCACCCAACCATACACCAGTGTGCTCATCAATATCTCAGCAGCACTTCCACCCCTGATTTGGCCATGATTCCCACAAGGAATAAGGGAACACTAGCAGACTCACACATAGCCAAGAATATAACAAGAACTCAGCCAAGCCAACACAGTTGGGTTTATTAGGATGCAAAGGAGCTAGAAAGGTTGACTGCTAAGCTAGTGAGCTCAACCATAGAGCTATGGACACCTACACCAGATCTATCCTGGCTTCTAAAACATCTACACACCCAACACAAGGAGCATCCCCTTCTCTGCTACACAGTCCCTCGGGCTATGCCTTCCCTTCTAGTGCTATTCAAGGTGTGCAAAGAAGAAAACTAGCCCCCTAGATCTTGTTAGTTTTTCAACATTTAAGCTAGCATTATGACAAGATCTTTTCACTGAGAGAATAACAAGCACAGCAATCACATAAGCACATCACAAGAGACAAGA
>LPNX010382255.1:93395-152982 GCA_001517045.1 Pseudotsuga menziesii
TCTGTCTATGAGGTTCCTTCTCACACTAGTTTTATCAAGCTAGTTCAGAGCCCATTTCCACTCTCAAACCGGTTCAGATACCAAACAAATATGTACACACAACAATTACAGTTCTAAGATTAAAGGAAAACATCATAGAGGACAAAATTGGGAATGGCAATTGAGTAAAACAGCTCAACCTGTGCAATTTGATTTCCAAATTCGTTTATGGCCCTAATGTGGCAAAAACTAACTCAACAACACCCAAAAATTGTGGGTCTCTTCTCCCACTCATTGTGCAACCCAAAAACGTTTTTCCCAGTCGGGCTAGGGAGAACTAAACAAATGACACTAATGGGAAGTTCACCTTTTTGCACACTAATACCTAAATTTACAATAATTAACCCAATTTAAGGCTAATGCACTTTAATTTAAGATAAAGGAAATTATAAAACTTAAAATAAAAGAGAATAATAAAGATAGTGACTTAAATTATAAGTCACTAGGGTAATCTCTCCCTTAGACCCCCCCCTCTGTTAGCATTAATTGTTTCTCCTTTCTCCAATATAGTCTATGTAGTCATTTTTCCTAACATAGGAAGTCATTATCACTTAGCTAGAGTATGGGGGACACGCCTAAGGGCTATCTTCCACTTACTACATGTGAATGCATGAGTTTATGTGCCTCTGGGACCAATCCCTACATTATAGGAGCCCACTCGGAGTACCACCAACATCCTCCATCAGTTGGTTGTGGTAGGTAAGCAATTATGCTGAGTTATTCTCTAGTTATAATCAGTTCGATCACTTTCAGTTAGCCTAGAGTGTTACATCTAATTTTACCACACATGGTATATCACACATTTATGGCCTTCCCTATCCCTCTACAGACCCTTTGGACCCCATGGACCATTTTTGTACCTTTGATGTTTCCAAGATCATCCCTAAAAACACCTGTTATTTGCTATACGCAATTTTTGTAGAAAATCCGCGTATATGCATGGCTTTTCCAGGAAAACCCATGTGTACACGTGACTGTGAAGGCAAAACCCGCATACAGGAAGAAAAAGAGATAAAAAGAAGGAAAATAGACAAGGTGAGACAAAATTTACTCTTGTAAGACACGACTGGGAAAACATGCCCCCATACCCGACTCAGAAACAGAGAAATCAAAGCAATTCAAGAACATTGAATGCATACAAAACCCCCAAAGGAAATGACTAGGAACTCCCCAGTATCGTCACCAATTCTGTTACGGAGAAAACTTCCTATGGCTTGGGGTGTACCACATCAGACAGAGTAACCGCACAAATCAATCCCTTCCCAATATGCAAGAGAAATAAAACATCTAACACTAAAGGATCTCGAAACATAGCTTATTCCGGATGGTTGAAGTAGATCCCCGTTGAGCTTTTCCAATCTCGCTTGTGTTAACAATTTTCTCTCTCAACAATCAGCAAATAAGACAAGCATGCTATATAATGGTGTTATACCTACTCTAGCATATATAACCAATAGCATATAAGCAATTAAAAGCATCCATGGATTCAATATTCATTTAAATGCACATCATTGGATAGGAAAAGATATTTCTATTAATATAAATCAGAGATTACATGAATGACAACCTCTATCGGCACGTCTGCGAACCGGAGAAACTGAGTCCTCCACCTGGGCCTCCACCACCTCAATCCTCCATATCTCGATAGCAAGCTCACAAGCAAAGGTAAGCTTAGGAAGAACACCAAGTGCTCCAAGGGACAAAGGGTTACAAACTCAAGTATAAGCTATGGCAACAATGGACTATAGTTTTCTTGCTCTTCAATTCCTCCTCTTTCAATGTATCCAAAGAGTTCCTTATATAGTGCTTCAATGGGGTAATGGAAGGTCAAATCTGAGCGATCTCGAGGCATATGGAAGGCCCAAAGACAAGTGACTCAAATCCACATCAAGGAAAACTCCAAAACATTTGGCCTTTTGCACACATCCTAATGTACGCAGGTTTAAGGGTTATATTCGCGTGTATACGTGAAAAAGGGTTAAAAATTCATGTATAGCAAATAACAGGTGTTTTTAGGGATGATCTTGGAAACATCAAAGGTACAAAAATGGTCCATAGGGTCCAAAGAGTCTGCATAGGGATAGGGAAAGCCATAAATGTGTGATCTACCATGTGTGGTAAAATCAGCTGTAACAGATGTCCCCTAATGAGTGAGGTCAGAGGGGTGATACGATGGCTGAAATACATTATAAGTCCATCCCAGAAGTGGAGTGATGAAGAGCTAGGTGGAAGAACCAGCCATCCAACAATATAGTACAAATATCTCTGCATATGACTACAAGTACATACAGTAGTCCCGGATACATAAGAGTACAATGTCCATGAATAGGCATGATACAAAATATGACATGTGTGGTCATCGCCACGTACAATATAGATAGATCAGAATCTCCATTATGAAGATATACAAAGGATCATGATCTCCATGAAAGCTGAAGATATATAGTGGATCAAGATCTCCATAATGGCTGAAGATATCTAACATACACTGGAATCAAGTCACCAGAGCTGAAATCTCATGAACATTGGAAAGATCAAGGAGGTAACATATATGAAATGCCACCAATATGGAAAGTCTTCTACATAATCCACTACAAGTACATGTCCTACTATGTGAATAGAGGTGTCAAGGTCGAACATAGTAGTCCATCGTCTGATTACCGGTCATTGATGTATACCGTTAACAGATGCAAGATCACCCACCGATAATGAAAATGGGAATCAAGGTACTAGAGTGCAATCTAACAAGTGTGAATAAATGTGTTGAGGTCGAACACTTGAAAGAATCCATCGATTAGGGGACATTGATGTATTCCCAAATGGTTGATGGCGAGAGAACCTACCATTGATTACTGTAAGACTCAAGGCACTCAAATGACTCTATAATCCTATCCCAGAATAAATGATCTAAAGTTGATGGTATGAAATCCATTGGAAGGAGGGCATTAAGGCATCCCCCATCATTCAACATGAGGTAATCAGCAAAGCTGTATAATGTGGAAGGACTCGATCATAATGTGCTCGAACGAGGACAAGTACCGGGAATGGCCGACATGCAAAGTCAAGAAAACTGAGGAATGGCCAACTCAGGCTTGAACTTCCTTTGAACAAGAGCATAAAGGTGAATGGTGATTGAATGTAGGTAGCATAGACTCAATATACAAAATTGGGACATCTCTGTGACACAGGAGGCATCAACAGAGGCTCCATAAGGACTAGAAGCTTAACCAATCGGTGGAGATAAACTCAAAGAAACGAGTACAGCTCCTAAATTCAAACTATTAACCCAACCAACAGATGTGATATATAGTTCTTTGTTCGAAGGCGACACGACTTGACTGCTGACAAAGATAACATCTTTGTCTGTCTGGATTTTTGGTTTTTTTATTTTTTTTGGACTTTTTCAAATATTTTGAAAAGCTTGAAAAAGAATAAAAGTGCTTTATAGTTACAAATCTAGGAGGAGACAAGTGTCAAGGGGCAAACAAACTAGTTCCAAGTAGTGAAACATACATATGTTTAATGCAAGGAAACATGTGTAGGATAACGACACTCGAGGGAAAGTCCCCTCCTGGTAAAAATGGGGAATCAAGCTGCAAAATATATATAAAATGGCTCTGCTTAGCTATACATGAGACAAGCTCGGGCTATATGACTAATAATCAAAGTTAGGGAAGCCGGCATAAGGTTCAATAAGGCAAGCAAAACTCATGATAATGCAATTACAACTTAACATAAGGGAGTCCTGGGGAAAAGGCCAGCAAAAAGATCAAGAGGAGTATGAAGCTCTTGTGCAAAGTCATGGTGGTACTATACAAAGGGCTCCCCCAGCCTAAAGGACAAATGTCGGCATGGGCACCAAATGCAAAATAGGAGTGTGACTAGGGTACCCATGTATGGTCAAGCTCTACCATTCACATCATTTCACTTCTAAAAGTAACAAGAAGGTTCCGTGACAAGATAGAATGGGTTTGTACATAAGGTTAGAATGAAACGGTCATAAGGTCATGCAAAGTGCAAACAAATGTGAAACCTAACCTATATGCTAGTTTAGACATAATACCTAAAATAGGCACTAACGGGTCAAAACCACAGTCAAACCGCACTCAAAATGGACTCCTACATCATCAAATTAGTTCAAAACAGTCCAAAATGGTCAGAAATGGTCAAAACTATAGAAAGCGGGTAAAAACTTTCAAAAAAAATCTATAAATAGTAAAAAATTTAAAAATTCCATATCATTTGAAATTTTTACCCATTTGAGCTCAAAACTTCCAACGCGAATTCCCGGAGCATCGTCCGACGAAATTCGACACCGTTTGATCCAGGTAACTCCTCATGTCCTCCTCTTCCTATTTCATGCAAATTTTTTAGGTTTTCATGGTCCAATTAATTTTTTAGGCCATCCCAAGTTATGCGTTTTGGCCCACGTGGGTATCGGGGTTTTTTCCGCATATAGGGATCACCATACATGGAAAAAACACCCAAACCTACGTACATACGTGGTTGTTTTGCAAAAAATCGCGTATGAGGCCACAAATGAGGTTTTCAAGGGCAAATGTTAATCAAAACTCTTGTTTTTTGTGCAAGATGGTGTTAGAGTGGAGGGAGAGAGAACATGGTGATGTGGAAGAGGCCGTGCAAGGTGATTTAATGCCCAACGAGCATTACGGGCATGTGGTTTGTATAATTTTTGGTGTCTTGGCAGCCTGAGGGATAAACCAAGACTCCTCTAGCTGCTAGTGGATTACTGGGATCCAGACTCTGAGACTTTTCACATTGATGGGATGTCACTCAGCGTAGAAGTTGAGGACATATACTTTATCACTGGTTATCTCGATGAGGAGAGGTGGTAAATCTCTGATCTCGTAGGCCAGGAGGTGGATTGACTATTGATGAGTACATTGTGGTGTACTACTTTTTGGACATGGAAAAGGTTGGGATTCAAATCACGACAAACTCTATCCAGGTTCTGGGACTAAAGGCCATACTATTGGCATTAGGAAGGATAGTCGGATTAGATTCACTCCACCAGGCCTCTCAGCCACTGATGTTCTATGCGATGGAGTGTATGAGACCCACAGTCTATGATTGGAGCTCTACGTTATTGAGAAACATGAAACAACAGCTTAGTGACTACAAAATGGGCAGGGTGCAAAACTTCAGTTTTGGAAGCATACTGAGCACATTCTTCTTTGAGCATGTACCAGGGCTAAGCCCTAGAGTGGACATGCCTCCACACGGAGTTCAAGATTCGGCCCAACGACGTTGGGAAAATGTTATGCACAGACTGGGCAGAGATAGGATGGCTAACCCCTACCCAGCAGACTTCTTTCCATGGTGGCAGAGGTAGATCATTGCCATCGATGACTACCCCTACGCAGGGATAGACTTCCGTGGAGATCCAGACATGCCCCTACCACCAGGAGCGGCATATGGCGACATAGGTAATGAATCCCAAACCCACTTTTTAAGTTTTTTGAATTATTAAATTTTTTTTGTGTTTTTTGATATATTGACTCAAAAGACATGTTTTGGTGTGACGACACATAGTGACAATCTGTCATGTGTATGCAGATGTTGGACCATGATGACCAGATGGTTTCCCTCCTCATTAACGGAGGGGAAGAGGAGATGATATCATGGGGGCAGATGCGGAGTGGATGCTCCAAATCATTCACACAAACTTCATATGCTTGACACACAGGGTACCCATGGCGCAAGTCGAGGACTTGCCTGAGGCCATGCAGCGCCAGGTGGTTGGTATACCATGGGCATGGGTTCGATTATTCTGATGGCTAGCTAGAGCTGTAGTGTGCTATCATGATCAAAACCCCCCTCCTCCTCAGGCTTAGAGACCTAATATTATTCCTTTTTGTATGACCGTGTATTATATTTTGGCTGCTCGAAAGCCCCAATTTTGTATTATGACACTTATGTATTATGACATCACTTTTTGGATGTTAATGAAAAAACTTTTATGATGATCAATTTTATTTATTTACATGTGTGCAAAAATGTATGTTTGTGATATGCTTATGGTGTATGAGACAAATGCCAATCTAACACATAGTTAGCATATGAGTTAGCAACTTGATTAAAAATTCTTGAAACATGAATGTATGTTATATTCTCAAATTGTCATTCTAGCAATCTCACACATAAGAATCTTCATAATAATATCAGATCCCTAATTCGATATGAGCCATTAATTGTGAATCAAGACGTACCTCAAGAGATAGAACACCATGTGAAACGACATCACACAATAACTCAATAACGGCACTATATTCAACAACATTGTTCAAAGAAGGTCGTAAACATACGCCTCCTGAAGACAATACTTGACCCGTAGGAGTATAAATCACCCAAGAATCCAAATCTGAGTTTTGAGTATGACGGCTAGCACCATTGGTGAATCCTATGTAAATGAAAGACTCCATCAACATCTTCCATAAGAAACAGAAGCTAATCAACAAACCCGATCATCATAAGAAAACCTAACTTTGCAACTCAAAATATTGTACAATACTATACAACATTCAGCTCTGGCTGAAGATCATGCATAGTATTTCTTAAGATAGAGCTCATTTCTAGGCTCCGCCAAGGCTATCCCTTCATAATCCACTAGCTCATATGTGGCCTTCTATAACATAGGTTTGACCACGTAAGGACCATGCCACATGGGGTTAAACTTCCCTGCCCCCAAGGGTTCTTTAGCTTGATCCCACAAAAGGACCAAATCACCTTCACTAAACTTCCTCCGACATACAAACTTGTCATATTGGACCTTGACGCGATGCTTATTTACTTCTAAAGCCACTAAGGCATCTCGGCACTGCTCATCAAGCTGATCTAAGTGGAACAAATGTTCTTCCAATGTGGAAGTGTTTGGTAAAAGCTCTATAGCTAGCTTGAGCGAAGGGATTTTGCATTCAAACGACAAGACAGAATCCACCCCATGTACAAGCTAATATGGAGAGAAACCGGTGGAAATATTAACTACGGTTCTATAGGCCCACAAAGCAGGATATAACATGATATGCCAATTCGTCTTGCTTTGTGCGATGGTTCATTGGAGAATGGACTTAAGTGATTTATTCACTGCTTCAACCTGTCCATTCGCCTGAGGGTAATAAGAAGAGGAGTGCTCCTGCTTATACCCTAACTTTGAAGCCAACTCTTCCATCATTTTATTCTGAAAGTGCCTACCATGGTCAGTGACAAGATCATTCAGAATACTGAATCGAGTAATAATTTGATTGAAAATGAAATGCGAGGCTATCTCACCGTTAGATTTAACTGTGGGCATAGCCTCTGCCCATTCGTGAAATAATCGACAGCCACTATAATGTGATTATGCCCACCAGCCGAAGCTGGGTTGCAATCCATAAATTCAAGCCCCCACTTGGTGAAGGGACTGACGGTGACAATAGGAGGTAACGAGGCTAGATGCAAGTGCATATTGCATTCAAACACCTAGAAAGGGTGACACTTCTTGACCGCATTAACACAATCTTTGAAGATCAACAACCAAAAATATCCTGCTCTCAAGATTTTTTGGGCTATATAAATCCCAGATAAATGACCACCACATGCCCCTCCATGGCAATCATTTAGCACAACCTCAGCCTCACCATGGGTTAAACAATGACGTAAGGCGGTACAAAGTGTTATCCACTATAGGGTAGTTCTTAGCTACATGACGTAATCGTCATTGCTCATCCCGTGAAAGGTGAGTAGGGACCTTCAACGTTTGCAAATATATAATGATATCCCCATACCACAGGTCCAAAGTTGAGATAAGGAAAATATGCTCATTGACAAATGTATCCTCATAAACCTCTTCCTCCTCCAAACTTGGAAAATCAGATATGATCTCCACAAAGATCAACGATTTCGTCGAAACAAATTCGAGATCGAACTCTTGCAAAATAATAATCCATTTTTAATTGTATTTTTCCCCAATCATCCTTCTAGTGAGGACGAACTGAAATGGATTGATATGAGCTACAACCAATGTTCAGCGAAGGAGAATGTAATGTCTCAATCTCTAAACCGCAGGAACGGTGGCCAAGGCAAGCTTCTCCACATGGGAATAACAGATTTCTGCATCAATAAGGTTTCAAATCAAATAATATATGAAATGCTCGTGGAGCTCCTCATCCTCTTGAACCAAAACCATACCAACCGTCTCCATGGACGCAGCCACATAAATCAAGAAATCAAGGCTATAGTCAGGTGGACTAAGCACGGGGGCCGATGCTAAGGCTTGCTTAAGAACAGCAAAGGACTTCTGGGCTCGCTCATCCCAACAAAAAGGAGTGTCCTTCTTTAAAAGACGCATAAATCCTTTAGTCAAGTTGGCAAAATTAACTACGAATCTCTGCAAGAAATTTTCCATGCCTTGCAAACACTGAAGGTGTCTAATATTACGCGGGGCAGACAATTGAAGTATTTCCTCAACCTTTAAGGGATCGACTCTTATACCCTCCTTGGATACGATGAACCCTAGAAAGCAACCAACAGTCATGCAAAAGATGCACTTATGAGGATTTAACTTTACCTAGTAATGACGGCATCTTTCAAATACTAATCTCAAAGGGTATGGATGACACACTCTCAAATGAGAATGAGCAGCAAGGTCATCCAAATACACTTTGATAATCGTTTTGAGATCATGAAAAATTAAGGTCATAGCCCGCTGAAATGTATCTCCGGCGTTTTTAAGGCTGAAAGGCATCTTTCGATATGCAAAAGTACCCCAAGGACAAATAAATGCAGTCTTATGTTGATCCTCGGGTTTGATCTAAATCTAATTATATCTGGAAAAACCATCCATGAAGGAGAATACCTTGCTTCCCGCACACCAATCCAAAATCTGATCAATAAATGGTGTGGGAAAATTATCCTTAGGACAAGCACGATTTAAATCATGGAAACCAGTGCATATACAGATTGCTCCCTGCTTCTTATCAACCAGAACAGGATTTGAAACCCACTCAGTCAGGGGAACGGGATAGATAAAACCAGTTTTAACAGTTTCTCTATCTCATCCTTAATGGTGGGTGCTTTTCTAGGATTCACCGCATGCAAACGTTGTCGAACCGGCTTCACATTCGAATAGTTCTTAATCTCATGTTCGACAATATGAGGGTCAATACCTGGCATTTCCTTGTATGACCAAGCAAATATTTCACGAAACTCTTTAAATAGCTCGGTATACTCCTTGATCTCATCAGGGGAACAGCTCGCCCCAATGTAGATGTTCTCAACCTTGCCAGGATCGCGAGAAATATTGATAGGAATAGTAGGTTATAAATTCGCCATGTTCCCATCAGCCATCTAACCAGGAGAGCTCAATGGAACCATGGGACTAACAATCTTCTCACTAAAAATCTCCCTAAAGTCATCACGCTCCATACGGTCGAGTTCAGGAAGAAAATATGAACGATGATGTAACTCTTCCCAAGGTGTCTCAACCCCAGACATGGCATCAATAATGGCTTCATCTGATGGAAAAACATCGTCGAGGCAATCATGTGCATGAGAGGACTCAACTTCCCATGCATAAAGCACATACGAGTCCTCCTCCTCTGTCCGCGAAGAGGAAGGACTAGGCTCTGCAACTTGATCAAGATTTGCTTGATATGCTACCATCGTTGTAGGCAACGGCACATCCGTTTCGATAGGTCCAATCGAAGGACTCGGTGAAGGAAGAATCCAAGGATATTCCATATGGGTAGTGCGAAAAGACACCGAATTCAACGAGGACGAAGCCCCACCAAAACTAGATCTGATCATAAGAACGAGCTCAAGATAGCTAAAGGATCCCATAAGAGATGGATACATACCCACACCCACACTCCTAGTTGTTGGCTGAGAATGATCTATAATTGGGATAGAATTTCCCGATGATGCATTAACACTCGTATTACGAAAAGACGTCTGATCAATCGTAACAATCTTCCCATTAAATGGAAAGCATACCACTCAAAAGAGAGAAGAGGCAACGACTTGCATACTATACATCCAATTCCATCCCAACAAAACATTGTAGTCAAGGGGCGCATCAACCACCTCAACCTCGATCACGACGGTCTTCCCTCCCAATTGGACCTTAAGAGAAGGAAGAATCTCGTGCAGCCGAAAAGATCTACCATCAAAATATGTCAACATATTAGCGGATTGAGACAACACAGGAGAACCCAAACTCTTCCAACATGACAAAGACATCACAGAAGTAACAGCACCTTCATCAATAACAATGCGTTTGACGGTCATATTAAGACACTCTACATGAATCAAAAGAGACACATAGTAAGGCAAGTGAGGTTGTATTCCCATGGTTTCAAATTTGATAATGGAAGAAAGCAAGGCTCTCCTTTGCGGAGGACAAGTCTGAAGTACTTCAAGTTCGGACATCGCACAAGGAGTTTGGCCCAAATCCTCGACAACAAAATAGTTATTGGTGGCTTAGGCATTAGGATTGTGCCTTGAATGCTTTAGGACTCCCTTAGGAATGTGAGGTGCAACTTCAGGTTTATCCATAGGTTTTTCGATACGCAAAGGGCTCTCGAGTGGAGCGGGTTCCTTTTCAAGGTCCAGTTGTGACGAACCATAATCCTTCGCATGATTCACAACCTTAGTAGCACACACCCGATGCACAATGAGGATCAATGGTCCTCGAGTTCATATTTTTATTGTTGGATAAAGGATTCGTTAGCACGGTTGGGCCCTGTGCTATGAACCTTGAGGCATCTTCCATATGAGGGCACAAGTGAGTGAGGTGGTCCTCCTTACATAACTTGCAAGGAAAAATTACCTTACATTTAGTCTGCTTGTCCCCCCCAACATTACGAGCATTCTTTTCATTATAATTATCATTTTCGTTCTTATTCCCACCCTTACGATTATTTTTCCTTTTTTTCTTATTCTTTCTAGGCTGTTGGTTGCCCTTCTGGTCTGACGATTGCATGGAAACTACACTCACTGATTGGGTAGGTTGAGACGAAGTCATGGCTTGTCCCAATGCGGATTGATTAATTGACAATTGGCTCACTAGTTTCACAACTGAATCCACAGTTTTGGTACTTGTACAGCCCACAATGCTGTCGGCATGTGTCCCAGGATTGATCTTGGGATCGAAACTAGATCATAGAGCATTAGGTATAATCTCATACAAAAGTCTAGATTGAGCGTAAATCAAATCCAACTCTTGTGCCCTAAAGATTGCTTGTTCCTCGTTTTGGACTCCAGATTTAGAAACATCCTTCGCGATGTAAGGTAACAACGACTTGAGGAACCACTCAAGGATAAATTTCGGTGGTATAAAGGCTTTAATCAACCGCTTCCTTCTACGCCACTCTTGAATATGATCCAAGATATGTGTGGCTTTGTCTTGTCGAAATGTCAACAAGAGTTCAGTAGCAACGTCGTAACGTATGGGTAGATGAAAGTGATTGAGGAAAATCATTGCAAGGTCATCAAATAAAATGTATTCCCCCCTTGGTAACTCTATATACCATTACGTTTCAGGCCCGGTGAGGGTGCGTTGAAATAGCCTCAAATCGATTGAATTGTCATGTAAGGAATTGGAAGAGAACCAAAGGTGAAAAGTAGTGACATGCTCACTAGGATCTTCTCTGGATTTACCCTCAAACTTGGGAATGTCCAAAGGAATCTTATTAGGGATAGCCGGCCAGGATGGGTCATGAGATACCGGATCGTTCATAAGTCTCGATAAGTCAGGTAAGTTCAATGTTGCGAGGAAAGGGAGCCTAGGTTGAGTTGGTCTATGCCACGCTCCCTGATAGTTCTGGTTCATGTAAGGCTAATTGCTATAAATACCATGGCCTTGGCCATAATAACCTCCTCCCATTTGACTCATATAGGGCTGCATGGAAGCATTGTGATGTGGTGTACCTAGATTATGCAGTGCTACAAAGCCATAATAGGAAGAGTAAGCAGGTTGTTGATACCTGTACTCATAGGGTTGATAGTTTTTTCCATACTGCGGTCCATAAGACTGTCTATGAGAAGCTCCATAAGGTGTCCCATGGGATGTCCCATGAGAATGTCCATAGTTAGGGATATGGGTAACTCCTTGAGATGGACCATAAGATGATCTAGAAATAGGGATATGACCTCCTGACACAACAGGAGGTACTTGACTCTGAGATACTATCGTGTGAGCAGTCGTAGTATGAACATGGCTAGTAGCGATATTCCGGCCCGAAGTACCACATGAATGAGGGGGAGGAATGGTTGTCAAAAATGCATTCGAAGGAGTAGGGTTCGAGGATGAAGGGACATGTGAAGGAATGTAAGTGGTGTTCCCAATGGTCACTCGTCTCAGTTCTGGTATCTACATATGATTACTAACACTAGGTCTAGGACGGGCATGTGAGGTTTCGACCACCACTGGGATGGAAGGTGCAATGTGACTAGTGCTCCCAAATCTCTCCGCATGGAAAGGAATAGGAGTGCCCCCAAGCATAGTGCTAGGTTCAACTTCCAACTCGACATGATGTTCCAAATCGGGTGCAGGGATATCAAACATGCCATAACAAACATGACTAGTGCTTGTGGGTTCATAATGAGTCTCGTCGCTTGGTAACCAATATCAACGACCTGTCAATGAGAGATCATAACCAGAATGTGAATGTATTTCTGGTGAAGGATCATATACGGGAGTAGGATCTTCCTCCCCAACATTGTGAGGTGGAGAGGACATCTCTAGAATCTCATCCTCATGATCTCCCATATTGTGTGAATCAAAGTGAGAAGTAGTCCGCCCAGACTGTTTGTTTCCCTCTCCTAAAGGAGGAGGAGACGTGGAAGGAGGAAGTCCTGCTAAACAACAAGAATGATGAAGCGTCGTGCCCGAATCCACAATGACTCAAAAAATGAAAAGACTCGATCTAATTACGTAAACCCTAGGCAAACTAGCGTGCAAAGAGCATACACCTATAAAATGTAAAGCCAAATCGCAAGCAAATAAGGGTAGGATATGTGAGCTCCCGAATGAAGCACGTATGTCTCGCCTAGGAGAGGCTTGAGACTCACATACACAACAAGCAGAGGTTCGTAACCAATTATAGTGGCCCTCAGCTTCAACGCATATAGCGACTGTGCTATCCGACCCCTACCTGACCAGGACAGCTGTAGAATAACCTCTATGAAGTACCCCTCGATAACCTAGGTAAGGCAACTAAGGTCACCTCAATATAATCAATGCTCAGGTGGACAGTCGTAGGCGGGATTGACCGTATGGGTAGGGTAGCAAAGCTCGAAACTCTCGAAAGAGCCCCCAGATATGAATACAATCCTGGAAATATCTCCGGTGTTACTCAGTTACAACCAGGGGTCATCCCAATCATAACCGCTCACACTGCCTCATGCTTAAATCCCTTATAAGAGGAGGATCCTAAGAACACTAATTATATAAAGGAATTTCACACTCTCACCTGGACAGACAAATAAATATTTTGTTTAGTGGTCTTGGAGAATTTACTCACAATAAACTATTCCAAGACCCTAAAACCTAGTCTTGTTGGTGCACCCTATAAAAGAAAAGAGTGTAATTCATCTTATTATGCGTTGATTTTAATTGGCTTATTAATCAAAGGGAAAATGGTTGTGCAACTAATGATTTTATGATGGAACAAGAAGTGAAACGCACACCTAACAATCAATGCAAATGCACTGTGTCAAATGAAGAACAGGGTATGCCAATTCCCTGGTAAAATTACAGCTGATTTTACCACACATGGTAGATCACAGATTTATGGCCTTCCCTCTCCCTCTGTAGACTCTTTGGACCCCATGGACCATTTTTGTACCTTTGATGTTTCCAAGATCATCCCTAAAAACACCTGTTATTTGCTATACGTGAATTTTTAACCCTTTCTCACGTATACAGGCGGATATAACCCTTAAACCTGCGTACATCGGGATGTGTGCAAAAGGCCAAATGTTTTGGAGTTTTCCTTGATGTGGATCCGAGTCACTTGTCTCTTGGCCTTCCATATGCCTTGAGATCGCTCAGATTTGACCTTCCATTACCCCATTGAAGCACTATATAAGGAACCCTTTGGATACATTAAAAGAGGAGGAATTGAAGAGCAAGAAAACTATAGTCCATTGTTGTCATAGCTTATACTTGAGTCTGCACCTTTGTCCCTTGGAGAACTTGGTGTTCTTCCCAAGCTTTCCTTTGCTTGTGAGCTTGCTATCGAGAGATGGAGGATTGAGGTGGTGGAGGCCCAGGTGGAGGACTCAGTTTCTCCAGTTCGCAGACGTGCCAACAAAGGTTGTCATTCATGTAATCTCTAATTTATATTAATAGAAATATATTTTCCTATCCAATGATGTGCATTTAAATCAATATTGAATCCATGGATGCTTTTAATTGCTTATATGCTATTGGTTATATATGCTAGAGTAGGTCTAACACCATTATATAACATGCTTGTCTTGTTTCCTAACTATTGAGAGAGCAAATTGTTAACAGAAGTAGGATTGGAAAAGCTCAACGGGGATCTACATTAAGGTATGTTTCGAGATCCTTTAGTGTTAGATGTTTTATTTCTCTTGCATATTGGGAAGGGATTGATTTATGTGGTTACTCTGTCTATTTTGGTACACCCCAAGCCATAGGAAGTTTTCTCTGTAACAGAATTGACGACCATACTAGGGAGTTTCTAGTCATTTCCTTTGGGGGTTTTGTCGGCATTCAATGTTCTTGAATTGCTTTGATTTCTCTGTTTCTGAGTCGGGTCTAGGGGCATGTTTGCCCAGTAGTGTCTTACAAGAGTAAATTTGGTCTCAGCTTGTTTGTTTTCCTTCTTTTTATCTATTTTTCTTCATGTACACAGGTTTTTCCTTCACAGTCGTATGTACACGCGATTTTTCCTGGAATAGCCGCGTATATACGCGAGTTTTCTGCAAAAAGTTGCGTATAGCAAATAACAGGTGTTTTTAGGGATGATCTTGGAAACATCAAAGGTACAAAAATGGTCCATGGGGTCCAAAGAGTCTACAGAGGGACAGGGAAGGTCATAAATGTGTGATCTACCATGTGTGGTAAAATCAGCTGTAACACTTTAGGCTAACTGATTATAACTGGAGAATAACTCAGCATAATTGCTTACCTACCACAACCAACTAATGGACACTTGTCGGTGGTACTCCGAGTGGGCTCCTATAATGTAGGGATTGGTCCCAGAGGCACATAAACTCATGCATTCACATGTAGTAAGTGGAAGATAACCCTTAGGTGTGTCCCCCATACTCTAACTAAGTGATAATGACTTCCTAAGTTAGGAAAAATGACTAAATAGACTATATTGGACAAAGGAGAAATAATTAATCCTAACAGAGGGGGGGTCTAAGGGAGAGATTACCCTAGTGACTTATAATTTAAGTCACTATCTTTATTATTCTCTTTTATTTTAAGTTTTATAATTTTCTTTATCTTAAATTAAAGTGCATTAGCCTTAACTTGGGTTAATTATCGTAAAGTTGGGTATTAGTGGGGAAAAAGGTGAACTTCCCATTAGTTTCATTTGTCTAGTTCTCCCCAGCCTTGCATACCATTTAGCTAGTTCTCAACATGCATAAAAATGACCGAGAACTAGTTCATTTTTCCATTCATTTTATTCCATGATTTATCCAACAACTATTGTCAATATTGAGCCACCATCACCCATACCATAGTTTGAATCCATCACCATACTGTAGTTTAAAGCCATACTCGAGAATAACAAAGTTCCCTCCAGTCCCAGCATAGAGAGTCCTTAGCCAGCTTGTGTTGGATCCCTAGAAGGGAATTGGGGAAAATAGCCTGAGGGATTGTTAAGTCAGATAAGGGAACCCCATTCCTTGGACTATGCAAGATGATGGGGGAGGAACGTTGGTGGATTGGGATACCTGTAGAGTGGAAATTTGGCACCTTCTTGTGGATTGATAGCCCTGACTTAGGGTTGGCCTCTATTATAGAGAGAATTGGTATACTAGAGTGCATATAAATGGGAGGAACATCTTTGGTATGCAGTCAATTAGAATATATTTTCAGATAAGTCTCCATTCATGTACAAAATGTTTTGTATATATCTCTATTATGTATATTATTTAATTATTGTTATTTTAGGATCTAAATGCATGGAATTATTGGTGTTGAGTGAATGCATTTATGTGGAAAATGTTTGTAACATTATTGTATATGTTTATATTAATTCTGGAGAATCGTTTATACATAAAATTCTGCTACAAATTTTAATTAAATCAATGGAAAATAAATTTGAGTATCATAGGTGAATTTTTTTTGTGAGATGTTGAGTATCCCATGGCCCAAAAGTATCATGAGGTGACTGGGTACGTAAAAGCCATCTTAGTTGCTACCTTCCATCTCACTAACAACTTTGTGTGCCAACCATGTTCTAAGGTTGATTTGTTGTGCGTTTCGAGGCTCTATCCTATAATTGAGATGCCCAATGCATATGTTACCAATATCTATAGGTGTGTATTGCTACAGCTAACACATGTCTATATATATTTTTTTCACGGATGAAAATGTTGGCCTTGAACTTACTTTTTGTGTCAAGGCCCTGTCAAAATCAAACATAGATTTGCTGAATTACATACTTTCCCATAATCAAACATAAATCTACTAAATTACATACTTCCGAACTGACCAGTACACCGTCCCATTAAAACTATCTACACTTGGAATATTGCTCCTCTATCATTTATGCATTTGCATATCTTGTTTTTTCCTTTACATGTCTACAACATTGTCGACCCTGGGATATCTTGTTTTTTCCTTAACATGTCTACAGCATTGTCGACCCGATACATAATTCATGTGGATGTCTAAAACGGATATGCTTCTAGTTGGTAGGTACTAACAATTTTGTTTTTTAAATGTCGAGGGAGTAATATGATTCTTATACATTTAACTGCATGTCTTCGATGCCAACACCTTGAAAGGTATATCGATAATCATAGTTATGTTTCATTTGCAGCGTATACCCATGTTGAAAGGTAAGAATTGGCATTCACATGTTCAACCGTTATAGTTTGTGTTAGGGTTTTAACTTTCCAGCCCATTATGCTTTGTTGTGTGTTTAACAGTGGTCTATCTTCTTCCATAAGAACGTTCCTCATCGACCATAATGACTTGTGCGTTCATTGTCATCACTGAACTGTGTGGAAACCTGCATGCTAAGTCGTGTGTGTCTTGGGCAGCCCACGGATATTATTACACCTAACATTGCTTCTCTAACTTCCTTTATTTGTAGCTTTGAATCACTTTCTGCACCATGAACTCTCTCCATTTTGTTTTAAAGAGCAAAAAAATCGGTCACCCCCCATGATATGTCGGTGTCCTTTTTATTTAGAAAAAGGAATTTCATTGGTGGTGACAATTTTTTTATGGGAGGGAAGGAATATTAATGAAACTTTATTGGAAGGAAAACTCTTTTGTTTCATTAATGATATTTTGGACCCATGTGACTTAGGGGAAAGGGAATGGGAGAGGACTTTTCTTACTTTAATTAAAAAAGACTTTTTGGTGTGAACATGGTTGCCCCAAAAAATAATTTAGCAAGTAGCACATAGTGGGGGTATTTTTGTTTTTTATGGACTGACTTTGAGACTTTGAGACTTTGTGATGATCGTTAAATGTCAAGGAAAGGATTTGGAAAAGGGAAGGAGGTTTTTTTATTTTATGGTATTTATGAGAAAAAGCTGGTTAGTTTTAGTGATAGGGGTTTCTTTTGGGATGTAGGCATTGGCGCGATGACTAAATGAATGAAAATACTTATAACTAAAAAAACTTGATGAAATTTGTCGAACAAGATATATAATACAAGGGTTGACAAAATTTTCCAAGAATGACACAGGAGGCGAATAATGATTCTTTTGATGAAACTAAATATGAGTGCGATGAGGACTTCTCTCTTGACTTGGTGACATAGAAATGATGGCATGCCAATACTAATGGGAAGAACTAGTGAATTTAGACTTGACTTTTTACCAGCAAGACGCTCATGACGCAACTTCTCACATGAGGCATGAAATCCAAATGACGACATATATGATAAAATTGAGTATGGATGAGAAGAGGACTTCCTTTTAGACTCTATGATTAAAATGGAATGGGATACCAACATCGTTAATGGTGTTCACCCATGGCATTATATTATGATGCTTCGTATTCATGTTGATGTTGGACATCAGTAGGTGGGAAAGTAACTTGCATGTTATAGATTGTGGGACTTAGTTTCTTTGTCATTTTATTTGGGTTAGAAGAACATTTAGAGGTGATGATACCGATGTGATTCTAGCACCAAAATTATTGCTTTGTCGAGAAGTTCAAGTTAAAATTTGGGGTTCATTCAACATGTCGAGAGTTTGTACAAAATCATTCTATTAGTGTGTTTTGAGTAAACAAACACAATTATAATTTGGGACATTAATGAGGAGGTATTAAAGAATTGGAGTTTGTCATTAAATACCCCTTCTTTGCTTAATTTTGATGCAAAGGTGATGAATGGTGATGCAAATCATGACAAGCTATGATGCAAAGATGACACAATTCCTTGTAGGCCCTTCAACACATCGCCTTTAGTGTCATCTAACATAAAGTGACACAAATTAGGATGTAAGAATGATATAAGGGTAGGGATGTGCCTCTCAAAAAGCCTTGATAGGCCATATGTAATGCACATCTACAATATCAAAACCCTAGTAGTCTAAATACCACATAAATGTATACATTAGTTATCTTAATATATAATATTATCTTAATATATAATAATAATAATAATTAAAATAAAATAATTTGAAGCATATATTTAAAATTATTAATACATCTAAAACATTATCATTACCAAGCAAATATTTTAAAAAGAATATGGATAAATTTTAAATTGAAAACATGATAATTGCAAACCACTTAACTTAGTAAAAAAATTGGAGAAATAAAGATGTATTGTAAATTTAAAAAATAAAGCTAATTTTTATGTATGTAGTATATTTTTTATTAAAAAACTTATATTAAATTCTGGTTGAATTATTATTTTGAGTCGCTAGTAACTCTTATACATTTTATGTAAATCAAGATTCCACCTTTGGATCCATACCTGAAAAATGACGTGTCTCATTTCTCAACATTAATCTTATGTAGCTTCCTATATAATCATATTTATTTAATATAAGTTGTAGAGTTTTAAAATGATTTATTTTACTAAACAAAAACTATTTCTGAGATTATTGGACTTTCTTTCTTAAAAGAAAGTTATTTTAAATTATGTCATTATTATAATGATTTGTGCTTGACAACCAACTCGATGTCAAAAGTCGGCTGAAAAGTAAATTCAACAAATATTTTATTTTCCCAAATAGATTCCCATTGAGCATGGAATTTTTAAAGCAATTACATTAATTGGTAGAAAGTATGCTTGTGGGAACAATAATGTATATTATAATGACTAAATTACAATCCATAAGGATAGCCAAACCCCAATTATGAAGTACGTTATGATTATACATAAGAAAATAATTCAACTGAGTGCTTTAACACGCTAAAAACAGACCTTTCATAATTTTCTATCGTACATTGATTGACGCATATTATATTTGATCATCCACTTCAAAAATTAAAGTGAAGAAAATAATTGTTTTTAGATGCTTTGCATCGATTTGCATACATTTATGTGCAATGCACAAGTGGACTTAGAAGAGTTTCTTGTGATGTATAATGTTTTATTTATTTAATCATTTTAATGTGGTTAGTTGGGCTGCTCCATTATGGGTATGTTGTTAGGTATGAATGTGGTTGTGATGGTTTTTAAGGAGTAAGATTGAAATGTTATTTCTATGGCATTGAAAGATTTTTTTATAGTTTTGTATAACTTGAAGATGTATATTTATTATTATATAAATATGGAAGACTTGTGTGTTAGATGAGTAGGGATTTTTGGTTATCTGTATTGTGAAGGGAATCTGAATGTAATGCATCAATTAGTTTTTAAGTTGAAATCACTTAAAAAATAAGTTACTTTCTAGACAAAAAGGAAATCTTTAGAAAATAAATCCTTTTTACAACAAATTGAAAGTGATATTTCAGAGCTTATTTTGTTGAACTTGATAGGATCTTTTTTCTGCATAAGACAATGCAAAAATGTTGTATTTGACTAGCAAATATGATGTTATTCTAAAGAAAGAAGAAGAGAAATTGAGACTCAAAAGTAGAGCCATATGGATCGAGGTTGGTGATAAGAACACAAAGTTTTTCCATAGATATGCCTCTTATCGCAGGAATTTAAATTCAATATGGGAAATAAATAATGAAGACGGGGACAGGATTAGTTCCTAGGATAAGATAAAATCTGTTGCTGAAGTACATTTTAAATCCCTCTTCAAATATCAGAGGAAAGCTCTTATTGGCAATCAATTAAAAGTCTTGGATCTTTTCTCTTCTTTTTTCACTAGAGAAGAAGGACTGGAGGTTGGTAAATAAATTAAACTTGAAGAAATTCAGAATGGTTTATCCAGGTTTGCCAAAGACAAAAGCCCCAATCCTGATGGTTGGACAGCTGAGTTATTTTTGGGCTTCTTCGATATTATGGGTAAATATTTGCTGAAAGTGGCAGAGTTTTCTAGAAAGGAGTGTTTTATGGCATGGTCATTAAATTCTACTTTTATAACTTTGATTCCCAAAAAGGATTCCCCAAAGACTTTTTTTGAATTTAGGCCTATTGCTCTCTGTAATTTGGTTTACAAGATGGTGACTAAGGTTATTGCTAATAGGCTGAAACCTAAACTTTGATAGACAATCTCAAAAGAACAATATGGCTTCTTAGACAATAGGCAGATCTTAGATGCTATTGGGACTACTTAGGAGTGCATTCATTCTCTTAAAACAAGAAATATTAGCTCTATTGTGATGAAACTTGACTTAGCAAAGGCCTATGGTAAAGTCAATTGGGATTTCTTGAGTTTGGCCCTTCTCCAGATTGGTCTACCTGAGCAAGTGATGAGATGGATTATGGCTTGTGGTTCAACTACAAATTTCTCAGTCTTAATCAATGAATCTCCTACTTCCTTTTTCAGAAGCTCAACAGGACTCAGACAGGGATGCCCTTTATCTCCTTTATTATTTTTATTAATGGTTGAAGGACTTAGCAGAATGATCTCTAATGCTCGTAATGAAGATCTGGTTATAGGTATAAAATTTTCAGATGAAGTTATTATTACTCATTTACTTTTTGTAGATGATGTAATCCTTTTTGGGTTAAACAAAATTAAGGATTGGAAGGTTTTGCATTCTCTATTGGACCTTTTCTGTAATGCTACAGGTATGCAAGTCAACGCTGAAAAATATCGCACTTATACTTATGAGGTTCAACCAAAGCTTATTACAGAACTGAGAAATCTCTTTCAGTTTATGTTTAATCATATGGAGGTTGGTTTCAAATATTTGTGTTTTATTTAAAACCAAATAACTACCGTGTGAGGGGTTGGTTCTGGTTGTTAAAGAAGACAGAATTTTTTTTATAAATGGTCATATAGATTTCTCTCTCTGAGTAGTAGGTTTACTTTAATTAAGGCCACCCTGTAAATATCCCTTTTTATTAGTTCTCTCTGATTAAGCTACCAATTTCCATCATTAATTCCATCAGATCAAAGATCTTCCATTTTTTATGGGCGAGGACAGGATCTAAAAAAAATCATTTGCCCTCATGGGAGGTTTTTCCTTCTCCAACTCCCTTGGGAGGCTATGAAATTAAGAATTTGTCTTTATTTAACAGGACCCTCTGTTTAAAAAATCTGTGGAGATGCCTTTTTTATAAAGGTCTGTGGGGTAAGGTTATGAAAACCAAATATTTGAAGAATAGCCCAGTTAGCATTTGGATTATATTAACAAAATTTGATGTTAATGGAGCATCGGTGGTCTGGAATAGTTTTCTCAAAGTGCTTCACTAGCTGAAAAAAAGAATCTGTTGGGATATAGGCAATGGAAAAGGTGTTATTGCTGGAGTTGATCCATTTGTTGGGGATAAAGAGGGTTTTTCTTTGCCTAAGGAAATACTTGATCATCTAGAATGGATTGGAATGAAGACTTTGGATAAAATAAAGAGACCTAAATGGTCAGTCTTAAAGGGTGGCTACTGATTAAATGCACGGGGGGGGGGTTCACTCGGTGAGCGTGTTACATAGCATGACCAGTCACAGGATATTAAATAATATCCCTAATTTCACTAAATATTTGAAATTTTTTCCTAAAATAGTATTGTTGAACCCTCCTACCAATATACCTTTCCAATTAAGAAAAACCCTACAATAGAGGAAATTTGGGGTCTAAAATGGGCCTTATAAGAAAAAGCGCCAACAATAAATTTTGTGAGTTGGATTTCAAGAACCAATAGAATTTCAATAAAATGAGTCAACCATAATGGTTGAATTGACATATTTGTCACAAAAGAAAACTACTTTTTTTGTTCGTATTTTCGACATATCTCCCTGTGTTTTTACTCAAATTTTAAGCGGGAGAGCTCGTTGGATGCAGAATGTAATTCTGCATCCAACGAGTACCCACACTGCATACTTTTGACGGACCTCGCTACTCCAAAAACAAGAAATTCGTGAAAAAACGTGATGATGACATCATCATCACATTTTTTCAGGAATTTCTTGTTTTTGGAGTAGCGGGGTCCGTCAAAAGTATGCAGTGTGGGTACTCGTTGGATGCAGAATTAAATTTCGCATCCAACAAGCTCTCCTACTCATAATTTGAGTAAAAACACAGGGAGATATGTCAAAAATACGAACAAAAAAAGTAGTTTTTTCATTCTTCCTCCAAAATTAATAACTATTATTTTATCATTTTCCTTAGGAGGCCCATTTTAGACCTCAAATTTCCTATAATGGTTTCACCATATATTGTAGGTATCCATTTTTAATACCCCTTTATATGATATTATCAAGCTGTAACAAATGTGATCCCTAATGCATATTAGTATAAGAAAACATGATGTTAAATAAAATAATAGTATAATGCTAATAATGATCCCACCGGATTGCATGAGTGACTAATCAATTTGTAGTGTTGGATAGTGGAAGACCCAACGAAAAAGTTAAAAGGAAGGAAAAACACGTAAAAGGAAACTCAGTGAAGATATTAATGTAACAAAGAATGTAAAAGATCGATAGTCCAATAGTCATTGCAATGCTTAGAAAATATGAGAATTGTAGATGTTTCACACAACATTGCAATCAACCAATTTTATATCATGTAAATACAAGTATAGCGATAGAGAGATCATGTTTTGTATAAGCTTAATAAATTAAATTCCATAAAAATGAAAAATTGAAACCCTTTTGATGGACTTCCCTACATTTCATTGTATTTTATTTATTTAGACAATATGTGAACAAACACTTGATTTTCAATGAATAAACTACAATAAATAAATAGTATTTATTCATGGACAAAATGTATTAAGAAAATTTTAAACATGTTTTAAAAACTTGAAACAATCCATTAACAAAAAATTAAGTCCTAATGAAATATTTTTTATCCCTTGTGCTAAAATTCCTCTACCTTAATTGACCATCTTTTATACAATAACTTTCTACATTTAACTTTACTTAACATTACATAAGACTCTATTTAACATAAATATTTTAAAAACAATATCATAAAACATATATAAAAAACATTGTATTTGACATGCACACACATAGTGTATATATATATATATATATATATGACAAGCTAACATTTTAAAAGAATCAGTGATCGAGGCTCGAGTCAATGCATGTAATTCGTGCTAGGGGAGCATGGGTGTTAACATTCTGAGCCAAAATTTTTCATAGTTCTTGCTTGTTCTCCAGGAATAGGTGTCTGTTGATGGCCTCCAAATATATGAAGAAGAAGTTATATATATGAATCCATCCCATGATTTTAATTTTATTCCTCATCTCACCCAAATAAAATAAAGCTCAATATTTATGTTACTATGCCAAATTAAAAACCCCCTTGACCCCTTAATATGAGGCAATATATTTTTGAGGTTTCTAGGAGTATTCAAAAACTGAATATGAATGGAGGTGATATGATATTTCCCTTTCTAGTAAACCCCCCGTGGTTAAATGCAAGAGATTTGGGTTTAACTGGTGATTGGGCTATGCGGTGGGATTCATATATTGAAATTATAAAAGAGGTTGGGGTAAGGCTTAAAGCAGAAAATGACCAATTAGGATGGAAAGAGAACAAGAAAACTGGGATCATTACTGCTAAGTTGGCATATGATTTCATCGTAAAGGATTGGAGTAAGGAAGAGAAAAGATGGTGGTATAAATACTTGTGGAAGTGGAACTTACCTCAAGAATTGAAATGTTTTTGGTGGTTATGCCTCAAGGATAAGATCTTAACTTGGCATAATATCATGAAGAGGGGATGGAAAGGCCCAAGGTTTTTGTCTTTGTAGACAAGAAGAAGAAACAATCTTACATATTTTTGTAAATTTTTTTTTTTTTTAAACAGGTTTGGTTATTTGCAAGGGACTTTTTGGGCTTCAATTTAGATTGGGCTGCTGATAATATGGAGACTTATTTTTTAGATTGGTTCCATATTGTTGATTCCTTCAGTCTGCTTCAAATATTAATCTCCTGGTCTCTCTGGATTTCGAGGAATGAAGTTGTATTTCAAGATATCAGTCCCAATGCTCTTCTTTGTGGGATCGATGGCATTAATTTTTTAAATATTTTTTGAATATTATTCCTCCAAGGAAGACCAAAAGGTATTTTTTGACAGACTTTACTGCTTCTTGTGCCAAAGGTTATTTTGATGGTGCCTCCAATAACTCCTCTTGTGGTTGCAACATGGTTTTAAAAAAAAATAAGGATCACTATTTTTCCTTATATTTGGGTGTACGATAGGGAACTAATACCAAGGCTGAGTTGTTAAGTTTATATGGGTTACTTCAGCTTGCTGCTCTTATTGGTGTATATGATATCATTATTTGCGGTAATTTCAAAGTATTACTTGAATGGATGAATGGGAATTATAATATACGGGTGTTGTTAATCAAACATTGATGTCAAAAAGTTCTAGATTTAAAAAGAACTTTCAAGCATATTACTTTCATACATATTTCTAGAACTTTTAATTCCAGGAATGATATACTCTCAAAAAGTGCCACTTCTCTTAAATTTGGTCATATTCGGCTTCAATAATTTTTGGAAGGAAAATCGACATATCAAGGATAGATAGGCCTCATATACTTGGTCTAATTGATGGATGGGAAGCTTCAGATGTTCCGCTACTTTTGGAAGCATTTCTTATTTTGGTATATCTTTTGAAATGGAATAGTTCTATAGTTTTTTTTGTCTTGATATGTAAGAAGAAAGAAGACTGTAAGGATGATTTGCTCATGTAAACTTTTTCTTTGATTAATATAATAGCAAGAAAAAGGCCTTTTGTGGAAAAAAAAAAGTAAGCATGTGTTTGCTTTTATAATTTTAATAAAGAAATTATGAAACACTAATATTGTTAGTTATTAGCTTGTTTAGTTTGATTTTTTTAAGCATAATTTTACTTTATTTTAAATTTATAATGTGATTGGAGGAAATCAAACAAGTTGAATTATAAATCCATCATATTCAGGACATAGAAGGTGGAGATTTTCTCACTCAAGAAGCCAAGGAACAACTTGGTTTGCTGGAATCTAGAAGAAGAAAACTGTTGAAGGTGTAGGAGGAGGTCTGGCGTCTAAAAAGTAGAGCAATCTGGATGGAGAGTGCGGATGAAAATACAAAGTTCTTCCAGGATTTCGCAAAAGGAAGGAAAAACCAAAACATTATTTGGGGGATGAAAAATGAAAATAATGAAGAAATATCCTCCTTTGAAGGACTAGCAAACCTTGGCACCTCCCATTTCCAGTCACTTTTTAAGATAGATAACAGGGACAAAATAGTTTAAGTACCTCGCTTCTCCCAATTCTTTTAAGGGCTCATCACACCGGAAGATAATTAGGAACTTATGGAAGAAGTTTCAGAATAGGAGCTCAAAGAAATATTATGTAGTTTCTGAAAAGACAAAATCCATTAACTAGATGGATGGACCATCAAATTCTTTTTGGCCCTTTATGACACCATTGGTCCAAACCCGCTCCAACTAGTAGAAGAAACAAAGACAAGAGGTTTCTATTGAATTCACGATTGTTGTTAGACCAAAACCTGCTGGTATTAATCTCTGCCACAATCACCAAACTTAGGATCTTGGGAGGCAGTTAGTCCATGTCACAAAAATCAAGGGGAGCGTTGAAACCAATGTCCAACAATCTATCCCCTAACGTGAGTTAGGTGAGTTTCAAACCCTTGATCTGTTGCTCTAATACCAATTGTTGAATTCATGATTGTCGTTAGACCAAAACCTGCAGAGCATTAAACCCAATGTCTAACAGCTTCATGTGGTGCACTCTGGAAAATAAAATCCCAATCTAGGAGAGATTGGAGAGTAGGAACATCGAAGGGCCAGACAGGTGTGTGTTATGCAAACAAGACGATGAAAAAGTCTCCCATCTATTTATCTGATGTCCTTTTGTTGTCCATACTTGGGCTGAACTAAAAAGAAAACTAAACTTTGCAACAAGCTAGAGAGGAATGTCTCTGGAGGAGGTCTGGATCTTCCAGGAAAATCTATCTGTCCTAGAGCTCACAACGAACCTTAGCATCGCCATCCTCTCTTATTTTCCACAACAAAAGGACTCACATGTTGTTAGAAATATATTTGTGGAACAAATAAACAAAAATGGTCCATGGAATTTTTTAACGGAGCCTCCCAAAACCAAGTTTACAAAGGTTGAGCAAATATTCATATGTCTAAAACAAAATACTTTAATATTCAAATGGGTCTTGGAAGCAGAACTAATAATTTTTTCAAAATTTCTTCTCTAAATCTCCTCCTATGCTTTTCCATCAAGAAGAATTGCAAAAACCTATAGATATTCCGGGATTCCATGAATGTCATCAATTGGATAAATAAGTTAAAAAATGTCACAATATTTATATGCTTGCTTTGATTGAGGAAATTATGCGGCATCTGGAGGATCTTGATTTCTTCTCATGTTGTCATGTTTACATGGAAAGGAATGCTAAAGCTTATCAACTCTCTAAGAAAAGGTTGAACATTCCACACGGACAATGGAAGATTACAGAGCATCAAAATGGAACATTTTTTGAATTCTATCATCGACCGTTCATAGATGGATTGACCCTTCTTTATTAGACAAAATTTGGTGGAACAGTGCAATGATTTTGAAGAAGTAATCCTTAGGTGGAACATCCATAGTTCAAGCTTATTACAGTATTTCAGCATGTACATACATATTGGCTATCCAATATGTTTTGATGTTTCTCTAATCATGGATCTTGTTCTTTTTTTCAAAAACATTTTGGTGATATGTTTGCAACATTATTTACATAAGACTTTTGGGACCACACATGGGACAAATTGTATGGATTGAAAAGCAGTATGTATTTTGAAAAGGCTTGGAAACATGCCTTCTACATAATGTAATTTTGTTACATATTAATAAAATTATGTTTTTTTCCTTGGAAAAAAAATGTGATTGGAGGATAACATTTATAAGTAAAGGATTACATAACAAATTCATTATACAATGTGATAATATTTGTAAATCTAAAAATTAGATTATAAAAACTTTACTTTTAGGTGTCCAATTTGTCTAACAACAAGTCATTTGAAGAAAGCTTACCCAAAAGTAATAGCAAGAAAAAAAAGAAATCTAATAGATCTAGAATTATGTAACATAGTCTCCAATAATGTAGAAATGCCTGGATAACAAAGCCCATAAGAATAAATGTTGAAATCCTTAACTTACAAAGCCCAAGAGAATGAATGCAATGATGCCCATGCCTGCAAGAGTGTTATTGAGAGGGACATAGCCTTTGGTTATGATGCCCATGCTTGTAACTTTGTCTAATTTGGAGTGTTATTGAGAGGGACATAGACTTTGGTTAATAATTCTTTGTCTCATGTCCTTTTGTAAGGGAAAGAAAAGACATAAATAGTAGAGTTCAACTAAAAAATGAAACTAAAGAACCCATTGCAATATAATTAATGTTATTTGAATATTTGGTGTTTGGAAATCAATAGAAAAAGAAAAAAAATGTCCTTTTGTAAGGGAAAGAAGAGACATAAATAGTAGAGTTTAACTAAAAAATGAAACTAAAGAACCCATTGCAATATAAGAATATTTGGTGTTTGGAAATCAATAGAAAAAGAAAAAAAATTAAATCAGCTGTATATCAATCAACACCATATACAGGTGAATAGATAATGTTTTAAGCAAAATTTACCTTTCGTTGAAAAACACAAAAAAAACTTTTAAAAAATTATAAACATAGTCAACGCATATAATAGTTACTCATTATTAATAACGAGATTAAATAAACTTTTATGTTCAATCACAGCACACTGAGATTTGAAAATGAAATGCACTCAGTATTCCTTATGTTAACCATTGAATCTCTCAATCGTGTTTGGGTGTTTTCAGGCTTTTCATCATAATTCATTCATTAAACATTTATACATGCCTTTTAGTCAATACTTTTCTAATAAAAAATTCTAATTTAGTGGCAATGGGCTATAGTTAAAGGACGAGAAAGAGTGTTTTAAATTCGTAAAGTAATACTAATCATGGCCATTTGTTTCTGTCTAGGTATATCTATTGCAGTGCGCTACTATATAACGCGCACTTCACTTACTAAATTTGGCTAAGATTCCCAATGCTGGGGCCTCTGAACGGACCGCGTATAGTAACCGAGCCTTTTCAACGGACCCTCCAGTACAGAGCCCATTGTGCTCGGCGGTCTTTACAGGTCGAAAATATGCCAAGAAAACCGCCATGGCTACTGCCGCTACAAAGCTTATGAAATGGAAATGGCGGTGCAACAATTTTGACCGCGGACAAACTGTAAAATGCCGAACTATATTCTGTCATTTTCGAACTTTAATTCAAACAGCAATTATATCTCTACATTAATTCTGAATATCCTGCAGTTTCTGCTTTTCAGATGCTTGCTTCAATGTGAATAGACAGACAAGTTGGATGTCTAAAGAAGCGCTGCAGCAGGTCACACATTTAATTATTTAATCGTCAGAATCTCCACCTCTGCGACTTTCCGTCTATAAATAATTTTGCGAATAGAGTTTCCTTGCTCATTCGTGACTCTGAAGTCCTCGTCGAAAAGAAATCTTTTGGATCTGTGGATAGCATTTAGACCTGTAACAGTATTTTAGTTTTATTGTGTCGAAACATAACATGTAATCCAACTGTTTCTTTCCGTTTTGTCATATTATGTCATATTTAGGGACAAAATCATCGTGCTCCAGCAATTTGCCGAGTCTTTTTGTTATGTAACGAGGCTTCGCATGCTACCAGCTTGAATTTCATAAATTTCATATTAACAGCATGGCGTATTCTTTAGCTTTGCCGTAATTAATGCTGCAGTTCTCATAAAGAGAAATGCATCAGCGAGTATTTTCTCTATGAAATTCTTTAATCGGAGCCACTGTAAAGTTTTCTTTGATGTATAGTAATAATTCAGTACCGTTCTGCTAGCATCTGCGGCGTTAGTACAGTTCTTGTCTAAACTTGTCAAGCATTTAGAAATCCTATTCTCTGTCGTCAAATATATAGTTCAATATTCTGATCGGCTCACGTTAACTCCCTCGGATTTCCACGCAATTGTCTTCAGCTAAAGCTGGAACGAAGTTTTACGTTTTCCTTTTCTTGAATCCTTTTTAAAGCTCAAATGATCAGCATTGCATCTTTTTGTCTCAAATTATCAAATTTGAAGATAGATTCTGTTGAAGTAAATACCTCATGGCAAGTTAGCCCTGCCGTCACAAATGCTCGACTTCCATAGCTCTGTTCTTTTTTCCTTTGCATTAGCAATCCTGAAGGTTCAGATCTGTCACTATGAACAGTGGATATCTATAAATTACCATTCATTTTCCGGACATTAAGCCCTGTGAATACAAAGCGCAGTCTACCTTGTGCTCCTCGTTCAAAAGTTTAGCAAAGGGAGATTATCCAGCGCTGCTGTGCAACTTTTCAACGGTCGCTTTCTCATGGAGGAGACTTTTGTGCCTTTCCAAGGAATCAAGAATGATCTGAAGGGAAGGCTGCTATGCTACAAGCAAGACTGGACTGGTGGTTTAAATGCAGGATTCAGGTATTTACTTCAGCATGAGCTAATTATATTTGTAATGGAGCTTTATTATAGAATTGACGACAAAGAGTCTGGCATTTTCTACTGTGAGCATAAATATCTCTTGGTTCTTTCTTTGATTACTGCTAAATTCTACAGTACTTGGATTTTTTTTTTAAAGTTTCTCTTTGTTATGTAACAACAACTACAATCTTAAATTCATTTCCTAGATATAGTTATTTAACCATCATCTCCCGGCTGCACTTCATGCAGAGCAATTTTCTTATTTAATCTAAAAAAAGTGTTGCAATAATGGTGCTTGAACAGGATCCTTGCTCCCACAACATATATATTCTTTGCTTCTGCTATTCCAGTAATTTCTTTTGGAGAACAACTGGACAGAAACACAAGTTAGTTCATCTGTTTTATGCCTCTCTCTGATTTGAGTTTGTCTTTCTAATCACGACTAGAAGCAGTAGCAAATTTGGTATTAACTCACCAACCTTCATTGTCGGTAGATCTTCGTTATTTTTATTAGAGAAACGTAGGAATGCCATGAAAGATTATAAGCGTGGATATAGTGATATTTCGTTACAAAGTTTGATAATCACTTTAGAAGGTCATTGAGTTAGAAAGAAAATTTGGAAAAGGATCGGAAAAAGCTCAATACAATGAACTCCTGATGTTCTATGTCAGCATCTTGCCAGATGCTTCAATAATATATCGTATTTAAATTAATAAGCAAAACGTGCCGCAGATGGATGCTTTACTGCAGTTCAGACGTTGTCATCCACTGCAATATGCGGCATCATTCATTCTCTTATTGGAGGCCATCCTCTGTTAATTCTTGGGGTGGCTGAACCAACAGTGCTTATGTATACATTCATGTACAACTTTGCTAAAGATAGAGAAGATCTAGGCCCAAAATTGTTCTTGGCTTGGACAGGCTGGTACGCTCTTGAAATACTATCACCGTGTTGAACTTTCACAAAATTATTTTCATTTTCAATATAGTACAATATATATTGCCTAGACAGTAGTTACTCATTAATGCTACTCGAGAGACAAACAAGCATCCATTCTAATGGAATAATTAGTACCATTTCTTTGCTTGTTATACACAGGGTGTGCATATGGACCGCAATCTTGTTAATCTTGCTGGCCATCCTGGGGGCATGCTCAATTATCAACAGGTTTACCAGGATAGCTGGAGAACTATTTGGGATGCTCATTGCTATATTGTTCATGCAGCAAGCTATCCGGGTATGGTTTTATGAAAATATTCACTTCCATAGAAATGGCATCGATGAGCTTATCTTATCATTTATGTCAACCTCTTTTTGTTTTCCTAATTGTGAGACATCCATAAGCACATCTGACATGAAGGCCGGACAAATAACAGCATATTTTCCCATTTTGATGAATTAAGTATGATGACTAGGGTAATATAGGAAGATAGTAATTGCAAAACATCAAAACAGAAAGTGACTAAAGGAAATTTTAAAAACAGACATTTGACAAAATCAAATTATGTTTTGGAGATGAACTGAAGCCTTGCACGGACCAATTGACTACAGGGAGCTGTGGATGAATTTAGGGCTCCAAAGAACGACAATGCGACTCTAGAACAGTTCACCGACCCTTGGTGCTTTGGAAATGGAATGTTTGCCTTGGTTCTATCATTTGGTCTTCTATTTAGTGGACTAAAGAGCCGCAAGGCAAGGTCATGGCGTTATGGAACAGGTACTTAGAGTAGGAACATGCATATCAGCTACGACGAATCCTCTTCTATGTATTCAGTCAAGCTGTTATCTACTCTATTATATTCTGCATTATTATGACTCTGTTTTTCTTTTCCTGGAACTTGATTTGATGTTCAATAACAGCAAGATAGATAACAGTTGAGGCTTCTAATAGCCAGGTTATCTGGACTTATTTATGAAAGATGAAACGTTTTTCATTTCAAGAAGTGCAGTCATAAGATATAACTAGAAGGATCTTAATAATTGCGCTTCTTTAGCAGAGAATTTGTTTGCACTGAGAAACTCTACCACAGTTTAAGTCCAGGCGCTTTGGTCTAAGAGGCCACCACAGGGCTGAATGTTTGTAGATTTTATGTTTGTTTCTTATAACTGTTCCCGTCAATGTATCTATATGACAGGTTGGCTACGAGGTCTTATCGCGGATTATGGAGTTCCTTTGATGGTACTTGTTTGGACTGCAGTGTCATATATACCAGGAGGCCATGTTCCAGAAGGAATTCCCAGGCGGCTGTATAGCCCAAATCCATGGTCACCTGGTGCTTATGACAACTGGACAGTAATCAAGGTAAATAGATCCTTCCCAATAATAGAGTGACCACATGACAGGAGCTAATCGCCAAGATATATTTGTTTTCAATATAAATAATACACCAACACTAGTATCTACATCTTCTAAGTTAGGCATTTTTTTCCAAAGCTCGAGATCCTCCAGTTTTGTGCAGTCATGAATCTGAAGCTTTATTACTCAATTTAGGAAATGCGGGATGTGCCATTGCAATATATTGTCGGCGCATTCATTCCGGCCACAATGATTGCCGTCCTTTACTATTTCGACCACAGCGTGGCATCTCAACTTGCTCAGCAAAAGGAATTCAACTTGAGAAAGCCATCTTCTTTTCATTATGATCTGCTTCTTTTGGGTTTCTTGGTATGCAAAATAAGAAGGATTTTAGTTTAGACTAAAATTTGGGAACATTTATAACAATGAAATACTTATATATATTTCGCGCGTCAATTTTCTAATTGCATCGTTGTTTGGGATTCAATATATTATGTGGCAGGTTATTATTTGTGGTCTTTTAGGCATACCTCCTTCAAATGGTGTCATACCCCAATCTCCAATGCACACTAAAAGCTTAGCTACTTTGAAACACCAGGTACCATTGAATTACGGCTCAGATTTTATGTTTTTAAAGATGCGAGGATGATTAATAATGTGATATTCGATCAAAATTAACAAGTTATACTTGTTACAGTTGGTCCGTGATAGATTGGTGAAGACTGCTAAGAAAAACATTAAACAAAACTCAAGCTTAGGGCAATTGTATGGAAACATGCAAGAAACATATCAGCAAATGCAAACTCCATTGGTTTACCAGCCACCTCCAGCCCTTGTAAGTTAGTGGTGCTTTTGGAGTAGTTGCATTCTTTTTTTTAATTGGAACTTAACTTTTCCAGTTCGTTGTTATTCAATGTTGGATGTGTTTGGGCTTTTGGGCAGGCACTCAAAGAACTTGAACAGGGTACCATTCAATTAGCTGCATCTATTGGGAATCTAGATGCCCCGGTTGATGAGTCAATTTTTGATCCAGAGAAGGACATTGATAACCTACTTCCCGTTGAAGTCAAAGAACAGCGCTTGAGTAATTTGTTGCAATCCATGATGGTTGGCGCTTGTGTTGCAGCTATGCCCTTTATTAAAAAGATTCCCACTTCAGTGCTTTGGGGTTACTTCGCATTCATGGCAATAGAAAGTTTGCCTGGCAATCAATTCTGGGAAAGGATACTACTACTCCTCACTGCTCCAAGCCGTAGATACAAGTATCGGCATTTTAACATCATACTACTAGACGCTATGTTTTATTTTCAAAATCTGGTGCAAGTTGCAACAAACGTAATTTGTAGCGTTGAACTTGACTGATTTTCTAATTTGAATTTTTGTTACAGAGTTCTTGAGCAGTCTCATGCTACATTTGTTGAGACCGTGCCTTTCAAAATCATTGTCATTTTCACAGTTTTCCAAACATGCTATTTGCTGGGCTGTTTTGGGATTACATGGATTCCAATAGCTGGTGTTCTTTTCCCATTGCTTATTATGATCTTAGTTCCTGCAAGACAATATGTCCTTCCCAAGTTTTTCAAGGGGGCACATCTTCAAGAACTGGATGCAGCAGAGTATGAAGAGGCTGCAGGGTTACCATATAACATAGCATTAAAAGTAAGTAGTTATTGTCATTGCCATGTTTGATACATGACTTAATGTTAAACTAAATTGAAAAGCTGATAAATTTGTTGTTTCCAGGAATCCGAAGTTCATGGGCTTGGCAAAGGGACAGGAATTGGAAAGGCTGATGACGGTGAGATTTTTGATGAGGTGATCACCAGAAGCAGGGGTGAGGTTAAACACATTTATAGTCCAAGAATATCTAGTTCTAGTGAAACAGCTGAAGCCAGAAATACTTTTAGCCCACGGATTTCTATTTCAAGTCAACAGACTGCACAGTCGAGAGAAGCCAAAAATCCATGGACTGGTGAAACCAAACAACAAGCATTCAGCCCGCGAATCAGTGAACTAAGACAAAATAGCCCCAGAAAATCTAACCCTACGGCCGTGCAAAAGACCTTCAGTCCACGGATGTCTAACATTGGAGAGGGTCCAACCACACCTGCATCTCGCCACTAATCAGAGGGTCAGTAAAACGATGGACAGGATTTGTCTGGTTTTCGTTATTGCGAGTTAAATATTTTGGATGTTTTCTATGTAAATCCAACCATGTCATAATGTTGTAATACCCGTCTGTCTCTCTCTGCTGGTCATACCCAGAGTCACATACCCTGTAGTCCCATTTCGGAGTGCCACGAATGTTCATATAGATGTCTCGGTCAAAGATTTTGAGTTGCGGTTGTAATTGACGCTTTGGAAAAAAGCTTGTAAAAATAGATATAATAAAGCTATAACTTATAAAAATATCTAAAGATTCATAAAATAGCTGGACCCCAATGCACGGATAATGTGGATCGTTGTGAAATCTACTGAAAAGACTTTTAAAGCTTGCATTGTATTATGTGCAGTGTGCGCTGGGTTTGAGATATTCTAACCTGCTCAATATAGTGAACAATACCTTCCCAGAACTTGTGAGTTATAATTTAACATAAACTAAAAATTCCTTAAAAATCGTTATATAACAATTTATGTGTTAACTTTTATATCGGTGAAAATAACAAATCATTTTAATATACCAATTTATGGGTTTGAGATATTCTAACCTGCTCAATATAGTGAACAATACCTTCCCAGAACTTGTGAGTTATAATTTAACATAAACCAAAAATTCCTTAAAAATCATTATAACAATTTATGTGTTTAATTATATATCGGTGAAAATAACAAATCATTTTAATATACCAATTTATTCGATGAAAATAGTAAGGATGTGAAAATTATCATAAATACATATTAAGAATATCCATTTTCCATGAGACCAATGTTATTTATAGTGCAAACAACTCATTAAAAGAAAATTCAACGTAGGAAAGGAGAGTAGCTTGTTTAGTCTCAATAAAAACTAAGTCTAAATCATTGGTAATTAATAAAAAGGAGGGTAACTTATTATTTTTAGTGGTCATTTTATTTAGAGCCTAGTGTTGTTATTATTTTTTAGTGGTCATTTTATTTAGAGCCTAGTGTTCTTTGAAATAGTGTAAGCTTTGGAGGCGATGATTGAGTCTCAATGCTACTTCACCTTATGAGCCTTAGTGGATGTAATGGGGTTAAGTGGATTATTCAAACTCGTGAGAAATTGGTTAATTGCCACGACACTCATGGGATGTACTCATGGGATGTACTCATAGATTAAGGAATTGCACTACAAGATAATCTCAAAAATGATATATCATATGTTGGAATGTGAAACTGTAATATCCCAAATACTGATATTTTCTATTTCTATGCAAATTTACTGAAATAGCCAGGCATGCAAACTACCATGCAAAATTTCCCTATTTTATCGCTAAAATTAGGGTTAGGGTTTGCAGGATAGAATGAACACTTACCACTGATAAGTTGGCTGAATATGCTCCAGAGAGAATAGACATGTAAGATGAGCTGAGCTAATGAAGAAAGTGACCTGGTTTTCTACTGCAATACCTTGGTTGGCTGAAACAAACAAGTGTGACGTTTTTGCTGAAGGGATGGTCAGTTTCAGCTGGAAATAAGTCGGAAGGAAGGTGTGCCCATGGCGGAGAGGATGGTCGGAGCATGCAAGAGTTTTGACCCCTTCAGATGCCCTAGCAAATTGATCTACCAATCTGCTGCTCACGCCCCCACAACCCTGTAAATTGCTACTAGCTGCCCCGGATGGACAATCTGATGGTTGATAATCACCCAATGTAGTAGAGTGGTCCTATCAGTTAGGATGCAGGCCACATGCAGAAGAAATATAGTGATCCAGAGTCCTGGTGAATGATTAGGGTTTCCCAGCTAAATGCCCCCAACTATACGGATGAATTTGCAATAACCTTCAGACTTATACTGGAATACTAGATAATGATGAATGCAATAGACATGGTGACAAACCTAGGTGGTTTATCTTGAAGGAGACTAGGGCAGATATCTCACGACCGAAATCCCGTTAGTTGAAAACGTCGTCTCCAACCCCAACTGCTGTGGCCGCACGCTGTGCTACTACTCAAGAGCTCCAAAATCAATAATGCTCAAAAATAAAGTCTCCATTCACTTTATCTTTCTTTTATAACTTTCAACTGCGAAAACCCTAACTTTTGACCTAATTAGGTCACTTTAACTTCTAATTTGTAGTTGACTTGCATGCATGTGCATGGAGACTGAATCGGGTGCATGCATCATTAAATAATGCTTATATGTCATGCATGTCGGTGGCCTTTGGCTCTGGTGGCCCTCTTCAACCCAATGGTGATATAATATTGATGCCCTAGATTTTATGTAGATGGCACGAGTCTTCAGTTGATTCCCTAACTGTCAGTACCCACTCAAATCCATAGGAATCACATAGGTTAGTGGGTTGGTCCTCAATGTCTAAGCAAAAGAGGACATTACAGTCCTCCCCACTTGAAATTGCTTGTCCTCAAGCAATCTTCAACTAGTATACCGAATCATTTTTCCCTGTCTCTTGTTGTCCATTTTTATCAACCAGTTTATTTTGTTGTTGGGTGGCCCTTCTTTTCCTTTGAATTGGTGTTTCTTTTCACCCCTGTTTTGTATCCCCTCCTTGTATCTTCTGGGATACCTGTGAGGATCGAACATGCTAGTTTTGGCTCCTTGTCCAAATATCCTAGGGCTCATCCTACCTTTGTTTGGAGGTCTACCTAGAAATCCCTTCGCACACTATCGTTCCTTCCTTGACTTCTTATGTGTTGGAGTTGTCCATTTCCTTGCGTGAGTCTTGTCCTCATGCCTGAATATGGTGGTCATCCCCTTTGTTGTGGATGACCGTGAAGCTTCATTGGGCATTCCCCTCAGGACTACCCTCTTCCCATCTGGTGCCAAGAACTCCATCTCTAATGTTTGTTAGTTGGTTGAGTATTTCCCAATTGAGTACAGCCATTGTACTCCCAAAACAATGCTCATGTCTAGCACATCTACCACATAAAAGTCATTGACCAATGTATAATTCCCAAGCTGTACTTGTAACCGAGGTATCCTCTGTGTGCATTTCATCCTGTGATTGCCAGCGATGAAAATGGTAAAGCCCTCAAAGTCCTCAGTGGGAAATCTTTTCCTCTCTACCCAAGAGGCATCTATAAAGTTGTGGGTGGCCCCACCATCAATCAAAGCAATGGCACGTTGTCCTTGGATATTTCCCCTGATCCTGATGGTATGGAAGGTGGGGACTCCTGTGAGGGTAGCAATAGTGGCTCTCTGTGGCAATTGTTCCAATTCTGTATTATGTAGTTCTCCATCTGGTTTTTTCTCTGTCTCGTCTTCCTCACTGCTATTTGGAAGTACCTCAATGAGGTGTACTTTTCCTTTACCCATACATCTGTGACCTAGTACCCAAGGTTCTTTGCAAGCAAAACATAAGTTCTTCCTTCTCAAGTCTCGCCGTGTGTCCTCGTTCAACCATTCCCTCTGTGGGATTATCCTTTCCCTATTTTTTGGAAGATGGGTAGGTTTTTCCTTGTTTTCTGGGAGACTGGTAGTTTTTTGTGGCTGCTTGTTCTTTGGTACAAAATCTTGTAGGTATAGATTCCTACTGATTGCATCTTGCAAAGTAATTGGCCTGTAGGCCTTCACCCATCTGCAGAGTGGCTCAGATAGTGCCTCCGTAAATAGCATAATCAATTGACTCTCTGATATGTCAGATACCATAACTGAAATTCTCTGGAATTCAAATATAAATGTCTCGGCACTGCCTGTCTGCTTGAGCTGCACAAGATCCCTGAAATGAATCTCTGGGTCCTTCTTATTAAAGCGCTCCATGAGCCTTTGAGTGAAGTCACTGTAGGAAGTAATACTGTTGTGACCTAATGTCACCAGTTCATGGTACCACCTCTCATGTGCTTCCCCATCTAAATATAAAGTAGCCAACTTGATTGCATCTTTCTCTGTCATGGGGTTAAGTTGGAAGTAGGTGTCTAACTTCTGTACCCAAATCCTGGCTGAACAACTGGATGTCCCATCAAATTTGGGGATAGTCAGCCTCCCCATTGTGTGTTGCAACTCAAAATTCTGATTGAATGCTCTATTGAACCCTCTTGGCCTGTTCGTGCTTTTCATGTTGCAAAAATATGAGAAAGTCATGGCAGCATGGAACTCATCCCCTAAGTCCCTATATTCCTACAAATAAGCCCCAAAAGTTTCGCTAGGCTCTACCTGCATGACTGGACCTCATACTGCATCTACAAAGAAGTGAGGCATAGTAGGCCTGTTGGAATGTCTTCTATATATGTGCGGTGTATTCTGTATATTGGTGTATGCAACCTTTCCATTGCTATGATCCAAGAGGATATTGGTCACCACCCACCTATTCCACTTGGACCCCCACCATTGTTTCTTTCAGTTTTTCAGTTTCCTTAATTATAGCACAATTTACTATTTTTGGCAGTTTTCAGGTCCTAAACTTTTGGAGCCATTTTGAGGCCCTAAACGACGTTTTTTCGGCATCGAATGGTCGGGCAAATATGAGTCTGTTTCGGACTCAATATTTGTTGTTTATGGATGTAGTCCTTAAACAGATCTTTATAACGATGTATCATGCGCGTCAAACGAAGGTAGTATGCTAAAGTTGCGACCCCGAGAAATTGATGTACCAAGTTACCCAACGGGGCCCACATTCCAGCGTTTCACCTCCTAGGGTTAGGTTTTTGGATGTGTAGGGTTTCCATTGTTTCTCAATAATATATAGGCCTTCGAGCCTCAATGTAATAGAGAGTTTAGAGGCATGTAGCCACCACATCTCTTCTCAGAGATAAGCTACCAGCACTCTAGCTAGTTTATTTCCATTCTGTATGTAAACAAGTTTCAGTTATTGATTAATGAAATGAAGTGTTATTTCCACTGCATATTTATTTCTATGGTTATTTGTGTATTTTGTTGCATTCCTGCATAAATCCGGACCAGTGGTATCAGAGCAATCTACTCTTTCTTGATCCTTCTTTGCATGTCCCCAACGAGGGCGGGGTATAAAGAGTTAGGGCTCAATCTGGTTGAACCTTTGCAAGATCATCCTTGCAAATCCCGACGGTCACCCATGGGGGACGAAAAGAAAGACGAGGGCGCAGAAGATCCTATCAAAATGTTGCTCGAGGAGGCTCTTGAAAAACAAAGGAATGCGATGATGGATAACTTTGCCCAGATCCTTCAACGACTTCCCACTGGTGGCACATCTGCATCTAGCAACCACTCTGGAGGTGCAAACCCTTTTAAGGTACAAGTAAACTTCGACATTCCCATATTTGATGGCTGAATAGATGCATACGCCATAGATAGATGGTTGAATCTACTAGAAGGATATTTCTTGGGTCATGACTTTTTCGACCGGGAAAAGATTACTTTTTCTATACTCAAAGCCACCCCCCATGTGAAGGATTGGTGGGAAACCTAGTGTGAGAGAAAGGACGAGGAGGAACCCTCTCTATTCTCGGTCGTACACACTTGGAATTCTTTTCAAGATGCCATAAAGGGACAATATTATCTGATGGGGAGCTATGAGGACAAGTACATACAATGGACTACGCTGCAGCAACAAAGAGATCAAGATGTGCATGAGCTAATGAATCTGTTCCATACCCTGCGCACCAAGTTGGGTATCAAAGATTCAGAGAAACATTTGGTGTTGAAGTATCGCAGTTGTCTACACAGATACATTCAGGAGGAAATGGAGTTCCTCGACATCTCTTCACTTGGTACGGCATATTGGTATGCTGCCAAAATTAGCAAAAATTCAAACAGAAAAAGCGAGACTTTGGATTTGTGAATCAAAAGCAAGGGAAAGGTGCCCCCAAACTGCAGAACCAAGGACACAGCCAAGGCATGGTGACTCAAGAAAACTTGCCAAAGCCGCAAGCAAAGATCAATAGTGCAAAGCCGAAGAAGGAAGCAAGAAAGTGGTGCGAGTTCCATAAGAGCCCCACTCACAACACAAGTGAGTGTCGGGCCAAGCAGTCACTGGTGGCCGAGATAAATGTTTCTGAATTAGATGCATACTTTGACACTGAATCAAAACTTGAGAAGGGGAATGATAGAGGGAAGAAGATTATCGATGCAGATCCCAATGCCATCGTTGCCACCACGAAGATCCAAAAGGAAGAACCAGAATATTTAGAGGAGGAGGATCATCTGTTCCACTCCCAGATGTGGGTAAAGGGTTCCCTGCTACAGTTAATTGTCGACAGTGGGATCCAAAAGAACCTGATTTCAGCAGAGGTTGTGAAGCTGTTGGGTTTGTCGACCACAGCACATCCACAGCCGTACAACATCGGATGGCTTCACCAAGGATGAGATCTCCGCGTCAGCCAGCAATGCCGCCTTCCCTACATCATCAAGCCCTTCACCGATGAGGTATTATGTGATATTGCTCCTCTTGATGTTTGTGATGTATTATTAGGTCAACCATACTTATGGAAGTGACATGCTGTGTATGATTCCCAGCCTCGCGCTATTATTATTACATTGGGAAATAATTTGTACAGGATACCAGAGGTACCACCTCCAGCTGCTATCTTTTTGGTTATTGCAAAACAATGCAGTAAGCTCATTTCCAAAACTGGGAAGTTTGTTTTCTTGATGATCAGCCCTCAAGGCAAGAAGAAGATCATGGCCAAAACCTCCAGATAAGGCCCCTCCGCATGACAACAACAAATGGACAAGGTCGTGGAGGAGTACCAGGACATATTCACCTCACCCACTGGGGTGCCTCTCCACTGTCAGGTCAAGCACCCCATCAATCTGACCCTAGGTGCACCGCTTCCCAATGGACCGATCTATCGATGCTCTATTCTAAAGAATGATGAAATCAAGTGGCAAATTCAGGAGCTGCTGCAAAAGGGTCACATCCAGCAAAGTTCATTTCCCTATGGGAACCCGATCGTGTTGGTACAAAAGAAGGATGGGACTTGGAGACTCTGTATTGACTATCGGGCGCTGAACAATATCACTATCCAGAATAGGTACCTAATCCTAAGGATTGATGACCTCCTAGACCAGCTTAAAGGGGTGAAATATTTTAGCAAGATCGACTTAAAGTCCGGGTTTCACCAGGTACCGATATTGATCGAACCGATTGATGTGTGGAAGGCTTCCTTCAAAGCCAAGGAGGGCCTTTTCGAATGGTTGGTCATGCCTTTTGGGCTAACGAATGCTCCTGCAACCTTCATGAGACTGATGGATGACATATTGCGGCCATTCACCAACTCATTTGTAGTAGTGTACTTGGATGACATCCTGATATTCAGCCAGACTTGGGAAGAGCACCTCCACCACATCCGACAGGTCCTCCAAACACTGCGGCAACACAAGTTGTGTGCCAATTTGGATAAGTGCACTTTTGGCATCAACCAGGTTCAGATTTTGGAATACATTATTGATGAGTGTGGGGTACATGTGGATCCAACCAAGATCCAAGTCATTCGGGATTGGCCAGCCCCGACTACTCTAACAGAGCTTTGCAGCTTTCTGGGGCTTGCTAATTTCTACTGCAGGTTTGTGTTGGGATTCTCTCATATCACTTGGCCCTTGAGTCAAGTCACCAAGGGAGGAGCAAAAGAAAAATTCTTTTGGTCGAAAACTCAACAAAAAGCATTTGCAGAATTGAAACATCACCTCTGCTGTGCCCCAATGCTCACATTACCATACTTGCAACAACCATTTGAGATCGAGACAGATGCCTCTAAATATGCTATTGGGGCAGTCCTTACTCAACAAGGGCATCTGATTGCATATCATAGTGAGACATTGTCTGACACAGTCCGCAAATACTCCACTTATGACAAAGAGATGTATTCCATTGTACAAGCTTGTCGACAATGGAAGCATTACATTTTGGGGAAGGAAACGATCATCCACACAGACCACTGACCCCTACAGTTCATACAGACACAAGGGAAGTTATATAACAATCGCCATCATAAGTGGTCCACATATCTACAATAGTTTCATTTGAACATCAAGTACAAGAAGGGAAGCACCAATAATGTTGCAGACTGCCTCAGCCGACCACCGATCATGGCGATAACCACCGTGCTCAACTCTTGTGGTCACGAGACTTCTGATTGGCCACTTCTCTACAAGAGAGATCTGAAATTCAACCACACATACCAGACACTCTTGGAGGGAAACCAAGTTCCAAAATTTCACCTCCAGGATGTAATACTATGTCACATGGGACACCTTTGTGTTCCTTCAAGTGAGCGTGCCAATATGATTTGGGAAGCGCACTACAGTTGGGTCACTGGGAATTTTGGGGTCGAGAAAATAGTGGCAGTACTGTAGAAGTATTTCTATTGGCCAAACCTTCGACAGGATGCCGAGAAGTACACATGATCCTGCACTGCCTGCACCATTGCCAAACCATCCATCAAGAAGCAAGGCCTCTATACTTCATTGCTTACCCCTAGTCGAGCTTGGGAATCCATATCCATGCATTACATGTTGGGCCTGCTTTCTACTAAGCACTATAATGAATTTGTGTTTATGGTCATTGACAAATTCTCAAAGATGGCCATTATGGTAGCTTGTAAGAAGAATATCATAGCAGAAGCCACTGCTAAACTCTTCTTTGAACAAGTGTGGGTACACTTTGGGATCCCACAGTCTATAATCTCAGATTGGGACAACAGATTGCTTAGTACATTTTGGTCTAGCCTATGGGCAATGCTAGACACTAAGCTCACTAAGTCCATAGCTTTCCATCCTTAGACTAATGGCTAGACAGAGGTCATCAATAGGATGATCGTACACATTTTTCACACGTACAACTCAAAGCATCCACGCACATGGGATGAGAGCCTCCCCTATGTACAACATAGCTATAACTAGGCCCTCCATAGCTCAACCAACCATAGTCCCTTTCAGGTGGGCTTGGGATTCCAGCCACTATGTCCCATTGATGTAGCCATGCCATTTGTAGCTACTCAGGCTGATTCAGCTCATATCCAGTCTAAAGTTTCCAAGGCAAACAACTTCATTGAGCACATTTAACACATTCTCCAATAGGTTCATGACATATTGGACAGATCCAATTCTAAGTATAAGCAACGACATGATTAGCATCGGGTGCAACACAACTTCCAGGTGGGTGACAAAGTGTGGCTACATTTGCAGAAGGAGCGCCTCACTGGACCCCACCGCAAGCTTCGCCCGCTCCGATATGGGCCATACACCATCACCAAAGCCATCGGGGACAATGCCTTTGAGCTCAATATTCCACCATTCCTTGGTTTGCACCTAGTGTTTAATGTGGACCGCCTTCGGCCCTACCTTCCACCTCTACTAGACACATCAGCCGTGGCAGAACAACTCACACCAACAGAGTTAAACCCCGACTACATGGAAAAAGCCACAACTGATCGGATTATGGACACACAGATCAAGAACACCCGCCAACAGAAGATCCAGCTATATCAAGTTGTCAAATCAGGCCAACTCCTTCACCAGGGAAAGTGGCTCACCAAGGACCAAGTTCAACAGAAGTTTCCTCATCTCATGGAGGAACTCAATGCAGCGGGGACCATTGCTTCCTAAGGGGGGAGGAATGATCCAGGAGGATATTGGTGGCCACTGACCTATTCCACTTGGACCCCCACCATTGTTTCTTTCAGTTTTCCAGTTTCCTTAATTGTAGCACAATTTACTATTTTTGGCAGTTTTCGGGTCCTAAATTTCCGGAGCCATTTTGAGGCCCTTAAGGACGTTTTTTGGCATCGAATGGTCAAGAAAATATGATTCCATTTTGGACTTAATATTTTTATTATTTATGGATGTAGTCCTTAAACATATCTTTCTAACGATGTATCATGCGCGTCAAACGGAGGTAGTATGCTAAAGTTACGACCCCGGGAAATTGATGTACCAAGTTACCCAACTGGGCCCACATTCTGGTGTTTCACCTCCTAGGGTTAGGTTTTTGGATGTGTAGGGTTTCCATTGTTTCTCAATAATATATATTCCTTTGAGCCTCAATGTGATAGAGAGTTCAGAGGCATGTAGCCGCCACATCTCTTCTCAGAGATAAGCTACCAGCACTATAGCTAGTTTATTTCCATTCTGTATGTAAACAAGTTTCAATTATTGATTAATGAAATGAAGTGCTATTTCTGTTTCATATTTATTTCTATGGTTATTTTTGTATTCTATTGCGTTCCTTCATAAATCCAGATCATGCTACTTGTAGACCCTCGATCTACCGGTGAGGGAGGTGTACTGTTATTAACTAGTTTTGGTTTCACCAACAATCTGTTGATTGCATTGAGTACATCTTTTTTCCCTTTGGCTAAGTCTTGCAATACAGATACTAAGTTGTAAAAATCCATGTTGTCCTCATCTTCTCCTGTTCCCTTTCCCCTTTCAGGGTGTATACATCTTTGTTCCATGTCTGAGCTGATATCTTCTAGTTGGATATCCTCAAAGTCCTCCGTGTACCTACTCCTTCTTTCCTCATTGGTTACAAAAGGGTCCTCTTCTGTATTCATATACTTCTCATTCCTTAAGCCCACAGCTGGCCAAGAAGATAGCTCTGATACCACTGTAATATTCCAAATACTGATATTTTCTATTTCTATGTAAATTTATTGAAATAGCCGGGCATGCAAACTACCATGCAAAATTTCCCTATTTTATAGCTGAAATTAGGGTTAGGGTTTGTAGGATAGAATGAACACTTACCACTGATAAGCCAACTGAATATGCTCTAGAGAGAATACACATGCAAGATGAGTTGAGTTGATGAATAAATAACTTGGTTTTCCGCTGCAATACCCCGATTGGCTGAATCAAACAAGTGTGACGTTTTTGCTGAAGGGATGGTCAGTTTCAGCTAGAAATAAGTCGAAAGGAAGGTGTGCCCATGCCAGAGAGGATGGCTGAAGCATGCAAGAGTTTTGACCCCTCTATATGACCTAGCGAATTGATCTACCAATCTGCTGCTCACGCCCCCACAACCCTGTAAACTACTGCTAGCTGCCCCGGATGGACAATCTGATGGCTGATAATCACCCAATGCAGTAGAGTGATCCTATCAATAAGGATGCAGGCCACATGTGGAAGAAATATAGTGATCCAGAGTCCTGGTGAATGATTAGGTTTTCCCAGCTAAATGTCCCCAACTGTATGGATGAATCTACAATAACCTTCGGACTTATACTGGAATACTGGATAATGATGAATGCAATAGACATGGTGACAAACCTGGGTGATTTATCCTGAAGGAGACTAGGGCAGATATCTCACTACCGAAATCCCGTAGCTGAAGACGTCGTCTCCAACCCCAACTGTTGTGGCCGCACACTGTGTTGCTACTCAAGAGCTCCAAAATCAATAATCCTCAAAAGTAAAGTCTCCATTCAATTTATATTTCTTTTATAAATTTCAACTGTGAAAACCCTAACTTTTGACCTAATTAGGTCACTTTAACTTCTAATTTGAAGTTTACGTGCATGCATGCGCATGGAGACTTAATCGGGTGCATGCATCATTAAATAATGCTTAGATGTCATGCATGCCGGTGGCCTCTGGCTTCAGTGCCCCTCTTTGACCCAATGGTAATATAATATTGATGCCCTAGATTTTTTGTAGATGGAATCAGTCTTCAGTTGATTCCCTAACTTTTAGTACCCGCTCGAACCCACAGGAATCACATAGGTTAGCGGGTTGGTCCTCAATGCCTAAGCAAAATAGGACATTACAGAAACCCCTCAATACTTAAATAAAAGAATCAAGAGAGCTCTAAGTGAATAGTTCACAAGGCATAATAAGATTTTGTAAATGGGGTAGCAATCTAAGTCGACTTGATTTTGGGGAAAAATCCATACTTAAGCGTGCTTGAGCCAAAGGAGTCTTGGGATGGGTGACCTCTTGGAAGTCTTGATTACCAGGTGTAAGCCATGAAGGTGATGATTGATTCTATGCGATTCATTTGACTTGTCTCAATCCCACTTCTATGCTCATGGGATATGGGTCATAAATTAATGACATACACTACACAAATAACACCAAAAATTATATAGCATATGTTCGATTGCAAATGCTCCTCAATTGTAAAATCTTAAACACCTTTTTAGAAGCATGTTTATTAATTTTTAGAAGTCAATTTCTAATTCAATATGTACAATTTTTTACTCAATAATCATGGCTTTAATTACAAAAATTTGTTGTGTTCACACCCAACACTTATTTGATTATAATAGTTTGGAAGCCTCCTAGATATGTTGGCATGTTTGAACAAAAGTATTGGATTTTATAATTGTGTTTTTCCCCATATTGGACATGGATTGAAATAGAGTGGATTGTTGCCCCATCATTTTCTCTTTGTTAGTTATTTCCTATGACTGGGGCTTGAGAATTTGATCCTTCTTCCCATGTTTCAACTAGATCTGGATCATGTTGAGACACTAGGGTCTCTTGGGGTAAAAAAAGGATTTGCGAAGGGAAAGTGGAACCAAGGGGGTTACTAAAGGATCTACCACTTCAACAAAATTTGGAATTGCATGGTTTGAAGGGACAAAATACTGATCCAGTAAGGGGGCCAATTTCTCGATACCTTCAAAGAGGTGATACTTTTGTGAAAGAATTTCAAATCGGTTTGACAATGGGGCTTGTGGAGGTAAAATAGGGTTGGGGGACAAGATTCTTGATTAGGTGTATAGAGTAGTAGAGGGAATAGAGGCAGTTATATATTTCAATGCTATAGATGAAGCAATTTCTATTCATGTTCCATTCTATCTTGATTTTCCTTCTTGTTTGTTCATCATTTTATTATTGATATTTTGCTACCGAGCTTAATTCACACGGGCTGTAACTATTTTTGTGGGGTTTTTTGCGATCTTTCACAAAGTGACAATTTTCATGAAATGTGTTACACTTAAAGAGAATTTACTCAAAGTCCATCGTGTGTAGATGTTTCCAGTTATCAAGTTTTATAAGAAAGGATTCATGAAGTCCCTTTTATAAATCTACTTCTATGCATAATCTGGTGCAAGAAAACATGTTTGATTTTTATTCATCCATATCCAAGTATTTCCCTGGCTTGTTACCTATGTTTTTCAAGGCATATCATCCCCAACAACGTAAGGGAAGGTGAGGGAGACACACCTAGGTAGGGACAACAAATGGCACACCCAACTCAGGTTTAAATTTAGGAGTCCAGTGGTTTAGGTACAACCTTGATTATTGAAGAAATAGGGACCTCTAGGGAAGATTAGGTCTCTACCTTCATTAGTTTCAAAGAGCAAAGTATAATAGCCTCTGCCACAAAAGTAATGCCTCATTCTACCTTTTATTAAGACATGTTAGTTCTTTTGTACCCAAATTTTCATTGATAAAGGAGATGGCCACATACCTATGAATTGATCGACTAGACTGCATTTGTTGAGGGATAGAGCCATATTACGAGATGGAGCAATCCTAATTTCATATCCTAGAATGTTTTTAAGCATTTTCACAAATTTTATCAGTGGGGGATTGTGCCAAAAGAGCATAGGTAAGTAATTAAGGAGTGGAAGGATGCTTCATTAGGGGTTGGAGGAGGACATTGGCCAGACGAGGAGGCTACTGTAGCTAGGGTTTTCACCCTAGCTTGTGCTGATGAGCACCTACTAAGGAATCTGGATTCCTTAGTAGCAGTTCAATAATGTAAATAAAACGAGACAAAAATNGCTACCATGGTGACCTCGAGGAACGAGGAAGAGGGAAAGGGGTCAACAGTGGGATAGGGTTTTCCATGTTGAAATTTATTCATGTTATTTATGATTATGAAATGGACCTTATTTTATGGAGACAAGGGGCATGTATTTGAATCAATGCACTCTAGAATTTGGTCTTAAAAAAGGCATCCCCTCTAGTGTTCCAATATGGATGAAAATTCCACATCTTCCATTCTATTGCCGAAACAATGAAGATCTAGCACCCATTGGGAACTCTTTAGGAAGATGCATTTACAAAGAAGAACCTAAGTATTCCATGTTTGCTTGTGTGAGAATTTACGTAGAATTTTATCTAGAGAAAGGGTTTATAGAGGCAATGAATCTTTCTATGGAAGGATGGACGTATGAAAAAGATAGATTATGAGTATCTTCCTTTCAAATGCAAGGGATTGCATGAATATGGCCATTTTGTTCAAAATTTTCCTAAATCCTGTCCTAAGACATACAATAGTGAACCCAAGGGTAAAAGTGTTAAAAAGGGTAATTCCATTGTTGCACCCTCTATGGAAAAATCGACCCCTAAAGGGTTTGTTTCTCAAGACACAAGGGGGTCCTCTACCAAAATTGAATTTGAAGCTTTAACTCAAGAGGAGGACGAATCCATCGAGGAGGAATTGTGAACAGGAAAGAAGTAAGAAGGAGATGTGGCATCAATGGACTAGTAAAAAATAGGGAATTAATGACTAAAAAACTGACTAAAATATGGCTATAAATGATTATTTTTTGAGTCAACGACTAATAGTATCTAATTTCCACTATATTATAGATTGACTAACTTAGTGGTATTTCACTTAGTCATTAATAGGTTGACTTATTAGTCATTGATTTAGTCATTGATAGTCAATGATTCATTCATTGATAGTTAATGAGTCATTGATTTAGCCACAGATTTAGTCACTGATTGCAACAATTAATGACCAAATATACGACTAAATAAACTTCTAGATGATAGCATATTAATGACTAAGCTAAATACGACTAATATTTAGTCATAATATAAGATACAAGAGATTAGATACTAATAGTCGTATATATGCGAATTTAGTCGTTTTCGTAGTCACAAATTTATGATAGGTCATGGAGGAATCAAACCACCAACCTCCTGCCTATAATGAGGCAGGTTCTCTACCATTGAGCTAGCACCCTTTAAGAAGTTATTACTTGATAATGATGATATTCAAACAAATTTTGCATCATTCAAGCATACAAAATAATGATTATCAAGTTACCAGAGATCCATAATGGCTTACCCTGTACTAGTTCTTCATGTCTTTTTTGCACTTAATAAATATATTTGAAAGACTTGAAGGACTATTACAAGGTAAGCCATTATGTATCTATAGTAACCTGATAATAATTATTTTGTATGCTTGAATGATGCAAAATGCAAAAATCCCAGAAATTTATAGGAATGACAAGCATGGATCCAATGTTAAACTATCTACTGAGTCATCTAGAGTCATGCCAAGATATATGAATTTGACCAAAAATTCATAAGTAACTTGAATATAGTGGTGGATGATGTCATGGAAATGAGAATTTCAGTTTATATAGAAGCAAAGGATGAGCAAATGGAGCCACTCATCACCCAAAATGTATATAGAATAGTAAACATAAGTATACAACTAATTCTATTTCACATCAAGAAGAATGGTCATTAAATCTAAGTACTCTTAGCCATTAGATAAATGGAAATGAAATGAGACGAAATATTAGCAACAATAACTTCGAGTTTGCTTGTTGACAAGAAGTATGAATATTTATGTCATCATTTTATTCAGAGGTGACTTAAACAACCACTAACCTACAATCAAGGCAAGAAACCATGTTCAGATTGATATATAAATAAAATAAAATAAAAGTTAAAGATAGATTATGCCAATCCCACTATCATTTATACCTTGAAAAAGAACTAGAGAATCTCCCACAATTGTTCAAGTTTGTCCAAAATGCCCACTTGGAATGCTACTGTTTAAACAAAACAAAAAGAAATTGAAAACATGAAAGTAGTAATTTACTCTACATATCTATTGGATGCAGAGTCCCATATATGTACAACATAATTAGTCAAGCACATGCAATACAAATATAAATGGAAAAACAAAGAAGAAAACAATGTGGTTTATACCTTTCTTTATATACTCAGATATATATTATGATTAGACTTTGTCTCTTAGGAGAAAAGTCACTAACGAAACAATGGACATACTTGAGAGATAGATATATAAGTAGTTGTAGGGAAGAGTGAGACAAATACAGACCTCAAGGTATTAATCAAAACAATCTAGAAATGAGGATGAACTTTCAATCCCATTGCTGCAATAAATGGAAGCCTTTTAGGAAATTCACACATCAAACAAATATAAAATCATTTCAAATTTGCAGAGGCATCCTTAACCCACTCTCTACAATGTCGATCAGACTGCAGAAAACTTCCATACATAGTAGTAGCCTCAAGGAGACTGAAAATGAGAAAAAGAAACCTCTATAAAGTCTAAACAGGCTCGACATGCTGTAACAAGTTGAATAAGGACTACAAGAGCTCTAGTAAAGGTCATGGTAGGCACCACCACCAACAACAAACTCACAGAAAGACCTCAGAATAATCATCATACCATAGATCGAGTCGAGGCAACCCAAGGAACAACCATCGTTCAATTTAACATACTTAGCAAAGGTCATAACCTAGCTTATCATGCCAAAAAAGGTCATGGCTTAGTCCTAACAACTCACACAGGTCACGGCTATGTACATGCAATAAAATTATAAATGGACAAAAATAAAAAAGCAATTGCTATCACATACAAGTTGATTCAACACTTTGGTAAGAATTTTAGTTGTAAATAATATGTATGCTATGTAACTAAGAGATGCCATAAAATTTATTTCAAAACCTTTCAGTCACATTTGACTGATATAGCTTACATATTTATTGGATTTTTTCAGAACCATTTTTCCTGCAACAAATAGGTATTGTGCATTATCTTCAACATCTCCATTTGTTGAATTCTACTATGGAATCTCCAATTTAGAGTGTACCAACCACATTTGCCACTTTGTACTATGGTCTTTGTCCCATACACCTTGCAAGTATTCCATTATTTTTGTCCTGCAAAATGTATCATACAAGGAGAAATAATTGAATTTGTCATATCATATGGAATCATGCATTCATTTCAAGAACACAAAGTTAGCACAACAAATTGACATAGGCATGGGTATTTCCTTCATTTCACACAACAAGCTTTGCAAAATCTCATATCTTGTTCAAATTTTAAAAGCACGAGTTTAAAATAGAAATTGATACTATTTATTCATTCACAATACAAGATTTAAGAAGTGTCCTCTTAAATACAAAGTTTCAAGGACCTCTATATGGAAGGAAATCAACTTGTAGTTCCAACTAAGAAGCAAGTGTTCACAATTAAGGACAAGAGAACATCCAACTGTTTCTGAAAAAAATGAAATGAAATTATCTAAGTAAATCAACAATACCCGTGAAACCTTAAGAATGCATTCCAAATAGAATTAATTTGATTCCCCAATGCTTGGAATCCTTGCAGCATTTCCGCATTGGATACCACTAAATAGTGCCCATTTCTAGCCTCAAATGATCTACTATCTTGCTGCAAAAAAATTGCAAAGTCCAAAATAAATGCCACAATTACTAGTTCAAGAGGAATACAAACAATAGTACTTAATGTCATAGCCTAATAATTGCTCACATAAATACACCTAACCATGTTCCATATTAACCATAGAAGACATAAAACCCTTTCCTAAATATTTTTCAGAATACACACACAAAGGGAACCCTGCTAGATGAGGAAAATTGGTGCCTTTACCTCTGAAGCACTCGTTGACACATCTACTGATTCATCCAACATTGAATTCTCCTTTTCAACTACTTTACCATTTCCAAATCTCTTGGCTTGTGTTCTCATTCCATCAAGTTTCCTTGTAACTAACTGTATAATCATTTGTTCTGTTTCATCCATATCATCAATTCTTTGATCAATTTCCCTGCTAAGATTATGCAATTCATTCACAAGAGTATCATGTGCAGTGTAGAGTGCTTTCCATAAGGCAATATCTTTGGAATCAACTCTAGGTTCTTCATTTCTTACAACTTGCAATCTCAAAAAATTGGTTCTAAAATGTCATTGGAGTAAAAATAACTGTTTATCATTTAAAAGAATTAAACAAGCATAGAGTGCATCATAACCAATCTAAACAAAGACATGGTAACCATACTGAGATTAAACAAAAAAAAGTACATCTGACCTCACATTATGTTAAAATCCATTATAGTGTTCTTTTTTTCAATTAGAATAAAAAGAGAGAATTTATCTGGTGAAAATATAATAAAATCTATGATAGAAGCATATAGACTATTTTGACCTAGAAATTGAATAGATATAGACATAGATTATAAATTTCTAAGCATGTTTTCTTTTATCCTAGACAGTTTTTTAAACAATTAGAAACAACTTAAATAAGGAACTCATGGAATGTGATATTCTGTGTCAAAATCAAACAATGGTAAGCATATTTTGCATTCTGGAATTTAACCTAAAACTATAGATCATTAAAATTAAAACACCGACCAAAATTTCTGCAATATAGTACATAAACTTTCAAGCACATACTGCTGGCAATTAAAACAACAAGCATGCAAATATGAACACTCAAAATGGCCTCACTGATTTTCTTTTAAATCTAAAAACCGAAAGCTAAATGCTACAACTCAAAACTCAACACTCAAACCATAAAGCAATGTACCCTGCTTCTCCTTTATAGACTAGGAGGAAGAACACATACAATGAATTTGAACGTATGCGCAACAATGCCTCCAATGCAAGTATTAACTCCTAACCCTAACGCAAATTTGTTGCATGGATAATCGAGCCAAATAAGGTGTGCCTCTACTTGGAGATAAACTAAAGCAAGAAAATATGCATCCTCCTAGAGATCTGAAAGCTTCACTAAGCTAGGAATCCTTGTGAATGAGGGCATGTACTCACTTAGGGAACTGTTCCCTCTAACTATGCATGCAACTTATAAATAAAGCAAAAAATGATTTCAAGCTGAATTGATGACTATGGAAAAGCATCTAAAACTAGAACTGGACTGCACATGCATGCTTTTGGCATGTTAACACAACCTATCTCTCTCTCCTCCATAATAGACTCAATGCAGACGATTGTATGAGAACAGAGAGGGTATATTGCCATAAGCTATTGGGATTGGAGTATGCGTCCAAGAGAGGGTATATAGGTTTCGATTATTAAGGGATCAAAATTATGCATGTGGGCATACACACGAGTCAACTTGAGGGTGTCTTGAGGCTTGATGATATCGAGTGGAAGATTAGTGAATTAAATGCAAGATCGTGCTTCTTGGGGTTGATTACATGGACAATATCAAGGGAATAATCCTGAAACTACTGGTAGTGGAACAACTTTTGTATTATCATAAAAAATTGGTTAGTATATTGCTCATGGTGCAAATTTTCAACCCTGCACACAGATGAGGTAAGGATGTTTTAGAGGTCCAAGCAGAGATATCTACCACCAGAAAAAGGATAAACCAATAATTTCGAAGTTAAATATATGAACCTGTTGAATTTTTGTAGAGACATGATCCATTGTATGAGAGAGTTGCATATTACACAATTGCAGATGTTCTATTGTATATACATTCTGAGATGTTATGAATTTGATCTTATATGAGTACATTGTTTGTATGAAAGATATTACATAATAATATGCTAAATTTGGAATCACATATAGTAACCATAAAGAAAGTATGATGGTAGTGTTTGAGTTTATTGGATGCTCCCCCTTTCTAAGTGGATCTATTTGTGTAAATCTGTAGAATATTGAATCTTTAACAGATGCTATGAATAATTCCATTACAATGGCAGATGTTGAAAAGAAAATGAGACATGCAAATAATTTTAGATATGTTAGTATTCATTATGTATCCTTTTGGGAACAAAGTTTCATAGGAGACTTGCAAAGAACCTACAAAGAGAACTCAAGAAGTTGATGTTATAGACTAGAATTTGGATTGGGATTGAGAGTGGTCAATTTTGATTTTAGTTTTTGTAAACTTTCAGCTAAGCATATTTTGTAGGTTTACAAAAAGAGTAATAGACTAACCATTCTTTTGGATTATGACAGTACTATGATTCCTCAAACTTCAATTAACAAGACTCCTTTTATTGATCTAAGTAAAGTTCACAAGACTATTCTTGCAAAAATCCCAATCTTGGTGCTTCTATAGTTATCAATCATGAGTGTATTCTTTTTTTGAACTAGATATACAGTTGAGTGTTGCATCCAAACTTACATCTCCTTTTCTAAGTTGATTCTCAAGAATGTGAAAGTGAGAGAGAAAATAGTCACCTACGTCATAGGAAGGAATTTCAGTTTTCATGGGTGACAAAAATACAGGAAAATAAGAATCACATGATCTAATATTGATGAATATACCTTCTAAAACAATATTTTCCCTAGCATTTTTGTAAGCTCACTTGCAAGCTATAATTATGCTTTCATCTACATACCTTATGACAACAATTTGAATTCCAATAAATCATGAATAAGTATTCCATAAATATATCAAATAAGGTATAAAATTAAAAATAATGAAATTATACTTATCATTCTTTAGGGTCTATTGAATTAATGCTCTATTTAAGTATGAAATGGAACTGTCTCCCTAAAAAACCCTTAAACCTAAACTACATTATGACAAACAAATTATGGGTATGAGTATGTATTCTCCTTAATAAGTGTACAAATAAAATATAATCATATTAGAAGCTTCATATATACCAAGATGGATAATCAATTGAAGGTAGGTGAAGGTAGCAACTAGTCTATCAGTTTTAGCACACCATTGCATGATGCAACTAGCTAAAAGGAAATTGTATTTGGTCACAAAATATGTCCTTTTAATTATTGTTGTGTTGATTTCTCTATTCTCATACAATCGTCTGCATTTGTCTTTGGTATAAAAAAGTCATTGTATTGTAGAGGCCATAAATTTCTATTGGAAAATAAAATTGAGGTGATATTTTTCTTGTTGGAAACTAGATTCAAAGGAGCTTCCATTGAGTTGTCAATTCTTTTGTTATATTGGTTGAACCATTACTTGGAGCCTTCTAACCCCATTTATAATTTTCAGCAAAGTACAATGAATGAGTCCATTGAGTTCATAAAAAAAAACCTCTTATCCAAGATTCTATCCATTTGAGTGTATGCAAATTATTTATCTAGAAAAAGATGAAAACAATGTATAAAGAAGATATGAAAATGATTTATCTAGAAAAAGATGAAAACGATGTAGAAAGAAGAAAACACATAGTTTGAGCTCCTCTTCGGTCCTCCAACTTTGGGGACAAAGATTCTCAATAAAATATTCTTTATTGGATGAGTTCCATTTTAGAGATAGTTTCCTCTACCTTTTAGTAATTACAGAAACATTCCAACTTGGACATGCGTGTACCCAGCCCAAGCACAATAATGTTGTGGGAAATTTCTAAGCTAGAAACAAGACTCCAAGCTCCACAATTAACATTGAACAACAAAAAAACAAAAAATGATGGAGACTGAAACCAAAAAACACAAATTACCAAACATTACAAAAACATCAAATATAATATTTTCACTTAGAACTCCTTATTCCATGAACAAAAGGACACTTCTCCAAAGATTAGATCATCCAAAGAGACCTGACTCAGAAAGTCATTCTTGACTTCAGACACAAGATACATAACCACCAGGACAAGAATTGCATCATACATCAAAAGACGACCTTGTATCATCACAACGAACCCATACATCTAGACAAAATATGAAATATCCTATGCTAGCACAAATATTTGATTATGGGAGCTTACAATTCTATAATTGGAAGAAAACTTGCAAAGGGACACAAACAAGATGGTGGCTCTAAGACAACAATATAATCCTCTTTAACGTTGCATGATAAACCACAAAAAAGTCAAAAGGAAATTAACTTGAATATGGAAAAACATCTTACATGAAAAAAGCTTTGCAAAAAGCTTGTTAAAACTTCAACTAGTATTTACTCAACAGAGGCATACCTGGTTATCACCAAAAGGGAACAACTGAGTCGATGCCAATATAAAAACAAGAATAAACCATATAACAACATTACCTTTGATCTGTCAACAAGAAGTGTTGTATAGATACAAACACATGCACACTATTACATCATATAACTCAGGAAACATGCCTCACAATGATAAGAAAAACATCCACATCCACCAACCTGACCATAGAAAAACACAGGTACCAAGGGACCTCCAGTATCAATAGACACACGAACAAATCCATGCCTCTTTCTCAAAAAAGAAACCTGCAAAAAAGAAAAAAATTTCCTTGAAGGCTACAGATCTCACAATGATAAATTTGCTAAGTGATTTTTCTTTCTAAAACGGTGCATCCCGTTAGCCCTCATGTTTCTCCCTACTGATTTATTATTTGTTTCATCACTAAAAGAAATAAATTCTTATTCATAAAATACAGAACCTCAGAATCATCATCATAAATTGAATATTTACACACAGAAAGTGGAGAAGAACTGACCTCTGTACCATACTCCATATAAAATATTTCTCAAAGACTGCCAGGAATAACAATGCGACTAAAACCATAGTTCAGATACTTAACAAAGTTCTTCCGAGAAACAACCGCCCCTCCCAACTAGGACCATATATGACGTAAGAGTGGTATGTAGAAAATCTAACCATATGAAAAAAATCATGAAACAAGAGTAGCTCCATAGTGTTCTACATGACAGTGTCATCCATCCCTCACAATTTCTAATAAAATTTCATTATGATTCAGATATTTTCCAAAACATAATGCTGATAATTCAACTTCCTATGATCTTGTTATTCTTGGTACTTACAACACTATTTGCAAGAGCCTTGATCCTAGGCAGGGGAATATAATCAGTATGATTGCTCAAGGCTACAATGCCAATCGGTAAAACTAAATGTGGTTCTAAAACAAACAGTGCAAACAAAAATCCATCTTAGAAAACAAAATATTTCAACCCATAAAAAATAATGGGAAGACAAACTATTACAAGGCTCATATCAAACTCTTCTTCATAGTTCATACTATCTTCCTCTTTCAAGTGTATGACTAGGACAACAAATAAAGACAAAACCGATGATTTATGCATGTTATTCAGTATAATTGGATACTATGCCTTAAATTGATACACTGTTTGAATTTGTTTAATGTCCTTATTTTATCTCGGTTTATAATAGAACATGGAGGATTTGTAGAAAAACAAGCAGAAATAGCTACATTTGTGAATCCAAAGATAGGTTAATAGTGTGTGAATATGAATAATTGAAGTGATAGAGAATCGAGATAATAGAGATACTTCTTGATCGGCTTTAACGCCATTTTAAGAAGTGTTTCACTTGATTCAGAATGAAAATAAGAGTTGCTTTTCTATTCCTTTCCAAGACCCAAAACTAGTGTTCATTTGCATTTTCTCTTCCTTAAATTAAAGCAAAAATTTCTCAAAGATAATAAATCCCCAAAAGATACATTGACATCCTTATTAGAAGTTGATTATGAAGCCGATAATTCATAACTTCAGGGTCATCTCTAGAGGCTCAAAATGATATCATAGTGGATTAAGAGAAACTAAATAGATCCTACATTAAAGAAGCTGACTGAAAGAATGGTGAATTTGTCAAGAAGCATGAGGTCAACAACTATAATTTCAAGAAATGATATCTTCCAAGGGCATACATTCATGAGTATTCTTCAACCAAGAACTCAAGAAAATCAAACATATGCATGAAGCATATTATAATGCCAAACTCTAAGAGTCTAATTCTTTTCAATCATTCAATCAAAGCATATAGAAAAATGGGTAAATAATCTAAAAAGAAAAGATTTTAAAGCAATTATATTTCAAACATACACCATTTCTAACTTGCAAATTTTTTCGATAAGTTATGTGGTGAAGAATTTAAAACTAAATATTAGCCACTAAAACTATCCTTGAAGGTGGTATTTAAAAACATGGAATTCCTATTTGAATAGAAATAGGAGCATCTTGAGAGTACATATTATAGGATCGGTTTACAATCAAAGTAACAGAAAAATAACTAGAAGCATATTATAACATATAAACCTGCGAATTTAAAATCATTAATACCCAAGCAAAATCAAATTGACAAAAATGCCCAAAGAACAAAATGGAGTAAACTAGCAACAACCCCATTAAATTAATTAATGTGTCTAAATACGTCGATAGACGTAAATTTAAGCACATACCATAGGGAAAAAAATTAATTTAAAAAGTATGTGCCTAAATTTACGCCTATCGACGTATTCAGACACATTAATTAATTTAATGTGGTTGTTGCTAGTAACCGATGGGCATGTAGGCACATCTTCAAAGTATTAGTAGCAATAATATTATAATATTATTTAAATAATTGTAATAAGATTATACTTAATTAAACTAAAATATCTCTTAATAAAACAATCGTAATGAAGTGATTTGATTTGATTAATTAACAATGCAAAAATTAATTATTAATAATGTATTTTAATTATGATGTTACATTTTAATTAATTAATTACATTATGAATAATTACATTAGGGATATGTTCTTTAATTAAATTACTATATTCAAAGTAATAATGAAATATTATTAATAATTCAGAATAATATTATATATCATTTAACACCTAGGGTTATATCATAATGTCTACGGGACATGAATATTATAGGGAAAAAATTGGTTATATCATAATTTTTACAGTATATGAATATTAAATATTAGAGGAAAATTTTTCTAGATTATGATAAGTGCAAACATAGGCATTTGATTAATTTTCTTGATTCATGGTTAATATTTGACTTAATGAAGACTATGGTTGTACATAAAGATTTTTTTTCTTGAGATATATTTTGATCATGCTCAAAGAAATTTTAAGATATAAAATAAGAAAATAATGTATTTATATTTGAAAATGAAAAAATCAACTCTAAATCAAAATTATTAATTAATATTATGAAAATTTAAAGTCTAAAACATTATCTTTTAGAATTTAGTATAGTAATTTAAT
>LPNX010382255.1:153170-180951 GCA_001517045.1 Pseudotsuga menziesii
CACAATGTGACATAACCATTCATGAATGTAGCTAATCTATCATAACCTGTGATAAACGTCACAATGCGACATAAAGCTTATTAAACGCCCCTATCACATTATTAATGTGTCACATCTTTGGTTGTGTTGACATATACCAACCAAACACTGTAACAAACCATGGCTTAACACAATAATGTGATATAACCCTTGATAACATCGTAGTGAAATTTAAACCTTGATGAACATCACAATGTGACATAACATTCTACATCACTATGTAGAATGTGGATGGTTTAAACCATTTCTTTTGTCAAATGTCTACATATATATTAAGAAAATTCTTAAAGAAATTTTTGAAACATCCAAAGACACATTATTATTGTGTGACATCTTGGGAATTATTGCAATGTGACATAGCCCTTGACAAATATCACAATGTGACATAACCCTTCATGAATGTCGCTAATGCAACGAAACCATTAAGGAATGCACTATTGAGGAATGTCGCAATCCAACATAAGTATTGATAAATGTCGTAATATCAAAACATTGTTTGTGTACACAGATGATTTTTTTTCGCTTTTCAAAAGTAAAAGTCTTAACGTGATAGAAAAATACATCATTTTGGCCATACTTAACCATGGTTGACTTTGGTGAACCACGTGACCATAGTTGATAATGCAACAAGAAATTTTCTAAACGTCCAAAGACACATTATTAATGTGTCACATCTGGGGCATTATCGCAATGTGACATAACCCTTGACAAATATCACAATGTGACATAACCCTTCATGAATGTCGCTAATGTAACATAACCTGTGATAAACATCACAATGCGACATAATGCTTATTAAATGCCCACTATCACATTATTAATGTGTCACATCTTGGGCATTATCGCAATGTGACATAACCCTTGACAAATATCACAATGTGACATAACCCTTCATGAATGTCACTAATGTAACATAACCTGTGATAAACTTCACAATGCGACATAACGCTTATTAAATTCCCACTATCACATTATTAATGTGTCACACCATGGGTTATGTTGACATATACCAACCAAACGCTGTAACAAACCATGGCTTAACGTCGTAATGTGATATAACCCTTGATAACGACGTAGTGAAACGTAAACCTTGATAAACATCACAATGCGACATAACATTCTACATTACTATGTAGAATCTGGATGGTTTAAACCGTTTATTTTTTCAAACGAATATATATATATATATATTAAGAAAATTCTTAAAGAAATTTTCTAAATATCCAAAGACACATTATTAATATGGCACATCTTGGGCATTATCGCAAAGTGACATAACCCTTGACAAATATTACAATGTGACATAACCCTTGATGAATGTTGCTAATGTTACACAACGTGTGATAAACATCACAATGCGACATAACGCTTATTAAACGCCCACTGTCCCATTATTAATGTGTCACGTCTTTGGTTTTGTTGACATATATTAACCAAACACTGTAACAAACCATGGATTAATATCGTAATGTGATATAACCCTTGATAATGTCACAGTGAAACGTAAACCTTGATAAACATCACAATGCGACATAACATTCTACATTACTATGTGGAATGTGGATGGTTTAAACCATTTCTTTTGTCAAACGACTATATATATATATCAAGAAAATTCTTAAAGAAATTTTCTAAACATCCAAAGACACATTATTAATGTGTCACATCTTGGGCATTATCACAATGTGACATAACCCTTGACAAATATCACAATGTGACATAACCCTTGATGAATGTCACTAATGTAACATAACCTGTGATAAACGCCACGATGCGACATAACCCTTATTAAACGCCCACTATCACATTATTAATGTGTCACGTCTTTTGTTGTGTTGACATATACCAACCAAACAGTGTAACAAAGCATGTATTAACATCGTAATATGATATAACCCTTGATAACATTAGAATGCAAAATAATCCATGGATGTTGAATGCCACATTTTCCCCCTTTGTCATATTATACATATAACCTTTAAAGAACGCCATGAGATAACCTCTTACTCCAAAGTAATATTATATAATATTAATGTGCCTAAAACTCCATTTAATGTGATGTTTTGGATCCATCATACAACTAAATTTCAAAGTTTAATTCCAAAAATAATAGATTGGGAAATTGTTCAAAGTGTTTTGCTAGCTTAGATTGTATTGTTTATTTCTTATATTTGGATTAGTTCAAAGATTTTTTTTATTAATTTATTTTATTTGGGTCAACAAAATAACAATTATCAAATTAAGCAAATAGGTCAATAAATTTGATATTTTATTGTCCCTTAAGTTTATTAAATTTCAAAATTAATAGATTGAAAAATTGCTAAAAGTGTTTTTTTAACCTAAATTGTATTATATTATCATTAGAGGAATTTTGGGGTCTAAAATGGGCCTCCTAAGGAAAATAATAAAATAATAGTTAAAATAATAAAATAATAGTTAAAATAATAAAATAATATTGATTAATTTTGGAGGAAGAAAGAAAAAAACTACTTTTTGTGTTCGTATTTTCAACATATCTCTCTGTGTTTTTACTCAAATTTCGATCGGGAGAGCTCGTTGGATGTGGAATTTGATTCCGAATCCAACGAGTACCCACAATGCATACTTTTGATGGACCCCGCTACCCCAAAAACAAGAAATACTTGAAAATATGTGATGATGATGTCATCATCACATTTTTTTCAGGTATTTCTTGTTTTTGGGGTAGCGGGGACCGTCAAAAGTATGCAGTGTGGGTACTCATTGGATGCAAAATCAAATTCCGCATCCAACGAGATCTCCCGATCGAAATTTGAGTAAAAACACAATGAGATATGTCGAAAATACGAAGAAAAAAGTAGTTTTTTTAATGACAAATATGTCAATTCAACCATTATGGTTGACTTATTTTATTGAAACTCTATTGGTTCTTGAATTCCAACTCACAAAAACTTATTTTGGCACGTTTTCTTATAAGGCCCATTTTAAACCCCAAATTTCCTCAAATGCTTATTATATTTTTTTCCTCTTCTTATGTTATAAATACTTATTCACACTCTTCTTTTATTTCTTCCTTTATATATATATATATATATTTGAAAAAGTAAGATTTATTGTACATACAATATTTTATTTATATAGTAACTATTTTTACTATTTTTACAAAACATGAATATTTCATTTCATATTGTTCAAAGAAAAGATAACTTAATATAACTACTCTTCCTTATGTTGGTTGAATTTATTGTAATAGTACATAATTTCCCATATCTTGAGGGCAGGAACTATGGGAGACTTTCTTATATGAGGGTTGTTAGCTAGAGGTAAAGACTTTCTTATATGAGAGTTGTTCTCTAGAGTTAAATTGAACCAAATGTATTTTTTGCAATATACACTTGAACTTAGTAGTGATAGTCCTGCTAGAAACTTATACCAGATTTAGTTTCACTATTTTATTAGAGCTTCTTCGCGATAGATTTCCTAAATGTAATTTATGATGTAATTTAGTTGTAAAACACATACTTTACCATATATCAATATGTTTAACTAAATGTTTTACTTACAAAACTACAAGTATATAAAGACCTTCTATTCAAATATATTTTAGTGAAGAGATTTAGTTTGTAACAACAAAAACAAGTCTTCATATTTTAGTCACATATCCTTTATCTAAAATGTTTATAATTTTATGTAAGTGGTTATCCCTTATCCATAAATATACAAATAATTAAACATATATATTTTTAGACATAACAAAATAGATTAACACCGTCTATCAATAAATCAGCTATTATATACAATGAGGTATCGGTTTTAGTGGAGTGAATAAATAAGCGAGAGTGCAAGATTTAACAAGAGTAATCCAACAATGATTGGTAGAAGGAATAAAAAAGAGTGCAAAAAAACAAGAGTAAACCAACAATAGTTGGTAAAAGGAATAAAAGGACACATAATAAGAACAAGGTAATTTAAAAAAAAATGAAAATGTCATATTAAATGATATCTTATATAACTTTAAAACAATATTAAATGAAATGTTATATAACTTTAAAACAACACAAGTTTTTATTATTATTGAAAATAATTCATAATTCTCAATTATTATTAATAATTATGTGAAAATGACCTAATGTTTATATATGTCTAATTCTACTAATCAGCTGCTATATACAATTCCGTATCGGTCATCTTACTAATCTCTGTAGTGGAGTGAATCAATGAGCCAGAGACTCAACAAGAGTACATGAACAATGATTGGTAAAAAGAATGAAAGAACGGAACAAAATAAGAATAAGGTATCTTTGTGGATTATAAGTATCTTTATCGATTGAAAGGGGTCGGTTCCAAATCTGCCACACGACTAAATTTCTACTTGGAGTACTTGTTGTGGACAACCATAAGCATTAGAGGAAATTTCAACTCAAAATGGGCCTCCTAAAATGAACTAATAAAATAATAGTTAAAATAATAAAATAATATTTATTAATTTTGGAGGAAGAAAAAAAAAACTACTTTTTTGTTTGTATTTTTGACATATCTCCTTGTGTTTTTACTCAAATTTCGATCGAGAGAGCTCGTTGGATGCAGAATTAAATCCAACGAGTACCCAGTCGGTATACTTTTGACGGACCCCTCTACCCCAAAAACAAGAAATGCCTGAAAAAACGTAATGATGACATCATCATTACATTTTTTCAGGTATTTCTTATTTTTGGGGTAGCGAGGTCCGTCAAAAGTATACCAAGTGGGTACTCGTTGGATGCGGAATTTAATTCCGCATCCAACGAGCTCTCCCGATCGAAATTTGAGTAAAAACATGGGGATATATGTCAAAAATACAAACAAAAAAGTAGTTTTTTTTTATGATACCTATCCCCAAATTTATATTAAAAAAGTGTTTAAGACCTATACGGTATTTCAAATTTAAAGAAATTTGATTGGATAACACATGATGACATGGAATTTGAATAAAAGTTAAAAGGCCCATTTTGAGTTGAAATTTCCTCTAATGCATGCCGCTCCGCGAATTCTAATGAAACCCTACCATCAACTTGGAACATTCTCTGCATAGTAAGAGCAAAACGATAACAATGAATGAGAGTAGTAATAGACAAAGGTAAAAGAATATTGAAGTGTGATACTCAAGTGGCAAAATTTGAAAAACTGCAACTCACTGAAGCTGGCCTTCAGTATAGCCAGTGTAGTGTTTCATTGTTCTGTTCCAAGGTGGAAACCTTTTAGCGTCTGTTGGCTAGTATATACTGTAGAAGCTGCTAGCATAGATGGACGGTATTTCAACATATCATACTCCATAAGGCACAATTCCACTAGAAAGAAAGATACTGTCTCCAGCTATAAAATCATAGAAAAGAAAGATATTGTCTCTAGCGATAAAATCACAGAAAAGAAAGATACTGTCTCCAGCTATAATATCCATTTACATGTTACAACATAAAATAGGGAAATATTAGCTTCAACTAAATCTAAATATAGAGATATGTTGGGCATAAAGATAACATTGTAGAAATCAAACAAAAAACATAAATATTGAAGGTGCAAGATAATGCCTTATAAACATGAATGAGGTGAGACTTACATCCTTATCTGCTTGAGATTCCTTGAGGAATATATTCAAGAAAACATAAGGAGTCGGGAAACATATATTAAATTGCAATGTCCTGAGCATCGAGCTCTCCTTCAATCAAAGGAAAGTTATTATTGATTAGCCAAGCTTAGAGTAAACACAATGTTTGCAAGGGAATTTAGGGAAATGCATTGATAACTTCTACATACCATTTGCAAAACATCATTTACTGTGTACAAAGGATTCGATTTGTTTAAAATATCATCAACACAAAGAGCATCCAGGTCCTCATATTTGGATGCAGTTATCCCAACAAGTTGTATCTCGTTTCGTTTTGTTATGCCTCTTTGAGAGGAAATATATCTATCTACAAGGTTGACGGCCAGGAGCAAAGTTTCAGGCATGAGGCCATATAACCAGTGCACCTTCAGAAACATGAACAAAATGGCATCAATACTCTCAATGGAAATTAGTTTTTATAAGGATAAATATCAGTAACTTGTCATTAGAGAGTTCAGATCTCATATAGAAATATTGATCTCTTCAAAAAGGGGCTGCTATAACATATATCCATATGCTTTCAACAAATGATACCTTTCAGTTTGAAAATATTTGATCTTAAATCTGATCTAGATTCTATTGAAGGAAAGACCAACCTAATTACTGTTAAACCAGGATGGAAAGACAATATTGATTCATATAAGAACTTAGAAGTATTATTTTCATAAAATAGTAATAAACTTTGGCAATTAGCTTAGAGGAAATGGGATTACACTCCATATCTAACTATTAGTCCGATTACATGAGTAAACACGAAGAACCCATAAGTCAGAAAACTGAAATTGATATGGCTATGATGAAAATATAATTGGACATAAAACCACTCCAATGGCATCTCTTCCTCGCATCCGAACAGTAATAATAATAAGAGTCCTAATTTTAAAGAGATTAACTGCAACAACTATTAGAAAAGTTATATGTCATATGTAACTGGTATATGTGAATTATGTAAGTGTGAAGAACTGATTATTTCAAAATCAATAAAATTTATTAAAAAAAGGTCCTAATATGTAACTGGTATATATACGTAACTGGTGTATATGTAACTGGTATATATACATAACTGGTGTATATATGAATCCCAATAAGTTACAAGTTAAGCGAGAAGAACTTGTCATCACATTGATAGTAAAGAGTTAAGGTAAAAAAAAGTTATACCTGGACATAGTACCCACCGGTAAGAAGAAAGAGCAGCAGAAACAGTGAAGCTACCATTCCTACTTGCTTTATGCTGAGAGTGGCAGCCCCAAAAAATTCCCCAGCTCCTTGTTCCACAAGGTGAGAGATTAGCATTCATGGATAAGTACTCTACTAGTGTTAATTCATGCAAATTAAGAAACTTGATACAGTTGATTGAACAAAACATACTTGCCCAGTAAGCACTATCAAAATAACGACGAGTAAGGTGAGAAAAAATGAAGATGTTGTTCTGTGAAATCCAGCCATGAAATAGACAATAGACATGAATTTCACGGGATACAGAATATGGGCCACCATATCGCAAAGCATATTGCAAATGTAATACACACTTAGCATGTACATATCTGTCGTCCTGTCCTTGACAAGATAATCTTTCTCGAAGGGGAACACATAAACTACTCCAAATAAAGAGGAAGATGTCCAGAAGATGCAAATGTAGAACATCAACCCCACCTGTAATTTATTTAGTCCATTCCAAGTCAGCATGAGACAGAATTAATAACAACAAAACTATGAAATATCATGATCTCACCTGATCTATGACTTGGGCTTTGGTCTCAATCTTGGATTTCCACCATAGAAGACCCAGAAGAATCACAACTCCAGTGGCTTGAAACAATCACAAGTTATCGAAGTAGTCTCTGTAACGCTCCATGTATGTCCTCTTTGACAGAACATGAAACAGTTTCATTATCGAATCGTGGGTTATCACTGGTCAAGATTTGAAGCTCCCTGAAGCACCAGTTCCAACGCACGGTATAGAAACTCAGGAAGATCATGAGGCAGCTTGTATGGATAAAGATCTTTTGGATCCCAACAGGAAGAGATGGCCTAATCCTGAAGTGCAAGCTCTGATTCGCTTACGCATTAACTTGGAGTCCAAATTTAACGAGCCAGGGCCTAAAGGACTACTTTTGGAGGAGGTATCAGCCGGTATGGCATCTCAAGGCTTCATGAACCATAGTCCCAAGAGATGCAAGGAAAACATCAATAAATATTTCAAAAAAACCAAAGATAGCATGAAAAAGCGACCCAAAAATGCCAAGACTTGTCCATATTTTCACCGGTTGGATGTTCTTTTTGCAAGTGCAACAGAGTCGATCAGAATAGTAATTCCTCGGATGCGATGCTAGAAGATCAAGACCATGGCCTTGAGAGTAATCACAAATATGATCTTCGTGAACATATTCAGGATTCCTGCTCGGACTCCGAGCACATAATATTGTTAATACCTACAGAGGGCAAAGAAATTACCCCAGCAAACAACAGAGATAATGTTTATTTCTTTCAGAGTCCTGATCCGATTGATCATGGCCACCAGATGACAAAATTGAAGCAAAATCTGGCTGAAAATAATCACGATGAGCTCAGAGAGGTTGTTGCGATGGATTTCAGTTACAACAACTAAATGAATATAGGTTGAAGTTGCATTAGTGGGCATAACCTCCACCACCCAGAAGGGCTCCATCCTGCCACATTGTAGCATAAACTACAATCACCCTCGATCAGCCACACGTGGACGCCATTTCCATAACAACATTTAACTAATCTTATAAACAAACCTATAATAAGCTATAAATGGCTAGTTAAAAGATTAGACGATTGAAGACATCCTGGTAATACACTTGGCATGTTTTGGTGGATCTTGATGATCCGCTCAAGCAAGTCCATCCCCAAAACATCACATATATACGCCTATCGGAATAATTAACAACATATGTGGAAGTTAAACGTTCTTATTTTCCATTATATTAGTCTATTATGAGTGGTATTGTCTATAGACAAGACACTAACTAAAATGTATTCATATATGTAATTTTGTGTCCCATAAGACCTGAAATTGAAAACAAGTTTTGGAAGAATAGTGTTTAAACTTTAACAACAAATTAAATACTGCAAATGCAAAAGTTATTTGAAAAGGAGGTTTCATTTACTCGTGATAGATTTTGCAGACCATTAATCATTAATCTGTCTTCCAGAGAGCCACAACATACAACAAGCAACAAGACTTTATGCTCACTCTAATAAAACAAGCTATTTGAGTGGACAGTCAAAATGTAAATGAGCATTTCAATATCCATCCAAGTGATTCTCAAGACCTTTAGATGGTTCTCACAGATTAATGAGGAAACACTAATGTCACATAGACATGAATATCCAGGGAATATCTAGTGAAGGGCCTTGCATAGTTAAGGTTAATGAGCAACAAAGCTGCATATTTCTTGCCATTGAATTTGATAGGCTTTGCATAATTAAGGTCAATGAGCAGTAAAGTTGCATACCATTGAGGAATTTGTTAATTGCATATATATAATGTATTTTTCCCTTAATTTGTTTACATATGTATGATGTATTTTTTTTATTGAAATATACAAATATTAATAATTTGTTACTACAATTGAGCATCGTTTCTTCACTGCTTTGCAATAACAAGTGCGTTTTTTTAGACTAAAAAGAAAGAAAAAAAACCATGATAGAAAAGACAAAGGTAAGTAAATAAAGACAATGGAGAACACCAACAATTATACAACTATATTTAATGTTAACTTCAAATGAGATGTGTTTATACAACTATATTTAATGTTAACTTCAAATGAGATGTGTTTAATTTGGAGATCATAAACATGCCTCTAGGAATTAACTTCATATGAGATGGGTTTAATTCGAAGATCATAATCATGTCTCTAGGTGTATAAACCAGATTGAATTTTCTTATGCAATAATCATTAACTTTAATATTTAAAAATCATGACAAGATTAAAAATCATGATAGGAAAGACAAAGGTATACAGATAAAGACAATCGAGAACATAGACACTTATATAGTTGTAGTTAAAATTAACTTCAAATGAGATATGTTCAATTATAAGATCATCAACATGCCTCTCAGCGTAAAAACCAGATTTCATTTTCCTATGCATTAATCATTAGCTTTAATATTTATTTTGAATCATGTAAAGGTTATGTCTGACTATATTGTTGCCAAAGTTCCACATTTGAATTTCCATAGGTTTCAAGTGATGCAAAGATCATGGCATTAATTGGAGCTTATTAAATTGTCTTCTATAGGTTTTAGTTTTGGAAAGTTGGATGAGTAAAATCAGAAGCTTACAACCACTTTTCAAGTATACAGGGACCATAATGAGTATATATGTCTCCTGCTTATTTTGACAACTTTCTTTGAAAAGTGCAACAGTCTAATGTTTATTTATAATTTTCTATACACCAATATTTTACATCTTCAATATTTCAAACCTAAAAGTAGAGAATATGCATCTCTGCTCCTAAATCTTGTTTATTTTTGTATTCTCCACAAGCCTGGCTTATCTTGCTCCTACAAGCCAGAGAACCACACTCATAGGCAAGGAATAACTAGTCTAACAACATGCTACTATCATATCCTACCTTTTCTTTGAACTATAGGAGATATATTGTTTATACTTTAGGAAGTAGAAAGAGGAATAAGAGGTTTGATTATTATGTTGGGTAGCTTTAATCCCTATAGATGAAATGAGCTTAGGTTGGTAATATTCTATTTTTATTTGTTATTTATTTTTCGGCTCCTATTTCATGACTTTGGTTTTTAAGAAGAGGAAGATTAGATGTGGCTTCCAAACTATGAGATGAGGCATAATCACAAAGATACTTATTTTTATAATGCATCCAAATAATTAGAAAAATTATTATTTTAGGATTTGAGACTAGGAATTTCTTTTATCCTTTAAGTATGAAGAATAAGAATCAGGAGAATTCAGGTATATTAATACATCATATTATAAAAGATGAAGAATGTTTTTTTAGATATTTAGCAGAAGAGGCCAAATAGATTATCCTTATGTTCTTCTACTCCTTATACAGAAATCAGATCCAGTTTTTTAATTTTTAATCTTATATACAGATACCTGATCCCCAACCCTAAACCTCAACCCATGGTCCAATAAGTTAAGATTTTATCAAGAGATGCCCCAGAAGGAACTAGGAAGGAGCCACATAATAAGAGGATATCTATGATGGAAGAGACATCAGGATATATTTGGCATTTATGCATTGACCCCTCTCATATTATACCAAGGAACAACAACAAATAAATATAGCCTTATGTTTTAGTTGGTAGTATGATTAGGAACTAGGACAAGTGGATAGGGTTGTATTTTTTACTTACCTTTAGAGTTGTAGGAATAAATCCTTAATCTTATATCTTTTATTCTGTTATTTAGAGATAGGAGATATATAAAGTTGAGATAGAAAGATAAATAGGAATGACATCAAATATCTATAAGACATGGTATTCTTGAACAATAGGATTTTTAGCTGTATCATCCATGGTATTACCTCTACATAGCATGAGGGAAGATCCTATTCTTTAGATATATTTTGGTATTTCTTTTAGGATAGATAAGTCTGAAAGTATAATAGGAGCAAGTCAAAATATAAGATGTTGTTTAGATAGAAATAGAGGAATAGAACAAATAGAACAGTAGGAATAATATGAGAGAGAAAGTAGACTGTGTAGGATTTATAATTAAGAACTCTTTATAGGATAGTACTATTTATTCTCTTTAAGCTTGTAGTTTGTCACTCGAATAAGGTATTTATAAGAGTTGAGAAAGATACAAAAATTCTTTTTAGTATATATCGTATGAGTTTGTAGGTAGGAATCCTTTTGGTATTAGTGTTTAGGCTTTTAAGTATCTAAAAGTATGATTAGGATTTATGATTTAGTATTAAAGGTAGGAATAATAAGTAGGATCTATTTATTGTTGAAAGTATAACTCAACTCTCACTACAAGGGTCTTTATATAAACATATATTTATGCAACAACGTACACCTAAACTCTTTCTTTTCTTTGGATCATACGAATAAGATATTTCATTGTTAGTGGACCATTGGGTGCGTGTGATTTCATTTCATTCTTGGTATACAAAGAGTAGCAATCTTGTTAATTTTTGTGATTGTTGTTTGAGTCCTCTTCGGCATAAGTTTTAAGTATTTGAAGTTTGTAGTAAATAAGGGAAACTGATTTTCATGCTAAGGGTGGTTGTGAGAATAGATAAATGAAATAATACTTTGAAAAAAGGTCACAAAAAGACTTGCCTTGCCTTAGTGTTAGTACATTGTGTTAGGGATTTTTTAATTTAAATATATATTTTTGTATTTCATGTTTTTCCAACAGTAAGCACATGTACCTGATGTCACACGTGATTGGGAACTTACCCTTGGGAGTGAGACTTTCGAGGACTACCATGTATATTTTTACTAAGTATCATGAATTAAATATCTTCCAAGAAACGAAATGAGATAAATTTTCCATGCTTGACTAAAGCCACCCACAATGGGGAGGGAAATAGATTCATGATCACCTCTCAGCATAGTTTTCACTTTGTTTTCTCGATGTTATGAATTGCAGATGCCCCAGGAAATAAAAGACAAAAAAAACTCCCATTGCAATATCCCGGTGGGTGCAAACATTTTAGCCAAAGCTCATAAACAAGGCTCACTTGTGGATCACAACAGCAGAAGGTTGGTTTATGTTGTCGCAAAAAAAAATGTTGAATATAGAAATGCACGGTTCTACAGAAATGCAAACCATTAAGGGTGCCCTTCATGGAAAGGACAAAGAGCTCAATAATAAAGAAACCCACCAGCCGGGGGCAGTTCCTGGGTTCAAATATTGGCCTGTTCAAATTCCAAAAAGTTCTACCCATCGACTGATCATGCAATTGACATTAGTTCAATTTCCCATGGATCAAACAAAAATATTGAAAATGAATTGGTATTGGAACCAGGATTATATATCGCATTGAGTAATAAACCATTTTGTTTATTTATAAGCCTGTACAATATCAAGTTTTGTTTTTTTCCAGAGTAAAGAGGAGTCTTAATAGAATGAGAAATTCCAAGACTTACAAAACATAACAGAAAATATAAATATATCCCATAATATTTACATAAATAAACTACACACAACTCTGCAATTTGGAGAATGACGTCGTCTCTGAGAAGGAGGTTCCCCATAATCTTAGGTGCCAATTCCAGTGCATCGCATTGGAAAAAATATGGACCCAGTATTTTATATCCTTTTGTTAATGCTGAAACTTCACAATTTCTAGTTCCAGCCCCCACTGAGGCCCTAGTTATATCCCACGAACTTGAAATCAAATCCTCGAGGTTGGTAAAGCTTTGGGCCGCCTTGGCCTTAAAACTATGTTGCATTTATTATGTTCCCACCACTTGCGTGTGTTGCATAATCATGAATGAAGAAACACAAGAAGTTGACCTTACCATGAAGGATTTGCAATTGGCACCGGTGACTAGATGGTTTCTCCCATGTTTTACTTGGGCACATTTATTCACATGGAAAATATTTGTAAGTGGAATCTCTTCTCAGATACAATGGAAACTTGGTAACTCAATCACATTATCCCAGTTGTTGGCAGCTCCTCTAACCAAAACCAGACCAGGTTCAAGGCTAGGTTTTCTAGTAATCAATTATTCACCATCAAAATCAACCATGCATTGTAGATCTGATCTAGCCAATATGTGGTATATTGACATTGTCATTTGTGCGTCCAAAATCCTCTACACTTTTTTGACAAGAGAATATGATTTTTTCACCTAATCTCATCCAGCATAAAAAATATATTGGAAAGCAACAAACAACATATACCTATATCTATTGGTCACCTCCCATGTCAGTTACATGACCATCTTCTGCATACATATTTTTGGGCTCCTTGCATTTTCTGTGTCTCTTAGGATACCCTCCTGTAATGTTTTCCTGCATAGTTTTGGTATATGAAAAATCTGAGATTGGCTTCAATTTTTGGACGCCCTTGGAGATTTACAGTGGAAGTGTTTGGGAAGCATTGAGGGTAGCATCAGTGGCATTGTTGTAATGGGTGGTTGGTTTTCATTTCTGTTCACCGACACTAATATCATCACCATGTTTAGAGTCTTATAATTTCCTGAATTCCAACTCCATTTACTCTTTTTATATGCGTCTTCAAGCATCTTCTTAGATCCAGATAGATTGCTTTTAAATCCGGTCCTCTTAGCCCAAGTATTCAACACCGTAGGATAGGGTTGTGATTCGTATAATGGGGGAAGGGTTCTATTCTTAGTGGCCACGACCTTGGCTTGTTCTTTCCCTGTTCTGTAAATTCTCTAAACCATTCTTAGTTCTTTTTGTTTCGCACTGATGCCATTTCTCTCAATAAGATAGAAACTGAATAAAGCTTTACTTCATCACACAAAAACCCTCGACCATGATCTACAATAGGGCATCCACTGTTATCTCAGGCCATTGGTATAGACATATTGGTGTTGAGTGGTAAAAATATTTTAAGGCATATTATGATTTTAAGTATTTTAATAATATAAATAATATATAGAAATATTACTTTTTAGTTTTTAAGGTATTTGGTTTTGTAAGAAAAAAATGACTAGCTAACAAAAACAAACTTTAAATTTTTAAAGATATGTCAACAATAATTTACATAAACCTGAAAAATGTGGTCCATGCCAAGATATTTTCTTGAATAAACCTCAATTCAACACCTTGTTATATAGTTCCATCCACTGCAACAATTTGGTTTTTAGAGGAGTAGTGGTTTTTCACAAAGAAATACACCATTGAATCTACTTCTTAGTCCTCATTCAAGAACATGGCCTTGTATTGAAGGCTTGTAGTATAATCTCTAGTATGTTTCCATGACTAGACCAAGGTATCTTCCTCCTCCTTTAAGTAAATGAAACTCAATTTCAACTTGTTAATAAAAGTGTTTCATTTTTTAGCTTCATGTCCATCTAAACCCAACAAACCATCTTCAAAATATCACCCATATTTCCATAAATGAGCTCAGTTTGAGGCTACAAAATAAAAAAAAATACACATTATATGCATGTTATTATTCCATGTTTTATGGATGTATATATATTTATATATGTCCCTTGTATATAAGCTATTATCAACCTAACTAAAATTATGTGTCCTATCTAATAAAAATAACTCGGGAAAAATAAGTTAATAATACTATGGGTCTCTACATACAATGCCTGCTCATTTTCCTTGTTCCCTCTAGGCATAGTATCAAAAATTAAAAAAATTAAAAATGGGGAGAGAAAGGGCATATGACCATAAATAAATATCATAAAAGGACTCATATCCAACCCGCTAATCCAAAATCCCCAAACCCCATAACCCTTAAGCCGCCTAATCCTGAATACCTTAAACCCTAACCCCCTATACCCCTAAGCCTCTAATCCACCTAAATGTAACCCCCTAACCCTAGCTAACCCCCCTAACCCCTAAATCCCCTAACCGCTAAATCTCATAATGTGACCATAGTGACAATCTATGTATTTTATGCACATATAGACTAAGCAACTAACATAAACAATTAACAACTAAAATCTCACGTAACTAACATAAACAACGAAGTCTTATACTAATATATGTATTCAATGCACCTACAAAACTTGCATGGAAAATCCATTATGCACCACAACACATCATTTAATGAAAAAGATGAAACTTGTAGTCAACATAAAAAGGAAAATGAATAGGAAAATAACAAGGACAACTTCATTCCAACAAGACAACCATTTTTTCTTTAGGAAGCATAAAGGATATTTCCTCTCATATAATTTGCCCCTCTATTATAATGCATGGATTTCATTTTATAGACGTTATGCATCTATTAGTATCAATAGAAGAAGAACATTTCCATTAGCATTACAAATTTATTTAGTGCGTCAAACTCAACATTGCATGTCCTCCAAGCACTTATGAATCTTGATATGATTATATTTTGAGTTGAGAACAAGAACTCCATGTTATTAATGGATCTTCGACATCACTCAACAATCATGAAGGGTTTCATTTTGCTCCTCCTTTAGCTAAACATATAGAGAATCAATGGCTTTGGTTTTATAAATTAGGATTAATATAATATTTAATTAATTTGTGTTTTATATAAATATAATAATTTGTGTTTTATATAAATATAATATTTGTATTATTATTTTATAATATTTGTTTTAATGGTATTTTTGTTATAGTAGTATATATAATAAAATTGAATCAAGGACGTTAGCCGAGAAGAGTTATGCACATCGTGAATCAGGTGGGTGGTGACGTCAAATGCAAAATTTACCTGGCCACTAATGCATAAAGGAGGTTTAACTTGATAGTGATAAGGAGAGGTCATCACTTCATTATACGTATCATATTCTGTGAGGTCAGGCCTATAAGAGGTCGAGGAATCAAAATATTTACATGAAACTTTGAGATGGGGTCGGGCCTCTACCTTTACCGCATATGGATTTGAAACTGGTTTTGGGTCAACACCACAGTTTAATTATAATTGAGTCTTTTATTGGTTAAAATATTGTTCTTGGTTCTTCCATCGGTTCAATTATTATTGGATCAACTGCTACAATGTTTAAAGGAACTGAGCATAGTGAAGCTACGCCGACTGGTGGCGCAACTTGTTTGATAGTCACAGATCATGATAGTTATATTTAAGTTAGAAAAGCACCTCAGTATGTGACTTGGGACTCTTACATTGAAGTTTCAACAACTAGCTATGATGCTTCTAGGCATCGATATGGTACTGGTTCTAGTATATAATTCATAATTGTAGGAACCTAATTTTCCTTTGGCACGCGCTTAACGGTTTGCTTCAAATATGGTGTAGCAAGGATAAAGATGGTCAATAGCAAATTCATGCAATTGTTTTTTTGGATCTTTGAATATCGAGGTGCATGGCACCAATATTATTAATAGAAGGTAGACAATTTACAAAATTTACTAAATTGTAACACTTCATTGTCACAATTGCAATTTTCCATGACACAATTAAAAATGACTAATTCATATTCTTCTAGCTAGCCATTTTTTATGCCGTGACTAAATTAGTCGTTTATGTTAGTAATTTTTAACTCTGTCACTTAGTATCTAGTCATATTTGTTAACTGGTAACTAAATTAGTCATTAATTTTAGTCGTTTATAGTTGGGTCAATCAAAATTGCTCATATTTAGTCGTAAATCACTTGAAAAACCTATGGTGACTAGAATTTTTAGTCACATAGTAGCTAATTTCTCAGTTTGTACTAGTGATGGCTAGGGTATCTCAACCAGTATTGGAGGAATTGGGAGCAGGTAGTAGCATTCCATCCATCCATCACAACCTTACATTGAAATTCTAGAAGCAATAGGGAAGGAGGAAGATAACCCTAGTGGAGTTCTAACACAGACTAAGGTGAGATTGAATATTAGGGATACATCAGAAGATAGAAAAGAGGAAAATATATCTTAAAATAAAATTGGAAAGAAAATGAGTAGGAAAAGAGGGAGAAATTATGCATAAAATAAGTAGGACCCATCACAAAAAGGTAAATAATGAAGGTAGTCTCTTGAAATTGTAGATGCTTGGGAGGTAAATTAGAACACAAAGTAATAAGGAGTTTGTTTTTCAAATAAATGCCTTCCTTTCTTCTATCTAGGAGACTAATACGAGTGAAGAGGATTCCTGAAAGTGCTTGATTTTTTTTTGAAAAAATAGTGATGGCACAACAATTAATACTCGAGTATCTTCTAGAGTATTTGTTACCCTTTAGGATACTAGATTCTTCAGGGAATTTGGGAATGATATATCACATATTGGATTTTGATAGAGATGGAAGTCATAGAGACTATGGAGGCAATTAAAGTTTTCAATAGTTATGGGATGGTATTATATTGACAAAAGGTCAAATTTTGGTGATCTTTGGCTAATTTATTCGACTCAGCTATGGGGCAGGATATCACCATTGTTGGAGACTTTGATGCAACAATTTATCATAAGGAGAGAAGGGGAGGAAGATTTAATATAGATTCCTTTGAAGAGTGGCTATATGATTTTATCTCAAATTGGGAGGTAGTGGATTCCCCCCTAAGAAAGGTACTTTCACATGGACAAGGAGGCACCTAAGCCCTAGGCACATTGATGCAAGGTTGGACTGGTTTTTGATTCACAATTATTTTATATTGAAGTTTTTGTTCTTTAGTCTATGATTACCCCCTGACCACCTTTGATCACAAACCTATTACTTTATCCTTTGACATGTTGGAAGAACAAGGACCTATTCCTTTTCAATTTAATCCTTTATGGTTGCAAGAGGATGGATGTACGAGAATCACTCAAGAAAATTAAATGAACTTAGTAAGTAGATCCCCTTCATATGTTTGGGAATCCAAGTTGTGGATGGTTAAAAGGACCTCATTAGAGGAAATTTCAACTCAAAATGGGCCTTTTAACTTTAACTCAAATTCCATGTCATCATGTGTTTGCCAATGAAATTGATTTAAATTTGAATTACCGTATAGGTCTTAAACAATTTTTTAATATAAATTTGGGGATAGGTATCATAAAAAAACTACTTTTATTTTTTGTATTTTCGACATATCTCCCTGTGTTTTTACTCAAATTTTGATCGGGAAAGCTCGTTGGATGCGGAAAATACAAACAAAAAAGTAGTTTTTTTCTTTTCTTCCTCTAAAATTAATAAATATTATTTTATTATTTTAACTATTATTTTTTTTTTTTAAGAAGGCCCATTTTGAGTTGAAATTTCCTCTAATGTAAGAGATAGGTGAAAACTTATTACAGTCCTCATGAGAGGAAAAGCACAAATATTCAATCAAATTTGTAATATCTACAACTAGACATTGGAACCAAGAAAGTAACAAAATAAATGTTGGATAAATAATTGGAGTTAAATATGGCTCTTCAAATAGCTTATAGGCTGGAGAAAGAAGTTTGGAACTTTAAATGAAGAAGTTTATGGCTTAGGTTTGGGGACAAAAATGCTTCATATTTTCACAAGCAAGCTAAGGAGAGATTAAGCAAAAGATGGATTAAGGAAATTAATGATTCAGAGGATAGAAGGTTGGAGTACTTTAAAGCCATTAAGGATGAAGTTTATGATCACTTCAAGCATATTTACATAGAAGAATGGAGTGTTAATTCAATAACCAAGGAATACATCCTAGATTATTATATATGTAGCATAATTAGGGATGAATACAACACGCTATTGACCAATCCTATTTTAGAAGAAGAATCTAAGAAACAAAATTGGTGTCTATATCCAAACAAAGATCCATGTTTAGAAGGGTTCTGTATTAGTTTCTTTAGAGGATATTAGGGATTTATCAATAAATAATTGTGCAATATGTTCAATTAGAAAAAAGGTAAGGAGAAAGTGGTAGGGGAGACAAACTCAACCTTTATCGCCTTAATTCCAAAGGATCCAATCCTTCTTCTTTGGATTTGTTTGAGCCGATCTCCTTATGTAACTCAACCTATAAAGTTATGACTAAGGGTTTGCAGGCCTCACAAGTTCGAAGGATTTTTCTGAAAATCATATCTAAGTTTCATAGGTAATTTCAAACCAATAAGCATATCTATGATAACAACAACATGGTTGAAGAGGTAATCCACTCCAGTGTGAGATGGAGTGAGAAAGGTATGGCCACTATGATTTTTCTAGAAAATTCCTTTGATCGAAGAGGCATAGTTCCATCTATGCTATACTAGGAAAATTTGGGTTTTCAATAGACTTTATTCAACGTGTTAAAGCTTTCCTTGTACGACCTTGTATTTCCCTACTTGTCAATGGGAGGCCAGCCCCTTATTTCTAGCCTCCCGAGGAATATGGAAAGGATGCCTGATTTCACCATTTATTTGTATTATAATTTGGCTAAATCTCTAAGAAAAAATATATCGAAGGAAAAAGAGATTGGAATTCTCTCAAGTTTAATCCTTGGGAGAGGATTATAAGCTATTAATCATGTGCAATTTGTTGATGACATTATAATGATGGGAGGAGCCTCTATAATCATTGCAAAGAGTTTTCAGAAAGTATTGGATAATTTCATGGAGGCTTTAGGAGAAAAAGTAAACAATATCAAGATTCAAATTTATAGCTAGAACATATCCCCTCAACTTCTGCAAGGGATCTCTTGAATTTTTGGATTTACTGGATAGATTAAATAGTTGCCGTTCAATTATTTAGGAGTCCCTATCTCCTTCAAATATCATAAAGCTACATATTGGACTCCAATAATTCAAAAGTTGAAATAAAATAGGACTACTAGCAGAGCTAAATGGCTCAATCCTGTTGGATGAATTGTGCTAATTAGGTATGTACTTTCCTCTTTTTCATTCTTTCAATGTTCTTCATTATTTTCTCCTAATAGTGTTATGTAGAATATTAGATAAATATATAAGGGATTTTATTTGGCAAGGCGGGGAATCCAATAGTAAGAAGTATCATTTAGTGGGTTGGAACATAGTCAGATCTCCCGTATTCGATGGTAGGATAGGAATTTGGGACCCCCAACTAATGAATATTTCTATGGGAGAAATTTTTTTATTGAAAAAGATCAATGTAGAGGACATGCTTTGGAAGATAATATTGAGGAAAAAGTATCTAGTGGGATCTAGGATATGATGCATGGACAACTGTTCATGGAAATGGGTGGTTTGAGCATATAGAACTTGTGTAGGGAACCTGATGCACTGCCTTAGGATAGGATTTATTATATACATAGTATGCCAAGAAGAGCCATAGTTAGGAAGACACAATTCTGGAGAGGGACCCTTCAAAATCAAAATATATATTACTTGATCTCATAGTTTGTATGACCAATCAAGGTATTGCTACTCTTTTTGACTTATCGGATTTGGACTTCATGGGGAAGCGGTGTAGATGGAAGAACATTATTTTTCCCATGGATATTAGATACCTCTTTGAAGATATTTTATCTCTATTTCATGGAGTCCCCCCCATTTGTATTGTAGATAATGACTATAGAGGTTGGGGAGGAAAAGGATGATATATAGTAAAGAAGGGATACAAATTTCTTCTAAAATGTTTGATCTATTCTGCTACTTCAAAAATGTGGTAGAAAATATAGCCACCTAATGGATTTCCAAAGATAAACACTTTATGTTGGGTATTATATCATAACGTAATTCTCACAAGGATAAAAATTGTAAACAAATAATGTTTTCATGAAAACCTAACTTTATCATCCAAGGATAGAGGGTTCAATAGTGGTATATAATTTGAACACATTTAATATTATTATCATTAAACTATTCTCGATTGGCGCAATGGTGGTAGATGAGGACATAACAATTATTTTAGTATATTCCCTCTTGGATACCTAGATCATTTGGTGATTACCATCACCAACTCATCATTAGGAACTCTAAAATTTGATGACATGGTAGACTATTTTTTAGGAGATGATTTGAGGAAAAAATAATCTCTAGAGCCCTCTACTATTGAATCCCTATATTTGATAGGTCAATCTATAAAAATGGGTCAACAAGGGAATCAAAGGCAGAGAAAATTTTAAGGAACCATACTTCTTTAAAAGTGTATAAACCAGTGTGAATCTTATCGATTCTTAAACTGTCTACTATAAAATATTTAGCATTATTTTTATAAAAATATTTTATTTTTTAAGGATTTTATATAGTTTATATAATAATTTGTCAATTTTTAGAGTAAAAACAAATTCACCCCATCAAAATTGGGCGAAATAGGGCTTCAAAAAATGGAAATTGAAGAATCTTTTTTTGAAAAAAAAATGGAAAAATAGCCCATGGGAGAAATTTTGCCCCTAAAATTTTCTATTATCAAAGCCCATATTTAATTCCAAAGGACACAAGTTGAAAGGAAAGTGCCAAAATTTTGGGAAACAAGACCACTCAAGGAAGGACTATTGGAATCTAAAGAAGGATGAAAATTTAGATAAACCATTAGTTGATCTTAGCACAACAAATTAAAAAGAAATGAAAACATGTGAGGATTTATTTCTTAGTAACAATAGATCTCTTTTATAAGCTTGGGTCTTGGATTCAAGTGCATTTTTCGACATGTCTCTACATAGATAAATATTTGTCAAATATAAACCCCATAGTGATGGTATGGTCTACTTGGGTGATAAGAAACCTTTAGAAATCATGGGAAGAGGGGAAATTATGATCAAACAAGATGATGGGAGAGAAAGAAAGTTGTGTGAGATATCATTTGGAACCTTGTAAAATTTGTGCAATGATATAGTGACAAATAATGCAACACATTTGACTTGGGGAATGTTTTGGATACAATGATGTTGTGGCATCATTGAATTCGACATATGAATGAAAAATGAGTGAACATTCTACATGATTGTGTATGTGTTATTGGATTAAGTTTTGTACTTTATACTTGTGTGAGTACTATATTTTTGGTAAATAGAAGAGAGTTTGGTTTGCTACAAGCTTTGTAAAAGTTCATATATTTTGCAACTCAATATATTTGGTATATTTTGACCAATCCCCACTCTCTTTATAAACGGAGATAAATATTTTATAATTTTTATAGATTATTATTCTAGAAGAGCGAGGGTGTATTTTTTGAAAAGTAAGTCAAAATCGTTTGAGAAATTCAGTGAGTTCCAAGCATAAGTAGAGAAGTTTTTTGGGAAAGATTTCTTTATGTCTTAGTTATATAAAAAAATGGAGGAGAGTATTTCTCCAATGAATTTCATAAACATTTTATGTAGGAAGGAATTAAGCACTAGAATTCTACTCCATATGTTCAATAATAAAATATCTAGTAAATAAATGGGTGATAAATGACCAAGCGACCACACATGTTCATCATAAAGTAGATAAATGACTAAACCACCAAAAACGTTGGTCACCATAGTGTTTTTAAGTGAAATATGACAAAATTTGAGTAATTTTATGTGATTACAACTAAAAATGACTAAAGGAAATCACTAATTTAGTCATGGGATAAGAAATATAACTAATTTATACATGGAATAAAAAATACGACTGCACATTCTAAGTTAATAATTATATAAGATGTCCATTGTTAAAACTTACAAAATTGTAATAAAATTTTACAGTTTCATAAATTTTAACCTTGCAGATGGATTAGACCCCTTTAAGAGGGACTTTGAATCCATCCGTAGCATTATAATTTACGAAATTGAAAAAAATTATTATCAAAATTGCAATTATCCATTGTTCGAACAATGGATAATTGCAATTTTGACAATGAAATTTTTTAAAATTTCGTATATTTTAACACCTCAGATGGATTCAAAGACCCGCTTCTTTGGACCCTTCTGCAACATTACAATTGTAATAAGATTATTACAATTGTAACATAATTATTACAATTTTGTAAATTTTAAAAATCGATAATTGCAATTTTGCCAATAAATTTTGAAAATTTCATGAATTTGATGCTACAGATAGATTTAAAGAACCCTTTAAAAGTCATTTGTATCACTAAAATTTACGATATTGTAAACATTCATTTTCAAAATTACAATTTATATTTATTGTCATATTTCATCATGAAATAACTTAATAGAAAGGGGAAAATGCTTCATTATATTTATTCTCCTCCATATACTTGACTACAGAGCACCTGAATACTTTCGGTGCAATAACTAGACTACTTAAAACTTGGAGTCTCGATTTAAAAATACATAGTTGTTATATTATAGTTAATTTGTAATATTAATATAATATATTATATTAATTATTAATATATCTATATCTATATATATGTGTGTGTGTGGTAAATTAATATATAATTGCATATTATACATTAATTTACCACCCACCCACACACACACACACACATATAAGATTAATATAATATATGAAATTATATATTAATTTACTATATATAAAATGTAATATTTATATACAATAATTATTACATGTAATGCATTAATATTAATATCAATACATTTAAAAAAATAATAATATAGGGAAAAATATAGGGAAATGAGAATGAGCAAGAAAAATGAGTAAATTAGAAAATAGATTGAGGGGGAAGAGATGCGAAAATAAATGAAAATACATTTTCCAAAAGGGAGATTCTAAATATACTGATTACAGGGTGAGTGTTTTGGGGGCATTTTTGGTTTTATGAGTGGAACAAGGAGGAGGTGAGAGGAAGAATAGGGGAACTCAAAGGATCTGAGCTGTTGATCCCAAGCCATTATAGTTGGAAAAGCTTAGGGTTACCGGGATTTTTTTGGTTTATGTTATAACATGATTTGACACATCCTATGCAGCATGCCTTGATGGCCTACCTTGTCCCTTTGCATGTTATTATTTGAGAGACAAATTACACAGTCACACATCAAACAACACAATCCAAAAACACCATAACTAATGTGGTAAAACCACATAAGGTTCAACATCCACTCATACAAAGTATTGAAGCTCATTAATGAAAAAGGATAAATTACATGACAAGTCTAAACCTCTCATACAAATAATCACATTACGTATCCCAACCATGCATTATATACTTCATGAAAGAAGTTACATGAGTAAACCATTGTCAGTTATTCCCATTATGAGAAACTTCCCATAAACACCCGTAACCATAAACACACTAGTTTAGTTGTCATTTAACAATCTACACCATGACAACAAAATTTACTAATACTTTTCCCAAAAATATTTATCACCTTTTCTTCAAACCAAGAGAAGCTACACACCATTGTAACTTCTCTAACAATACTGGGTTTGTGAACATATCTACACAATTTTCTTGAGTATGAACTTTTTTCAGATCTACTCCACCTTCACTAATGGATTGTCTTACAAAATTATATTTTACATCAATAAGTTTAGTCTTACTATGATAAACAATATTTGTATCCAAATGAATAACAATTTGATTGTCACAAAAGACAAGCACATTGTTCTACAACCTTTCAATTTTGCTTAGCAGACCTCTCAACCAAATTGCCTCTTTACAGGCATATGAGGCAACATTGTATTCAACCTCTTTAGTGGATAACACAACCATTTCCTAAAGATTTGACATCCAACTTATAGCTCCACTTGCAAGATTAAAGACATAGCATGAATAAGACCTTCTCTTATCCAAATCACTTGTGAAATATGAATCAACAAAACTGCATACATTATCACTGTTATTATTAAAGGTGATACAATAGTCACTTGTGCCTCTTAGGTACCGAAGCACCCATTTCACTACATTTCAATGTTCTTTTCCTGGATTTTCTGTGTACTTACTAACAACACCTACTGCATGTGAAATATCAGGTCCAGTACACACCATTTCATACATTAAATATCCTACTGGATTGGCATGTGGTACACGAGACATATAATCCTTTTCTTCAACACTACTAGGACACAAGCCTGAAGAAATATTAAAAGGGGAAGCCAAAGGAACATTCACACGATTTTCCTTCTTCATTCTCAATCTTACAATTATTTTCTCAACATACTTCTCATGTGAAACATTATGCTTACCTTTTATTCTATCTCTGTGTATCTCAATACCAAATATTTGTTTTGCAACTCCAAGATCCTTCATATCAAAAGTCCTAGCCATAGGAGCCTTCAACCTCTTAATCTTGTCCATGCTTTTTCTCACAATAAGCATATCATCAACATAAAATACTAAGATAATGAATATTTCATTCAACTTTTTGAAGTACAAACAATGATGATATTCACTTCTAGTATAACCTTGGCTCACCACGAAATAATCAAACTTCTTGTACCATTTCTCAAGCGACTGTTTTAGGCCATACAATGATTTCTTAAGATTGCAAACTTGAATCTACCTTTATGATGTTGCACAAAACCTTCTAGTTGTTCCATATAAATATCCTCTTCTAAATCTCCATGTAAGAAAGTTGTTTTAACATCTAGTTGTTCTAACTCCAAATCAAGCAATGCATCTAGTGCTAACACAATACAAATAGATACAATATTGAAAACTTGTGAAAAAATATCATGATAGTCAATACCTTCCATTTGAGAGTACCCTTTTGTGACCAATATAGCTTTGTATCTTTCAACCTTACCATCAACTCCTTTCTTCAATTTGAAGATCCACTTACATCCAACATTTTTCCTATATTTGGGAAGTTCAACCAATTCATGTGTCTTGTTTTTCTCCAGAGAACCCATTTCTTCTTTCATTTCCATCTTCCACTTAGCATTGTCAACACAATGAATGGCTTCCTAAAAACAAGAAGGTTCTCCATCATCAGTAAATAAAACAGACGAAATAAAATCAGTATATCTCTTAGGAGGATTTCTCTCCCTTAATGATATTCTTGGTATAGGATGTGGGGTTTCCACATTCTCTTGAATTTCTTCATATTCTATGACTTCTATATCACTAGAAACTTCTTCTTGTTTCTTTGAGCCAGGAGAAGATAATTGGTTTTTGTTAACACCCAAAAATGGTTAACTACCTCATCTACCCCATTACATGGCTCATTTGTCCACTTTCCTACCATATCTCCATCAAAAACCCATAAAACCATCTAAAAGGTCACCAAAAAGCTTAAAATGCCTCCAAAAGGCTATAAAATCCTTTTTTCCTCCAAAAATATCCAAAAAGGAATAAAAAATATAAAATAATGAGGAAAAAGGAAGAAATCCTAAATAGCTGAAACCCTAAATAGCTAAAACCCTAAAAAGCTGACCTAAACTACATGGTTTTATAAATAAGGGATGGAGACCCATTATTCCATATCCATTATCATAAGCATCCTCCCTCTGCCGAAATTATTCTTGAAACCCTAGCTTACCATTAAGCTATTTTCACCATTGAGGACTCTTTTTGGCCCATTTCCACCACCGGAGAAAGGGAAGAGGCAGCTTGGAGCTCGAAGCCACCGACATCGGACCAGCGCAACAGACTTCACCAACCTCCACACCGGAGGTAACATCAATAAAAATCATTATTTATTATTTACTGTTTTTGCTTCATTTTATTCACTTTTCACCGTATTGTTTCATGTTATTTGCTTTTTACTGTTCTAGCTTCAAGAACGTATTTAGATTAGCTTTCGTTTCAGTTTATCATTATTTAATTCATATATCATTGAACTGCTACTAAGGAATCCATATTCCTTAGTAGGTGCTCATTTGCACAAGCTAGGGTGAAAACCCTAGCAACAGTTTTGGCGACTCCGCTGTCTTTTTTTTTTTTTAATTTAATTTTTCCGTACTGTACTTTCGGCTGTCGTTTTCGGCTACCGGAAACCGCACTTTTTTTTCCGCAGTCGCGGCCCGACCGCGCATTTCCGGCCCTAACCCGCGACCAGCCCGCCGCTGTCGGCTTTTTTCCTGCGTCCTGGACGCGTCTTTGATATTTCGCAGTCGCGGCCCGACCGCGCATTTCCGGCCCTAACCCGCGACCAGCCCGCCGCTGTCGGCTTTTTTCCTGCGTCCTGGACGCGTCTTTGATATTTCGCAGTCGCGGCCCGACCGCGCATTTCCGGCCCTAACCCGCGACCAGCCCGCAGCTGTCAGCTTTTTTCCTGCGTCCTGGACGCGTCTTTGATATTTCCCAGTTGCGCCCCGACCGCGTTTTTTCAGCCCACAGCCGCGATCCGACCGCATCTGTCAGCCAGAAACCCGCGACCTAGACCGCGCCTGTTCACTCCAAACCCGCGGTCCGAACGCCACTGTAGCAAAAAAACCCGCGACCTAGACCGCGACTGTTGCCTTCAAACCCACGGTCCGACCGCGCGAGTCCGCTCCATACCCGCGGTCCGCAAACTGTTTTTTGCCCTTGTTTCCGCGCCGAAACCCAGCCACTTTGCCTCCATTTTTCCTGCACTTGCACAACCACCTGTTCCACTTGCAACCCTACAGCCATTTCTGTCCCTTGTTTACAGAATTGTTTAAAATTTTTTTTTTAGCATTATTTATTTCAGCCAAAAAAATTCGCATGGTAAAATTTTTTAAAGTTTTTCCTACATTATTATTGTTATTGAATAACTATTTTGGATTCATAACCTCACACGCACACAATCTGTCCCCTAATTCAAGTGAGACCTAAA
>LPNX010382261.1:0-20804 GCA_001517045.1 Pseudotsuga menziesii
TAGCTTTCCTTATGTGCTTTAAAAGCTGGAAAAGCAGTCAATAAAGCAGAAAAAGCAGAAGGGTGCCTAGGAGGCCAGGAATAAAGTAGATTTGATTCCTAGGAATTTCCAAAGCTCTCCATGAGTCAATAATGGCAAGTTTGACCTCTATGGATAGGCAATTAGCTACTTGCACATGGTGGGACTCATGGACTAGGCAAATAAGACAAAATAAATGAAATAATGTCTAAGTGGGTAAATACTATGGATTGATTATTCTAACAATGATATCTAATGGTTGAATCAGATCCTCATACATATGAATATGTAGCAGAAGATCCAATATGGCAAGCAGCCATGAAGGAAGAGTTCAGCTCACTCCAGAAGAGCAATACTTGGGAGCTGGTTGATCTTCCCCCAGGGAGGAAGCTAGTACAGTGTAAGTGGGTGTACAAGACCAAATTTGATGCTGATGGTTCACCTCTAAAGTAAAAGAACAGATTGGTAGCAAAGGGGTACTCATAGGTTCATGGCATAGACTACAATGAGACCTTTGCACCAGTGGCAAAGATGGACTCCATCAGGCTAGCCTTAGCCATTGCAGCTTCAAAGCAATGGGAAGTACATCACATGGATGCGAAGTGTGCTTTCCTGAATGGAGATCTCACTGAAGAGATATACATGCAGTAGCATCAAGGATTTTCTACTAACCCATCTCTTGTGTGCAGGCTAAAGAAGTCATTGTATGGGCTTAAGCAAGCCCCCAGGGCTTGGTATGCCAAGATTGATAGCTTTCTGCTATCACTGAATTTTGTTCGATGAAAATCAGATCCAAATGTCTATTTGAAGCTGATTAATGGTTCATTAATGATCATTGTTTTATATGTTGATGACCTTCTCATTATAGGAAGATCAAAGGTTGAAATTGCTTCCTTGAAGGATGCAATGAACCATGCCTTCTCCATGACAGATTTGGGGCTATTGAGCCAATTCTTGGGGCTTGAGATTGCTCAAACCAAAGCTAGAATAAAGGTGAGCTAGTCCAAGTATGCCTTGGATTTGCTGAACAAATTCAAAATTAAGGATTGCAAGCCAAGCAAGACTCCTTTCCTTTTAGGAGTGAAGCTTGAAGAAGCTGATTCTTCACCTATGGTAAACAATACACTGTATAGGAAATTGATTGGATGTTTGTTGTATCTTACACATAATAGACCTGATCCTTCTTATGCAGTAAGTGTGGCTTCTAGATACATGGATCAGCCTCATGAGATCAATTGGAAGGTAGCCAAAAGGATCCTTAACTTTGTTCAGGGAACAAGGACACATGGGATCTTCTATAAAGCTAAATCTGATCTTGATTTGATTGGGTTTACTAACAGTGATTGGGAAGGTGACAGCACAGATCAAAAGTCAACATCAGGATATGTGTTCATGATTACAGAAGGGCCAATGAGATAGTCAATCAAGAAACAAAGTGCCATTGCACTCTCATCTACAGAAGCAGAGTACAGAGGAGTTGTAAATGCAACAACTCAATGTTTATGGTTGCAGGGGTTACTTGGAGAGTGTGGCTTTGAATCAGAATACTCAACTACTATCTACTATGATAATCAAAGTACCATTTTAATTTGCAATGATCCATTTCAGAAGCAGAGAACCAAACACATTGAGATCCATATGCACTACATCAGACAGCTTGTGCATGATGGCACCATTCACCTACTCTTCTGTTCATCTTCAGAACAAGTAGCTGATATCTTCACCAAAGTTTTTTGTGAGAAGACATTCAACAATATCAAATCACTGCTGGGGATTGCTGATCATGCTATGAAGCATGAGTGATGCCAAGATTTCCAAATTTTGTTTTACAGTCCATGTTTAAGGGAGGATTTTCCCACTGGGTTTTTGCCTCTTTCCTTGGTTAAATGGACATGCAGTATGTAAAGGGTGACTAATCCTTGTTTCTAGGCCCTATAATTTTCTGATATATTACTCATAAGTCAGGCTTAAGGGGGGGTTTTAGAATAATCAACCCATAGTTAGCTACCTTAGACATTAATTAATCCATTTTTGTCTTATTTTCCTAGTTTCCATATTCCACCTTATGCAAGTTGTCATCTACACGTCCATAGTGGTAAAACTTACAAATTTTGAGTCATGGAGTACTTGGGAAACCTCCTGGAATCAAATCTGCTTTATTCCTGGCCTCCCTAGTGCATGTCTACTTTTTCTGCTTTATTGCCTTCTTTTTCAGTGTTTTAAGGCAATTGGGAAAGTTTGACTAGGTGAAGTTAACTTGTTTTTTGTCCTCCACATCCTCCACTCTTTTCTCCTATGAAAAGCATGTATGATTTTTCCTTCCATCCACTATTAGCTTGTCTAATTGATTTTTCCAATTCGTGAGCTCCTAGACAGTTTTGGAAACTGCTTTATGCACCTATGGGGGATTTGCTTAGATTTAGTAAGCCTACTTTTGACTAGATTCGAATGGCATCTTCATGCATTTAAATACCTCATGTAATTATTTATTGTGGCAGCCTATGACTTCACAGGGTTGGATATTGTACACTTATTCAATATAGATTAGTGTTCTTCTCCATTATTCAGTCTCCTTTGTGAGTAATTTGCATGTGTAATTGGCAATTGTTGTGAGTGTAATTTTTCTAACACTTGGGTTCAATTTCCACATACATAATCCCCAATATGCTCCAAATCATAAGGAACGTCTACATGTGAAGAAGATGGTTGAGACTGATATTCCACGTACTGCATCACATCTAACTTTTCACAACACAGCTTCTCAATGTCTTCATTACTGATACCTCTGTGTGCCTCTACATAATATGAATCTGAATGATCATGTGAAAATTCTAAATGCTCCTTTTCCATGCGAAGATTTTCCTAAGTATCCAGATCCATGCTCCCCTCTACGGATGTATCATAGATTGGACTTCCACAATTTTTTGAATAGACACTCCCCTTGCTGGACATATCATGGATGGGGTTCTCAATAAGATTTTCACTAGTTGGATTATCTATGAAATTCCAATAGTCATCACTCCCATCTATGTTGAATATGAGATAGTATTCCTCGCTGGTATCACATCCCGATATATAACTACCCTCCTCCTGCTCATAATAATCATCCTTCAAATTTTTGGTTTCAAAGATATTATAAGAAGTTAAACTTTCCAAAACGTCATCCCTAAGTGATGAACATAGAGGAGTGTCATTATATGCATCATAAATTTCTTCATAAGTGTCAATATCTGTAATGGTTCCTCATGAGGGGTTTCTAGACAAATATTAGCATTGCAACAATCTTGAGAAAATCTCAAATATTCAATGTTTTCAGTTATGGTGACACAAGGAGAGTCTTCAACAATGTGTTCAATCATGGGTTCCTTGTGAAGCTCTGCAACGTGATTGTCATGGATCTTCCCATCTTTAGGATCTTGATTTGTATTGAGAGATACCTCATATTCTTTAAAAAACTACTTAATTGCTTCCTTTCTTAAATAACTACTAGGATTCTCTTTGATGGGAGTATCATGGATCGCCTCTTCACTTAAATGTTCAAGAAGTGATTCCAAGTATTCAATACTTTGTATCATGGAAAAAGGTCCATCATATGTATCCATGTGATACTCTATCCCAGATAGGTAGAAGGTAAAGACATTTTCAAGGAATTTTTTCAAACCATTCTTACTACCCCTGCCATCATGCCACTGCTCTAAAAAAATACAAAGGAAGCTTGGAAATGAGGTTATACATTTACTAGGAAGGCCCTGATATAACCAATAAAAAGCCTCACCCTGAAAAGTACTAGCAAATATTTCCATCATATTGTCTTCATAAAGCACATTGGAGTCAGCCATCAACTGAAGGAAATATTTTACATGCCAGATGGCCAAATCACCATAATTTCCATGAAAGACTGGATGCCATTTATATGCATCCCCCACATCATGACCAAAGTTAGGAAAACTCGGGATGTTTGAGAAATCGATAGGCTGAAAAAGTCTGGCTATCTGGGCACTACACTGCTCCCTTGCTTCATCCATATCAAAAATTAATAGTATGCATTTGATATAACCATTAAACCTTGTATTGAATAGGTGGAGTTGTCAAGTGATGAGCTTTAAAGGTTTTAATATGTCGCATGAGCTCATCTACACACAACAAGTCTCAACAAAATTATGAGAAAGCAGGGTTTTATCCCTTCAATGGAGTCACCATGTGAGAATTAAAATATACATTTGAGAACTCTCACAACAATTCTTTTTTCTTTTCTTTGTAAAAATAAAAACTGAAAAAGTCAGTGGAGTCGCTAGATGAAAATTAAAGATATACTCTAAGCATTCATCAAATAAAGCAAAAAAAAAAAAGGAAGAAAAAGTCGTACTGCAGGAATAAAAAGGTTTATCCCTGGGAACGGCACCAAAAAGTGTTGCTGCCTTTCTCACACCTGTGTTATGTGGCAGAAATTTTCAAGCCACTCGGTGTGTCCTTAGGGGCAAGTGTCGAGTCAAGGATGTCACCTTGTTCTTGACTCCTCTGTTCAGGATAACTCCTAACAGAGCCAAGGGGTGTAGACCCTATTAAAATACAAAGGCTAATTACTTAGTGTGATGGTGTTATATTGATTAAGTTGTTTAGGATTTTTTTGAAATTAACCAGTGGAAACAAAAGATAACAAGTTGCAAGATTTAAAGCAAATAAGCACAGTAATGGCACTCAATATGTATATAATCGAAAGAATTGATCAAATAAATGACCAGTTCCTTAAATGGAGTCAACAGAGAAAATGACGTGCTTTCATGCACTTGAAAGAATGTTTTTCAAATGTCTCTTGGTAGATTTTAAATTAATGTGGAATGTGAATGAATTAAATTAGGAGAAAAGGGGACTCCATATATACTCGAGGGGTACTTGGAGTATGTCCAAAAGTGAACTTTCACAGCTACCCGCAAGGTATTTGTGGGATGGAATGGAGTCTTGGAGACTGTTGTTCACAATGTACCCACTAGGTTGTGACAGAGATCGATTCCTCGAGGTCACTTTCCAGTTGTTCCCACTCCTTTGGTTATTTTGCCACCGCTTATAGTTTGTTCGAGGCATTGGATTTTTGCCTGATGGTTTGTCAATTTGGGAGGTGAAGACTAATTAATCTAGTCACTCAAGTGATTTTGATGCAACTTGACTTATCGGATGAACCACATCCAAGTATAGAGCATACACATTGGAGTCTTTGTTATTTTTAGAAAAATTTAAAAGAGGTGTTCTTATTAAAAAAAAAAACCTCGACGAACCTCTTTCTGTCCAAGTGGACCTCAATCGGGGAATCAAGGAGGGGTTTATTTTATTATTATTATTAAAACAATTAATGATAGCAAATGAATCATAAACAAATAGGAAAACCACAATTTTCTAATTAGACTACCACTACCCTTTCTTCACCTTTCAGCTCAAAAGGAGGCTCGTGGGGTAAGTATTAAAATTATTTTGAAACCACCGGTTATGGAATATGACGATGATTATAAGTCAAATTATACTACCCCTACAGATTAGAACTACACTAAATTGAAAAAAGATGAAAAAATGTAAAAAAATGACACATACGCGAATCCCCCCAGGGGGGATGGTGAATAGGCTCGAGAGAGCCTATTCGAAGAGATTTTTCTTTTTATTAGCAGAAAATACAATATAAAAAAAATTATCTAAATCCTCTTTGTTCTTAAACAGAATGATACCAAAGGTTTACAAATTGCGAAATTTTGAAATTTTGGGAAGATGAAGACCCCCTGGGGGGTTTCGAATGGTCCAAAAATGATTTCCGGGAGAGAACATCATCCTCTTTTCTGTTATACCTACTAAAAACTATAAATATTATCACATTTAAATATGTCCAAAATTACTTTGAAAGTACTTTTGGATGAACACACTTTTTACCCAAAAATTCTAAGTTTAAAACTAGTTTTTAAAGAAGCAGAAAAGGAACCAAGGAAAGAAAGTTTTCCTTGGGATATTGTCCTGATTTTGGGGAAGGAAATATTAAGCAATTAAATTTCTAAATATAACTTTTTATATTCTAAGGAAAAAACCATGCATTCAACAAGCTTTAGATCTACTTTCATAGCCTTGAAAAATGACATTTTTTCCTAAAACTAGATCTAGAATGCTTGTAAAATTTCTTTAGGAATGAGATCTATTTTATGAGATTTAAGGCAGAAAGATATGTGTAAAATGAATTCTGAAATTGACATATCTAAAAAATTTTAAAGGTTCAAAACAAGTAACCGGACTGATTTTAAAAAAATTGGAGGAAGAGGAAAAGAAGAGCGCTTGTTGCTAGAATGGATCTGCAAAAAAGACTAGTTAGTGGAATGCCGAGGGACAATTACTTCACAAAATATTTATATTCCCAATGGAATCAAGCTAGATCCATAGTTTATCCAACCCCTACTACCTAAAAACTAACAAACAATCCTGCACAAAAACCTTATGAGATCTGGATAGAGATATATGAAAAAAGAGAGGGATTACATGCAAATAAACTTATTTAAACATGTATAATCTGAATCTTCAAACATATATGCTATGAGATATTGAAAAACAAGTAATATTACTTGCACAACTATACTCCTATTGATTCAGTCGAATCATTCAATCCAGACAAGATTCAGATGCAGAAATTGAGAGAAAGACACCAACAACAACGAAAGCTGCAAGACAATGTTAATTCCACACACATAAGAGCATTACACCATTTTGGCCTCAAAATATTCTCTTTATTCCAATAGAAAAAGATATTACATAGTATTACAATAGAAATAGCTCCTCAATCCAACTCTAACTCCCTCAGAAAGGAGGAATCCATGCTTTATTTACATAAAAAATTGAAACCCCAGCCTAGAGGGGGCGCAAATCCCAAGGAGATAAACAACTGTAGCTGAAGGAGAGTCCATCAATGCTTGATCTAAAGTTGAACTGAGCTTCCACTAAGTCTAACTGTCAATCAGAGGGCTAATTGAGCTGACACATCAACCTGTTGACTGAATCATCAACCACAGGGCTTCTAGAAGAGCCCACACGTGTGGAGGAGAGAGAGAGGGCACAATTCCCCATAAAGGAGGCTGAATTTAAACTTTGGATCTGCCCTAATTAGCCACTTAAATCAAGGAATTGCAATGTCTAGTTAATTTGGTGCTGATGAGACTGATTTCAATCAAATCAGTTGAGATTCCATGGATCTAGGATTTTGGATTTGCTCCATTATTCATCAATTTATCAATTAAAGTAATCAATAATTGATTTTTTGGGGCTTTCTGACCTGAGTGATGGAAAATCACTCAAAACTTGGAAATAGTATGTCTATAGGTTTACATGATTCTCTTCGCCCGAAAATGAGGACCCCCATGACTGAAACTGATTATTGATCCCACTTTTATTACAAAACCAATTTTTCCAATTATACTATTAAAAAATAGCCTAAGTTTTATGGAAAAATTAAAATTTAAGAAACTTAAAATATTAAAAAAAATAAAAAACCTAGGGGGACTTAGACATGTTAATATGACTCGACCATGATGCCTAGCTTGTTTATACATTGACACATAGACTCTAATAACCTCAGTAGGCATAAATTCCAAGCCGACCACCCCAACTTTGGAGGTATTGAGTGAAAAACTCAGAAATTATCAGTCGTTTATTCAACAACCAATAATAACCAAGGGAAAAAACACCCTGGGGTGATCGGATTGACAAATAAAGTCTAAGAGACAGAGTCTTTTATAGACACTATCATTCTAGAACATTTTATTAGAACTCCCCTACAGGGTGTGAACATGTGATATAGTACAATAATCACTTTCCAGATGCAATTTTGAAGGTCTTCTGAAGTCCGAACAAATCATCTTTGTCTGGTTCACCAGGCTTACTTCATGAAAACCACTAAGTACAACTTAGGTGGTAACATGTTCTACACTCCAACGCATGAGCATGGAGTTCATGATTTCTTGAACAAGTCTTCCATCTAGAAGAAGTTCAGTTAGCTCATTCAAGTGAAGATTAGGATATGTTGAAGACATATTATTTCAAAAAAAAATTGTCTTGTCCTTTCTTAAGGGAGGATTTTCCCCATCTGGTTTTTCTGCTTTCCTCACTTTTCTAGACATAATAATTCTTAAAAGGTGACCATAGCCTTGGCCCTATATGCATCTATATTTTTTGTCATACCATCATAAAGTCAGACTTATAGGGGGGTGTTGGAATATATTAAACCCACTCATAACTTATGATAAAATAATTACTCATTATTTGATTAATTATTCACCCACTAGCTTAATTAGTTGGCATCCACTTGCACCTTAAAGTCAATACATGCCATCTATATCCTAGGAATGATTTATTTCTAATTTTGGGTCGATCTTGACCACCTTTTCACCATCCAAAATTAGTATACATCACTTTACAAAAGATTCTTCTTTATTATGCTTTTCCTGCTTTTCTGTGGATAAGGTAAAGCTAGTCAAACTAGGAAACTCGGTGCTTTTGTTGCCAACCCATCCTTCATGAATTTTCTTCCATTTTCTAGAATTAGCATGTTTTTTCCATATCGTTGACAACTCACTCATGATTTCTCCAATTCGTGAGGTCCTTTATAGATTTGGGAAGTTCTTTAGCCACATATGGGGGTTTTCTATATTTTGGTAAGTCAACCTTTTGAGCTTTATGAGTTTTCCCCATAAAGATCGATTTTCCTATGATGGATGTACTATTTATGTACACTATTATTCATCATTATTCAATGGAAGGATACACACCAATATTCATCTCTTCATTCATGTAATTCAGTCTCTTTTCTTCTCTCTATTTTTCCTATGTATGCTTGTGATAATTCTTAGTAGCAAGATCTATTTCCTGTGCTTCCTTTTAGCATCATTGCTCATAGTATTGATCTATTATTTCTACAACCTTCAAGAAAACCAATGAGACTTTCATCGATATGTATACATTTCGTAGTTATTCAACATGAAGTTGCTAATGGAGGTAAGGAGGTTGGAACTGCACCTTGTACCATATCATCTGGTTGATCTAGCGTTTGAACATGAGATTCATTTCCTTTCTTGTCTTCCTATCAGTAGGATGATGGAAATTGGAAATCCTCATGGGTGGTATGAACAACATTGTCTTCTTCAAGAATATGTTTGGCATTCAATGTTTCTCTAACTTTGTCACTCATATACCCACATTCAATTAAATATGCAAAGGTTTTAGGTGGCCTTTATGTGCACCTATGTTTTACTCCTTGATCATTTCCATGTAGTTCTCATTATTCTACTGATATTTAGACTGAAGGCCCCTCGAGTGAATGATTTTTTCTTTCTTGATGTGGATTGGTAGGAAGAACTGTGGCATCCTTAACAACTAGAATTGGTTGAGTGTCCATAGAGCGTCTTCGATTGGTCATGTCATTTCTTTTCTTCTCTCTGATTTCTTCAAGGATTTCATTGGGTATCCTCTTCCTTGTTGATTTTCTTGCTTGATTGTGTGATTTTCCCATCACCACAATCATTAATGATATATGGTTTCCTTTGCTAGCTCTTCAATGGTACTCTTCAATGGGACACTACCCAAGCTTGGTTTCTTTCTTGCTCAATTATATCAAGACACTCAAGTTAGGGGGAATATTGGGAAGAATGTTGCCTTTGCTAGCTCCTCAATTTCAAGAAAAACAATGGTAGATATGCTATATGGTGATCCTCAATGGGAAATTCCCAAATCTTGGTTTATTTTTTGCTCAATTGTGTCTACATACTCCACCACAATGACCAAGTTAAGTTTTCCTTTTCAATCTCCTCAATTGCAACAAAAATAATGGTGAAGATGCTGTATGGTGCTCCTCAATGGGAAATTCCCCAAGCTTGGTTTGTTTCTTGCTCAAATGTGTCTACATACTCCACCACAATGACCAAGTTAATTTTTCCTTTGCTAGCTCCTTAATTGCAAGAAAAACAATGGTGGAGATGCTCTATGGTTCTCCTCAATGGGAAATTCCCAAATCTTGGTTTGTTTCTTGCTCAATTGTGTCTAGATACTCCACGATAATGACCAAGTTAATGTTTCCCTTGCTAGCTCCTCAATTGCAAGAAAAACAATGGTGGAGATGCTCTATGGTGTTGCTTGCTCAATCAATGGTTTCTTTCTTGCTCAATTAATTGTTTATTTCTTTCTCCTCAATGTATACCATGCTCCAAGAAATACTTAGACACTTGTGGTGGAAATGCTCTATGGTGCTCCTTGCTCAATTAATGGTTTCTTTTTTTCTCAATTAATTCTTTATTTAATCCTCCTCAATGTATACCATGCTCCAATAAATACCTAGACACTTTTGGTTGAGATGCTTGATGTCAAAAACAACTTTGTGTGATAATATGGTGAAGAAGAGAATGTTCACGCACTATCTCCAACCTGAAATTGCATGCGGAATGTCAAACCTGTGTGAAATATGATAGAGTGTTTCTAAGACAGGGACTGCTATTGTTTATACTAAGACAAAACACGCACACATTATTGTTAACAAAAATGGCTACACATTTTGACCACATAAAACAAGTGTGCGTTTTACTCTAATAGTGTTTAGGAGCATTTAAGAAGGTAGTTTCATGGCTAAGGGATCATTCACGGTTTAAGGGAAATTAGAAAGAACTCCCTTAGTCTTTGCACCATAACACCCCCTCTCTCTTCAACCTAACTATATTTTTTTACAACTCAAGGGATGTGTTTGTGTGAAAAAGATAGGTTAAGGGGTGTTAGTAATTATGGGAGACATGGAGATGTGTGTGTGTGTGTGAGTGAGAGAGAGAGAGAGAGAGAGGTTAGGGGGTGCTAGTGGTAAGGGGGAGACATAGGGATGTGTGTGTGTGTGTGTGTGTGTCAGAGAGATAGGTTAGGGGGTGCTAGTGGTAAGGGAGACATAGGGATGTGTGTTTGTGTGTGTGTGTCAGAGGGGAGACATAGGGATGTGTGTGTGTGTGTGTCAAAGGGGAGACATAGGGATGTGTATGGGGTGACTAGGATTTTAGGAGTGGGGGGTGTTAGATTAATGTGGGGGTTTCTAGGTGTTGTAGAGGGGATGTAATAGGGGGTGGGGATTAAAGGTAGTTGGATTGGTTGGGGAGTGATATAAGGGAGGGGTGTGTGTATGTTTGTTTCTGTGTGAGAGAGGAAGGGGTGTGATAGGATTTTAGGAGTGGGGGTGGGGGGTTCAGGAGCATATGTGACAATAATCCATATGGATTTTATTAACAATGATGTGCACTCATTTTTATTGAATAAAATGTGCATGATTTGATTAACAAAAATAGGCATGCGATTTTATTAACATAAGTAGGCACATGATTTGAAACTATATTGTTTGGTTTGTGATTATACCATTTAAAGATATGGGGGAGGGGGTTTGTAAGGGGTTAAAGGTAGACATGGAGAGTGTTATAAAGGAAAGTATCCTATGGCTAGGGTTTAAGAGGCCATCAAGGTACTGGGGTTGAAAAAGAGATGCACAATGTTCAGCAAGCATATATCAGCAAGTTTCAGAGATGAGAAAGGTCCACACCTGATAAACTGAAGGCTGGTCCAAGCTTTCTCTTCAATCCTCTTCTTGCTCCTCTCGCTCCAAGAGACCTGCAAAACAAGTTATACCTTCCTCAAACCATTATGACCACATATAAGACAATAATATCAAATGAATATGAAACAATGATCTGAATAACATTATAATATGATCATAAACAGAGATTCAATCACACATTGAACAATGATTTGGGAAGAAGAAGGACATCACATCTTTATTAATCTTGAAAACAAGTACAAGTATACCTTCTCTTGAAGTTTGGCACCTCACGAAACCTTGATCTGGTTCTGCTACTTCTCTTCTCCAAAGAACTCATCCTCCAAGCTCTGTAACACAAGGGGAAGCCCTCTAAGGAAAAGGTGTGGGCAAAGAGAGTTCCAATTCCTCCAGCATAACAGTGCAAAAATTCAAGTCCCCTTTCATGGACCTCCATACCTCTATTTATATGATCAATAAGAGTTAGGGGCGAAGCCAAAGTGGTTACAACTAAAGAAGTCAGTTGCAAAACTACCCAAACTAATCCAAAAGGCGTGTTTTTATGTTTAAATGTCGAGGGACACATTCGCAACTATGAAGGAGGACAACCCGCGAATGATCCGTGAGTTTTCACAAGAGCAACCCGTGAATATATGAATTTGCGACTTGTAATACACAAGACTCGCGAATGATTCACGACTTGCATATAAGGAGAGTCATGAATACACAAAAAATGCATTTTAAGGTATTTTTGGGCATTTTCAGACTTTGGTGTCTTCTGGAAAGTTTTAGCTAACTGAAATACCTTTCCAACGGTGTATAAATTAGGTCAAATGGAATTATAGAACTCAAGATATGGGTCCTCCAAGATAGGTGTTTTTTCAATGACTTTCATGAAGTGCCGACATGCAACGAAATCATGGGAAAGTGGTCACAGGCAGAGATGTGTCATTTTGGGCTGTAACAGATGCCCCCTAATGTGTGAGGTTAGAGGGGAAGACGATAGCTGAAATACATTATAAAGGAAACAACTAAGTATGGAGAGAGCAGAGAATCCAAGATCGAAAGGCTCGAACAAAGGTACCTGAAAGAGAGATAAATGTCAGAAAAAATGATCTCTGGTACATACAAGTCCATATACAAAACATTGCCATAAATATACAGGCAGATCCAACATATGTATAACTGATGAAACTATCATGGTCGCTCAATATGCAAAAAGGCGCCATATCAAATGTAAAGGAGCCATGGCCACAAATGAACAAGGTGGATCCATACTCAAAAATCGATCATAGCCACAAAAATACAAGGTGGATCTATGTCTCAGCAAAATGTCATATAAAGATAACAAGGTCTTGTGCAACTCGGGCAATAGCAAAAAATGACAATGCTACTGTCAGTCCAAGGTCTTCAATCCAAACCGCCCAAAAAAGGTACGAATCCTAACCATGCAAAATATAGGAGTTGAAGTCGAACATGGAGGAAATCATTTGATTACTGGTCAATAATGCAAACCGTTAACAAACACGAGGGAAACCACCATTAATGAAAATGGTCCCCAAGGTACCTAGTACATTCTAGCAAGTGTGATTACAAGGAATTGAAGTCGAACACTTGAAGAATCTATCGAGTAGGAGACATTAAGGTATTCCCACTACCCAATAGCAAGGGAAATTTCCATTGATGACAACAATTCCCAAGGTATTGTCATAAAAATCTAAATCTCATTCCTAGAGAAAGATGTGCTGCAGTCGATAGGAAGAGATCCATTGGAAGGAAGGCATTAAGGCATCCATCATCATCCAACACGAGGTAAGTCAAAGACTAATTGGATCTGGAAATGGTACTGAATTTCACAAAAAGGACCGCTGAAGACATGATGTAAATGAACGGATACCAGGGAATGGCTGACACAAAAGGTCAAGGCAACTGCAGAATGGCCAACAAAGGTTTAATCCTTGAACAGTGAGCACGACACAAAAGTGACTTAGGCAGCTTTTGACACAAAAGGACCAACGAAACAAATCTACAATGTAGGAGACATTGACAGATTTCCCATATAATTGGAAAAAAGACCAACTGGAGGAGTAAGAAACTCTGAATCGGGATAAGGTCAAAATACGAGGACCCAACTGTTGATAGACTCAAAACTGGTGCTTTGTTCAAGGAAACAAGACTTGCTGCCATGATGTAAAAAGACACGGAAATAAACCTTCCCCTTCCCTTCTTTCTTGTAAAGGTTTAACGAGTCCAAGAAAGCAAACTCGGGACCATCTTCATTTTTTGACAAGCTCGAGGAAAAGAAAGAAGAATTCTTGATAAGGCACTAATTCGTGGATTTTACGAGCCCGAACTAGTACATGCTCGACGGTGTTTTCATAGTTTAGAGAGTCTGAAAACTCCAAAGAAGACTCCAGGGGGGTCCTTTTTCGTACAATTTAGTCTCCTGAGGCCGAAAAAGTATAAAACAAACCAAAGAAGAACTCTCTTAACTTCTGAAGAAGAAAAGGCGCACCTTTTTCATAATTAGTCAGGAAGGTTTGAAAAAGGTTAAATTACCACCTACCCAACGATCCTTCAAAAGCAGCATATAGCCTGAGTTTTACGAGTGTGAAGGAAGGCAAGATCACTCGAAAAGATCCATTTGATTACGAGAAATGGAGCTTACAACAATAAACTCGATGCTTTGTTATTTAGAGTTTAACGAGCATGAAAAATACATAAAGTACACTCGGAATCTTTTTCATGTTTTGGTCCAGAGCACGAAAAAGAGAAAACTAAGCTCATACTGGGGGTTCCTTTTCCGTAAGTTTAGTCCCTCAGGTCCGGAAAATAGATAAACCTATGCCTGAGAATACTCTTCTCAATTCAGTAGAAAAGAGAGGGATCCTTTCTCGTATTATTCCACATGGTCCGAGAAAGAGATAACCTACCACCAATGTGGATGCCCATTCACATATTCTTAACGAGTCTGAATGGACAAGTTTACTCGGCAATCAAGTCTATTTTAAAGAGTCATACTTGGGCCTAAAGAAACTCATAATCTTTCCCGTGAAGTTTTAACGAGTCCGGAAAAGTCAACTCGCGTCCTCCTTATTGTTTTTAACGAGCTTGAAGGAAAGCAAAAAGAATGCTCAAAATGCAAGGAGATGAGTGTCATAGGTAGGCGAAACTAGTTCCAAGTGCAAGGAACAGAACTATGCATAATGCAAGGAAAGTGAGCAATATAAGGACACTCGAGGAATGTCTCCTCAAGGTAAAGGGTGTCAAGTTGCAAAGGCAAAATGATACAAGGCTGGGCAATGATGAGAACAAAGATGAGGGCTTATACAACGAGCTAAAAGCGTGAAAGCCGGCATCAGGCTCATAAGCGCGAGAAGGGAACATGCAAATGCAATTACGACTTGAAAAATAAGGTGAGGCTGGTAAACAGTTGTGAATCCAAATAAGAATCCTATCTCCAAGAAACAACAACATCAGGATCATATTCAGAAGAAACGATCCGATGTGGGTCACTTTAGAAGAAACACATGTGACTTTTCTATCCTCTATAAAAGGTAAAGTCAAGGCAAAATCAACCGAAGAAGATTCTATAGGACCAAGGCTTGAGGATTTATAATCAATAATATAAACCTTAGGAGGACAACAAAAATCAACAAGGGAGATAGAGTCTACAGGAAAAAACTCAATATACAAGGAGTCGAAAAATTCATAAGAAAAATCAAACTCAGCAGGATCACTGATTTGCGGTTCAACGGAAAAGTCAAAAGACTCAACAAGACCAACATAAGAAGAAAAGTCATGCTTACTAGGCAAATCAGGGTTAGAATTAATCACAACTGAACCAACATCCAAAAGAAGGTCAGACTGTATCAAAGACTCTAGGAAGAATTCATCCAAAGGAAGGAGATCATCAGAGATAGGACACATGTCTAAACTTTCAAATGGATCGACAGAGTAGAGAGAAGAATCTACAGTCTGTATAGGATAACTCACCAGTTCAACTGCTGGGACCAAGTCCCGAGAAGGTAAGCATGAAAACAGAGGCTGCTTCTTAGTAGCAATTGAACACAAAAGACAAGAGGCCACATAGTTCACCTGTGGCAGGGTAGTGTCTATAGAAAGTCTGGGAACCAATAAAGGAAAGACTTGGTCTCTAGCTGGGTCAGGAGACAGATCAAGAAAATCCAACTGATCAATAGTGACAATTTCTTCAACATGATTAAAGTACATCACATGAAAGAATGTTGACACCATAGCTTGCATGGCATAGACATAATCACGTCCAAGGAGCATATTAAAGTCCAAGGGGTCTTCTATCACCATGAAGTCAACTAAGACAGTCTTCCCACCCAATGTAATAGGTGTTTGAGCAAGAATTCCCAAGGATATACAAGTTCTTCTATCAAACACCAGTAACTGACTAGTAGTCAAGACAAGGCTGGGAGATCCCATACCTCGCCAAGCACGAGCAGACAAAATACTAACTGAGGCCCCTTCATCAACAATACAATGAGCAATCATATATGGTTCAACTTTGACCTTTATCTAGAAGGTGCATTAGAAGGAAGGCATGGCTCAACTAGGCTATCCCAATCAAAGGAAGCAATCCGAGAGCTTGGTGGGGGTTGATCCGAAGCAAGTTCATTGCCCCCTTGTTCAATACGTTCTGAACTGGCAGTGAAGAAAATGTGATTAGTAGACACATCACTCTCCGGAGGAAGAGTGGGATTGATTGATACTGGAATCGATTCAACCGCTTCATGAAAGTCACTCTCTGAAGGGAGAGTGGGATTGACCAAACATGGCATTGGTTCAATCACATTAAGATCCCTCTTCGAAAGGAGAGTGGGATCGACCAAATCTGAGATTTGGTCGACCACTTGATCAACCAAAGGTTGAGTAGGATGTTGAGAAACTATAGGGTGTTCAGAAGAACAAAATCCATGAGTCTTGGACCACACTCTTCGTACCTCTGGGATAGCAGGGCATAGATGAGTAAGGTGATCTCCCTTGCATAGAACACAAGGGAACTTAAGATGATGCTTAGAACGACCAGTTTTCTCAACTGAGTCAACATGACTAGCAGTGGATGACTGTTTGCTCTCAACATGACTAGCAGAGGATGAGGGTTTGCCCCCAGCGTGAACAACAGAGGCTGGGAGACTGGGTCCAACCTCACTAAGAGAGGCTGGTTGTTGAGAGACTCCAGAATGTTCAAAAATGGGATGACCATGAGCCCAAAATCTTTGCACCTCAGCAATATAAGGGCATTTATAAGTAAGGTGGTCTCCCTCACAAAGCTTACAAGGAAACTTGGGCTTGCGTTTTGAACGGATAGTCTTTTCAACAGTGTCAACATGACTCGCAGTGGTTGACAAATTGGTTTCATCATGAACCACAGAGGCTGAAAGACTGCCCCCAGCATGACTTACAGAGGCCGAGAGACTGGGCCCAACATGACTTACAGAGTTTGGACGGGCACCATCAACATGAACAGCAGAGGATGAATGGTTAGGATCAACATGATTTGCAGCAGTTGAGTGTGTGCCCCCAGCGTGAACAACAAAGGCTGGGTGGATAGATCCAACTTTAACAACAAAGGTTGGATGGGGAGGTTCAACTTGAAAACCAGAGGTTGAATGAGTGTCTTCAGCATAAACAACAGAGGCTGAGAGTCTGGATCTGACATGACCTGGAAAGGTTGGAAGGATCCTACCATCATGATCAATAGAGGATGGATGGATAGATCCAACATGACTTGCAGAGGTTGGATGGGTGCCCCCATCATGAACAACAGAGGCTGGGTGGTGAAGTTCAACTTGAATTCCAGAGGTTGAACGGGTGCTCCCTTGCTTATGTGCCTTCTTCCTATTCCTCCTTCTTTTACTCCTTTTAGACTGCCGGTTACTAGTATCAGTACTTTCACCGCATGAGGTAGAAGGAGGAGGAGAATTAACTAGAGGTGAAGGGGAAGCAGTGTTTTTATGCCCTTGATATAAGGAGCTTACTTGAGAAGCATTAGGAGCATTCAGGACAGATGGAGTGGAAAACAACCACACTGGTAGCCCTAGGGTGAATCCTAGAATATTCAAGGTGGCCATCAAGGGAACACCAACATTCCCTGTGAGAGGAATAGGACAAGGAGCTCCCATCATAGGGATCTCTTGGTTGGTGTTCGAAGGGGTGCTAGCCATAGTTTCAAAACAAGAGACAAAGTCTAAGGTTGATGGTCAACCAAAATTACAAAGAAGACACCTAAAGTCCCACTAAGTACAGACAAACCACACAACACTCACTAAAAAATTCCTAAAGCCCAAACAGACAAACATGTATAAGATGTACTTTCCAGAAGAAATCTGATGAACGATTACTTGGCGTCCTTGAGGTGGTTCTTAGGCACAAGCGGAGGAATCACCCACCATCCTCCTACACTTTCCACAAGGGTTACCTTCCAAGCCCGCCCAAGGTCAACCAGAAATAACCTTCCGGTGTACCTGTGTATGAACCCTAGATGTCAAAGAGGCTAGAGGCTACCTTAACTAAATTGATAGTCTGGGGGGACAGTCGTCAGCCGAACTTGTACACATGGGCAGGGTAGCTGAGCCCAAAAATATGTCTAGGACAGAATCCCCAGATGCGTAAAATTCCTGAGTTACGTTTTGACAAGGATTCGAAGGGTTATCTCCTCTGTCCAAGCCTCCATGCAGCCTAGTGCTTAACTGCCGTTTGAGAGGAGCTTCCCAGATACAGTCGATGAAGTCAAGGATTTACCTAGTGAAAGGTCCACTACGTCTGATTTTTATAACTTGTGGGAAGTTTACACTTCCTAGCCCACAAGTCTAGCCTAATCTAGTAGGTGAAAGGCCCCTAAAAAACAAAACTTACTAGTAAATTTTAAATTATACGTTCATTTTAAAGGGCTGTTTCTTACTCAAGAGGAAATGGAATGGTAAACTGGTGGTGTTTTGACTCAGCAAGAAATAAATGAAATTAAAAGGTGTACTCAAAGCAAACTAACACTATAAAATAAACTTCTTTTCATTTTTTCAAAATATGTATTGATGAACTAAATGCAACTATGAGAGAAACTAAGCCTATGTTTTTGTAATTTTCTGAGATTATATATTTTTAAAATGAAGCAAACACTACTTATGCAAAATTTACGATGCAAAAGACTAACTATGTCTTGTTTTCACTTTAAAATTTGCTCAAAGAAACTACTATGCATCTACAATGCACTATGTTTGAGTGGACTTGAAATTTATAAACTGTATAAAAACCACAAACTGAAGCAAACAGGCAATCAAGACCAAAAGACCAGCAAGAAAAGCAGGCTAGGAACCCTAGCTTGGGTGCAAACAATGACACAAAATCACTGCAGACTTAAAAAAGGTAAGTGTAAACCAGTAACTGATAGAAAGTAGACTGGAAAAGACAGAGCCCAAGATCCTGATCACTGATCTGGACTAAGACACTTAAACCAACAACCCAAACAGGCCAGAATACTCCAAGATGTAAACAGTAAATAAAACAAGTAAAAGACTCAAATGGATTTCAAAAAGCACTAAGATGTGATCACCTGAGGTATTCAAACCACTCTACAGCATTCTTAAAGAGATTCTTTTCAAAAAAGAGGAATTATAACAGGAAAAAGAACAAGCAAACTTTTACTCAAAAATCCCAGTTTCCAGGAGTACTTGCGACTGTCTAGCAGTGCAAGTCATGAATGATTCGCGACTTTTCAGTGGAACAACCCGCGAATTCAACTCTATATTTGCGACTGTTCAATGGAACAACTCGCGAATGGGTATCAAAACTTTCTCAAAAATAGAGAAAAACCCTAAGACTATCAAATGCTGAAACAAGCAAGATCCAGGATAACAAGCCACAATCAGACTCACAAGCAAAAACTAGTCAGGATAACAGAAATGACCTACAGTAGTCTAGGCCTCCCCAGTGGAGTCGCCAGTTCTGTTGTAAAGGAAAGTATCCTATGGCTAGGGTTTAAGAGGCCATCAACGTACTGGGTTTGAAAGAGAGATGCACAATGTTCAGCAATCATATATCAGCAAGTGTCAGAGATGAGAATGGTCCACACCTGATAAACTGAAGGCTGGTCCAAGCTTTCTCTTCAATCCTCTTCTTGCCCCTCTCGCTCCAAGAGACCTGCAAAACAAGTTATACCTTCCTCAAACCATTATGACCACATATAAGACAATAATAATCAAATGAATATGAAACAATGATCTGAATAACATTATAATATGATCATAAACAGAGATTCAAACACACATTGAACAATGATTTGGGAAGAAGAAGGGCATCACATCTTTATTAATCTTGAAAACAAGTACAAGTATACCTTCTCTTCAAGTTTGGCACCTCAAAAAATCTTGATCTGGTTCTGCTGCTTCTCTTCTCCAAAGAACTCAGCCTCCAAGCTCTGCAACGCAAGGGGAAGACCTCTAAGGCAAAGGTGTGGGCAAAGAGAGTTCCAATTCCTCCAGCATAACAGTGCAAAAATTCAAGTCCCCTTTCATGGACCTCCCTACCTCTATTTATATGATAAAGAAGAGTTAGGGGCGAAGCCAAAGTGGTTACAACTGAAGAAGTCAGTTGGAAAACTACCCAAACTAATCCAAAAGGCGTGTTTTTATGTTTAAATGTGGAGGGACACATTCACGACTATGAAGGAGGACAACCCGTGAATGATCCGTGAGTTTTCACAAGAGCAACCCGCGAATATATGAATTTGCGACTTGTAATACACGAGACTCGCGAATGATTCATGACTTGCATATAAGGAGAGTCGTGAATACACAAAAAAATGCATTTTTGAGGTATTTTTGGGCATTTTCAGACTTTGGTGTCTTCTGGAAATTTTTGTCTAACTGAAATACCTTTCCAACGGTGTAGAAATGAGGTCAAACGGAGTTATAGAACTCAAGATATGGGTCCTCCAAGATAGGTGTTTTTTTCAGTGACTTTCATGAAGTGCCGACATGCAACGAAATCATGGGAAAGTGGTCACAGGCAGAGATGTGTCGTTTTGGGCTATAACAGAGAGGGAGTTTTAAGGAATTATAGGTAGATACCAATGGTGGTGTTTAGACATTGCGGGTAAGTGGAGAAAGGGTGAAAGAGAGTGAGACAATGTGTTAGTAAGTGGGGAGATAGAGAGGAGGAGGAGGCGGGGGGTTAGAGGTCGGGA
>LPNX010382261.1:21427-139071 GCA_001517045.1 Pseudotsuga menziesii
AGAGAGTGGAGGAGGAAGGTGTTGGTGTTAGGGAGAGACAACAGGATGTGTGTGTGTGTGTGAGAGAGAGAGAGAGAGGGTTGGGTAATAGATAGGGAGGTGTGGGTTAGGCGTAATTGGATGAGTTGGGGAGTGAGAGAGTGTGGGAAATTTGAACCAAAAAAGTGAGGAATTCAAACCACAAGAGAATCTAGGAGCATTAGTGAGTTTCACAAATCAAATTTGGGTGCAATATTTAGCAAAAACCATCAAATTACAGATAAATTACACACAATGATAGCTAGAAACAAGATAATTTTCGTCTGTCTAGCCATGAAATTGTTATTAAAAGGTTTGTAAATACATCATAAGAGTTTTGAATGGATTTGGAAGCCAATTGTGATAAAATAAGCCAAAATTTCCAAAATGGCATCAAGGCCCCATGGGTGGGCCAATCACATCCCAAATTTCTCCAAATGTCCATGAATTGCTGAAGTGGAATGACTGATGTGTTGTTGGTCAATGATTACACCTTGGACAGAATGGGTGTGGAAAAGTGGGTGATTTAGAGTCTCAATGCAACATTAATTTCACTAAATCAAGCCAAATTTGGACAAAATCCCATTCAAGTGCTCCAAGTCAAATTTCTTGTCCACATTCAATGAATGGGAGCGCACTAGCAATTATGGATGTGCATATGTGGCTGGTTGAATAAGCTGGAGTACCCATATGGGTCATGGAGCCTCAAATTGACATGGCATATGTCCACCTAAGCATGCCTAGTCCACCTCATAGTGTATTAAAGCTTAAAAAGCAATAAAATTGACTAATTAGTGTAACTAAGGTACTAATGATGGATTACTATTCTAACACCCTCCCTTAATCAAACAACTAAGTATGCTCACAAAATGATGAAGGCCTTGGAAACAATGGCTCAATTCACCTCAAATACATAATTCAGAGATTATAATTTTTATTTGTCCATGGTAACCAAGGAAAGAAGGAAAACCTCATGGGAAAAACCTTCCCTCAAGAATGGATATGGGGCTGGACCTGCAATAATATAATAGAAAATTACCATCCCTCACTCACCCCAATAAAATATCTCATGTAAGTGAAGGTATTATCAGTGAAAGCCTTGGTAAAAATGTCAGCAGTTTGCTCGGTGGATGGGAAATACTGCAGTGAGATCACCCTGTCATGCACTAAGCCCCGAATGTAATGCATGTGTCTCTCTTTTTGATTTTTCCTATGCCTCTGTACTGGATCATTATATCTATTGATGTCCCTTTGGTTATCCACCCAAATTTTGGTTGGAGAATCAATTGTGACACCAAAATCCCAGAGAATTCCCTACAACCAAACACACTGTGTTGCAATATTGATTGTTGCCCTGTATTTGGCCTCTATTGATGAAAGTGAGATGGTGTGTTGTTTCTTACTTGAACAGAAAATTAGAACTTCATAAAAAACAAATACAAAACCTGATGTTGAATTTATATCAGTTGGATCACTGACCCAATCTGAATCAGAAAATCTATCTAGTTGAAGTGAGGAACTAGCTATGTAGTGCACCCTGAATTTCTTAGTTTCGTGGACATATTGAAGACATATTTTTTCAGACCTTGAATGGATCTCATGTGGCTGGTGCACATGTCCTGCTACAAAAATCATAGCATAATAAAAATCAGGTCTTGTATGAGTGAGATAGAGCAAGCTTCCCACTAGTTGCCTGGAGAGTGTAATATCCACCATTGGGGAATTGCCAAATTCATGCATTTTAATACCAGAAAGAAAGGAAGACGTGGGTTCCTTACACTCATCCATATTAAACTTATTTAGAAGGTTGGAAGCATACAATGACTGAATCATCATGATTCCCTTTCCATTTTGCTCAATTTCCAAGCCCAAAAATTGCCTTAGCAATCCTAGGTCTATCATGGCAAATTCACTGTGCAAAGAGCTCTTAATTTGGCCAATTAAATTGGTGAAACTACCTATAATAAGCATATCATAGACATAAAGAACAATGACCTGAAAATTAACACCAGTTTTGTGCAAATACACATTAGGTTCTGATTTTCATCTTGTGAAGCCAATTGAAATCAAGAAATCATCCATTCGATGTGATGTACCTCTCATTACTTTGAAGCTACAATGGCTAGAGCAAGCCTTATGGAGTCATTCTTTGCCACTAGTGAAAAGGTATAATTGTATTCAATACCATGTACCTGAGAGTATCCTTTGGCTACCAATATTTCCTTATATTTCAAAGGTGAACCATCAGCAACAAACTTAGCTTTAAAGACCCACTTACACTTCACTAGCTTCCTCCTTGGGGGGAGATCAACAAGTTCCCATGTGTTGTTCTTCTGGAGCGAGATGAATTATTCTTTCATGGATTTTTTCCATATTGGATCATGTGCTACATATTCATATTTCTGTGGATCAAAATAGATCATCAAATAACAGTTCTTAGAAAAGAGTGGATCTTTCACACAAAGGGCACTCTCAAATTGAGATCTAGTCATCCTAGTGTTATTAGGATTTCTAGCTAGTTCCCTAGTTGCATGAATGGTACTTGCTTCCCACTTTGGTATTTTAGGGATGTTAGGATATGAAATTAATTCATAATTATGAGAAATATTAGAATCAGCAAACTCATTAGTCTCTTCACTTACAATCAATGGTTGTGGTGGTGAATAGGACTCTCCAACTTCAACTGTTGCTAAAGGCTCTTCTTCATGACTGAACACTTCTTTAAATGAAATATTTTTTAGTGATAAAGTTGATTAGATTTTATCCTTTTGAATATTTATAATACCCAACAAATAGGAACTCTTAGCTTTGGGTTGCAAAGCCTTCCCCTTTTCACTTGGAATTCTAGCCCAAGCCTTTGAGCCAAAATTCCTGAAATGGGTCACATTTGGCTTGTGCCCACTCCAAGATTAGAAAGGAGTAATACCATAAAGATGCTTATTTGGTAACCTATTTTTCATATATCATGCACAATTTATAGCTTCAGCCCAAAAATTTGGTGGAAATTTTTTATCCTCCATCATGCAAGTTTCCATCTCCTTCAGTGATCTAGTATTTCTCTCAGCAACACCATTTTGTTGTGGTGTGTAAGGAATAGAATGTTGCATCTCAATACCTACATATTTGCAATATTGGATGAACTTAGAATTGAAATACCCACCACCATTGTCAGATCTGGGGATCTTGAGTGTCCTCCCAGACTGGTTTTCAACCAAGGATGTAAAGACTTTGAAGAGGTCAAAAACTTCAGACTTATGTTTTAGGAAGTGAACCCAACAATACCTGGAAAAGTCATCTATGAAGGTGAGTGCATATTTGGATTGAATCATGGACATATGAGGGAATGGAATAGCAATGTCACTGTGGATCAACTTAAGAGGTGGAGAGGTTCTCTCATGACTAGCTCTCTCATGCTTGTGCTCTGGGTGTTTTCCTAGGATACAACCTTGACAGACTCCCTTAGAAAACTTGATCTTTGGTTTCCCTATGACCATGTCTTTGTCACTCAAATCACAAATATACTTATAGTTAAGATGGACAAATATTTCATGCCAAATATTACTTGCTTCATTCGCATGAGTAAGAAGAGAACAAGAGTTTGAGTAGGGTATAAAATGGGAAAACATGTATACCTTCAAAGTGTGATCAACAACACCTTTTGCTATGAATTTACCATTCAAAATATTAGTGATTTCAAATTTATTTGGGAAGAAGATGACTTTCTTTGGAGACTCAATGTGAGTCATCTGATACACTCACAAGATATTAGAGGCAAGACCTGGAACATACATCACATTATTGAAATTACCATGGTCAAGATCAATCCTACCCTTTCCCATACTATTAGTCAGAGAGTTATCTCCCAAAACTATTGGTGGACCTTTAGACATGTCAAGCGAGGAAAATATCTCCCTTGTTGAAACCATATGTCTGGAAGCTCCAAAATAAATGATGAAACTAGGTGAACTTCAGGTGCCAACAACCAAGGCATGTACTATCTCCTTGTCTTGTGAATTTGATCCTCCTTGTCTCTTCTTTGAGCAATCGGGAAGTGAGATGTTGTTCTTCTCTAGGATTTGGGTCAACATGTCTATTTGATTTTTCATACAATATCTCTCAAGAGGATATCCCTTACTGTAGTATGTGAATTTGCTCATTTCTCCTTTGTTCTTCTTCTTCTAGGGGTTCTTCTTGGAGCCTAAGGACTTGTATTGAGAATTTTCCTTGTCTCTCTTTTTCTCAGGTGGATTTTTATCTCTTTTTTATTTTATTTTTGAATCCACCTTCGAATCTCCAACAACCAAAGCTTGGTATTTGGAAGGTTTGATAGTGCCCATCATCACCAATTTATCTTGCTCCTGAGTGAGGGATTCCATGAAATCAATAATCTTAGGAATATTCTATGTTCGACCTGTCAATTTAGTGGCATATAAGGTCAAAAAAAACACTAAATATTCAGTAGAAAGCTTTGAGATAATGGTCAAAACTAGTTTCTCCTCATTCTTTTCAATCCCAGATTGCTTTAACTGCAAAACAAGGGCCTTAAACTTGGTAAAATAGAGTTTCAATGATTTGAAGATATTGGGATTCAAGGAGATTAATTCATTCTCAATTTGATGTCCTCTCATCTCATATGTATTTCCAAATATATCTTCAAGCTTATCCCACACCTCATTAGGAGATGTCAATGAATCAAGATGAAAGAGGAGGTCTCTTGAAATACTCAAACACAAAAGACCATAGGCCTCATCCCTCATGTTGTGCCATTTGATTTTCTCTATAGATACATTGGGGTATACCTCAGTAGCCATGGTAACCCTATAGATAACTTTCTCTCTCAACAATATCTCCATCTCAGCTTTCTATTCGAAGAAATTGAATGGAGTCAAGATGATCCTTTGAGGTTGGTCCATATCTCAGCTCTTGTGCCCTTCAGTCAGTGGAATGTACTCCCAAGAGAGAAATAAATCTACAAATTCTCTGATCCCATGTTGAAATTGAACCCAATAGCTAGTTCAATTACACACACAAAATTGCTAATCAAACATGCAAAATTCACACAAAAAGAGACTGAAATTGGAGCATAAATTAATCATTTTTTGAATAATTTTACATTAGCCAACCATATGGATTAATAGGCTTCTCAAATATATAATACATGATATATTCAAAAGCACTAGGTTGCTATTCGAATTGGTCAAAAAGTAGGCTTACTAAAACAAGTCAAATCCCCCATAGGTGCAAAAAGGACTTTCCAAATCCATGAAGATACTCACGAATTAGATAAATAAAGTGGGAAGGATAATAAGTGGTGGAAATACAAGTAATTAATGATTTTGTATGGAGAAAATGATGGAGGATGGTGTGGTCAAAAAACAAGGCAAGTTCCCCTAGACTAGCTTTTCCTTTATGCCTTAAAACTGCTGTAAAGTAGCGCAACTTTCAGAAAAATAAGATATGCACTTTAAGGAACCAGGAATAAATAAGACATGATAAATATGTTTCCATGATGATTCCAAAGCACTCCATGACCCAGTTTAGCAAGTATTGACTTCTAGGAACATTCAGAAGTCAACTAGCATAGAGAGGGAATCTAGGAATCTAGGAATAAGACAAAAATGATTTAATTAATGTCAAATATGGGTAACTATGGGTTGATTATTCTAATAGCTTGCATGATAATTCATGGGTCTTTTCAATAATTGTGATTTATATTTTTCTTTAAATCTTCATAGATGGATTTTAATAGAACTTGGTTTTATTAGATCTCTAATTTCTGTCTTCTTTAACAAAAAAATATTTCCCTGACTTAGGTATCTTTCATCGAAATAAAAATGTGCATCGTCATGTATCTAGGATTTGCATTCTTTTTAAATTTCCTGTCTACACCTCATGCATCCACTTAACTTCATAAGATAAAATTAATTCTAGCTTATGATTAAAATCATTTAGTAACTGTGTGTAAGTAAGAGATGTGTTCTAACATCTTTAAGTGTGGAAGTTGTCGTTGTTTTCCTACACTACATCCCAACAGATTCTAGTTATTCCATGTACAAATTAGTATATTGAATGCATTTTTACGTACCTTTGGGTATATAGAAAAGTACTTCATGTACTCGGTGTTATATTGGAAGGATCCTGTCGAGCTGTTGGGCATTAGACAACACAATTATCGAGTTGAGCTCCCTCGTACCTAGTGTATATTGGGAGACCCTCTTAGGATTCGTGTGGCCAACTGAATTAACCTTTTGGCCATCTTGGCATCGCAATACACCAAGAACAACACTCAGGTATATTATTACACACATTTCATCTAGTTAGTTGGGTATTCTGGAAACGGTACGGTCCCAATCCTCCTTGTCGTGTTTTACTGTTTGATCCTGTGGTGTATAGCGAGTTGTGAAGCATTGATAATCTTGTGAGGATCCTGAATTTTGATCCACTCCTATTCACATAGTTTTTCTGTTGCTTTTTGACTTGGGTAGTGTTTTATTTGTGTGGTACTTTAGATATTCTTGGAGAGTTCAAATATGGGAGACTCTCCTAGAACCACCAGTCAAGAGACCCCTTTTCAAGGTATGTCTTGCGTTTCTCCCCTTTGTGGAGTTGTTGGTCCTCCCTTCATGATCACTTTCAGTATTCTTGGATTGACTACAGGATTACATGTATGGTTATTCTCCAATCTAGTTATACCGAATTCACCTTTTGTGTCGAATCAAGGTCCTTCATAACATGAGCATCGGCCTCATGTTAACCCTTCTCCTTCTTCCTCGAATGCAGAATCAACTTCCCTTTCTTCCACTTCACGTGTTGAAAACTATGATTTTAGTAAATGGGTGGGTAAGAAGAAGACAAAAAGGAAGGATAAGAAGAATAATTCTAAGAACAAGGTCACAACTTCAACTCCCAATCATCATGTTGTAAATCCATCACCCCCTGATCATAGTGCTAATAGTGTTGATTTTCCCACAAGAAAATCTTGTAAACCTAAGTTCCCTTGTAGAATTTGTAAGGGTGACCATCTTCTGAAAATTGTCATGGTCTGTCCTGGGTTTTAGAAGTGTGGTCTGAGGCTTCCCAACACCCCATGTCATCAGCCTCTGGTATTCATACTGATGATACTCCATCAACCAGTGTCTCTATAGTTAAGATTCAAACACCATTTCTTGTTATGTAAGGACATGCACCTTACTTACCTTTGTCCTCTCATGGATGAAGCTTCAAAGTTGTTGGAAGATATTACTCTTCCTCAGCAACATATTCCAACAGGTTATTGTAAGTTGTCTCTTAACATCCCATTGGTTGATAAATTGGTCGATCCATAGTTCCCGTTCTATGTCAATATTGTTAAAAAATGAAATGGATTCCTATGAGCGTATTTCCCATTCTGTGTCAAGGTTGTTAAAAAATGAAATGGATTCCTATGAGCATAGCTCCCATTCTATTTCAAGCTCGTTAAAAAATGAAATGGATTCCTATGAACATAGTTCCCATTCTGTGTCAAGCTCATTAAAAAATGAAACAAATGGACACGAGAATAGTTCTCATTCTTTGAAGCTTGTTAAAAAATGAAATAGATGTCGACAAGCATAGTTATCTTTTTCTTTCAATATTGCATAAAAATTAAACATGTTCCCACAAGTATAGTTATTTTTGTTTCAAGCTTGTGTAAAAATGAAACATTTCACCTTTAGTAGTGTTTATTCTTGGTTTCAATATCATTTAAAAAATAAAACTGACCTTGAGCAGAGTTCCCTTTTCATGTCAATCTTGTTAAAAAATGAAATGGGTTATTCCATTGTGTCAAGACTCAACTTTTAAATCTTTATTTCATCTTCTTGTAAAGTAGATGAAATGAAACTTAGGGGGCATGTACCTAGCTCTTTATATTGGAATTAAGTTACTTGACATTCATATTGGGGGAAAGCACAAACCACTAGACAAGATGTTGGGAAATCACCCATTGATAGGAGTTATTTTGAGCATACCTTCTTTAGTTTTGATCTCTCTAAACCATGAAATGACCCTTTGAGCATAGTTTTTATTATGTTCCAAGATCATTAAAAAATGAAGCAAATACCTTGAGCATTATTTCAACCAATATTCGAGCTTTTCAAAAATAGTAATATGGTATTGAGCTTACTTTTCATTTTTCATGCTCCGATTGAAACATGAAAAGTGGTTTGAGCTTAGTTTTTTCTTTTTCGTGCTCTAGATTCAAACATGAAAAATTTTATGAGTTAATGTTATACCTTCAGCGTGCTTGTTAAAAAATTAGTGAATAGGTATCGAGTGTACTTTTATTGTATTTCAAACTCGTGAGAATTGGATTACGAAAAAAGAACCTTAATAGAATCCTCTTTAATCCCTTTTCGGACTCTTAAAATGTGAAAATATTGCTGAGTGAAATTTTCTTCTTCACAATCGTAAAAGGACTTGAAGAGTCGTATTCCTGGTAATAGTTTACCCCTTTTTCAGAACATGGGGCAGTGCTTACGAAAAAAGTATACTCCATCCAATCATGAATGGAAGGGTTCTCTTGTGCATTATTTTATACTTTTTCGGTCCTTGGGGACTAAATTTATGAAAAATTCCACCTTGAAGTCCTCTTAGTCATTCCAAACTCTCTAAACATGAAAAGACAAATGAGTTTACTTGTGTCAGACTCATAAAATCAAACGATGAAGGACCCTTCTCTAGGCATGAACCCCTCCTTTCTCTGGTTCATAAAACATATGAGAATGAACTCATCTCTTGATGAGCTATAATGAACATTTATTACCCTCTTTGAACTCATAAAAACAAAAAGATGCACTTATCCTTCGCGATGGGGAAATTAAGGGAATAACTTGTGTTTCATCGTATTTATGACATTACATAGTCACTTTTGAACATGGAACTAATTTGCATATGCATTCCGTACATAGGTAATCTGTTTGTCTTCAAGTTTTGCTGATTCCTTGAGTCTTCTTTCTTGTTTGAGTTGTCCAAGAATTATCCCACCATTAGTACCATTGGGGGATGGGTATCAGTCTCGTCGAAGTTAGTAGTTCCAATTCATGCCATGACCATGTTTAAGAGAAAATTGGTCATCACTATCTACAGTCAATTTACCTTATGTCATGTTGGTCATCCGTGAGTCAGTCTAGTATATCAGTCTGTTGTCCAATTTACTCAAAAACATCTATGCATTAGAGGAAATTTCAACTCAAAATGGTCCTTTTAAACATAATTCAAATTCCATGTCATCATGTGTTAGCCAATGAAATTTCTTTAAATTTGAAATACCATATAGGTCTTAAACAATTTTTTAGTATAAATTTGGTGATGGGTATCATAAAAAACTACTTTTTTGTTCATATTTTCGACATATCTCCCTGTGTTTTACTCAAATTTTGATCGGGAGAGCTCCCTGGATGCGAAATTAAATTCCACATCCAATGAGTACCCACTCGGCATACTTTTGACAGACCTCTCTACCCCAAAAACAAGAAATACCTGAAAAAATGTGATGATGACATATTTCCTCTAATGATCGTGTTTTGTGTCGATGATGGGGTATTCATCCCAGCCCTCCTTTGATGAGCCTATTCATGTCGACTTCAAATCCTCATCTAGGAATTAGACTTAAAAACCAAGTCAAGTACCCTGAAACCTGCATACTTAATGGAAGGTTGCCTCTCTTTCAACATGAGTTTACATCATTTACGCTTGATTGAAATATTATACCGAGTGCTTGACTTCAATTCCTTTATTCACACTTGGGAGTATGCATTGAGATACCTTTGGAATCATTGACATCAGTGGTGATTTCCATCACAATTCTTAACATTTTACATCAATGACTGGTAATCAAGTTGTTTTTTCCATGTTTGGCATTAAGACATTGTAATCACATGGTTAGATTCATATCGTTGCGGTTTCGGCTTGAAGAACCTGGGTTATCTGATATTTTTCCTAGGTTGCAAAAAAATTTGCTTGAGTCATATTACATGGATCCACTATGTATTGGTCATGGTTGTGTTATCATCTCATAATAGATCTATGTTTGTGTCTAGTAGCCATGATTGTGTTATGTCGATCTCTACTACCATGGACCTACATTGTATTGGTTGATAGCCATGTTATGAGTCATATGAGACTTGATTCAATTGTACTGCAATAAATTCCAACCAACATCCTTTCCTTCGATTTCTTCACTTCACAAAGCATTCACTTTTCGCATTCCTTTAACTTCATGCTTTGGGAGGGAATTCTATTACACCAACATTTGTTCATCTTGATCCATGTGTCAACCTTGTGCCTAATCCCTAAAGTTTCCCTAGCTAAAGCAGATTGAGTTTGAAGTTTCCCCTAGTGATTTTTCCTCCTCTAGGAGGGTTGGTGCTCTTTCTCCTAAGGAAAGGTGCACCGACAATCTTTCCCTTCATGCAAGGAGTTCCATTGGCAGTCTTTCCCCTATTGAAAGGTGTGCTAGTAAAATGTCTCATATAGAAAAGTGTGCCAAGGGTTTTTAGAGGGAAAAAAGAGAAGCTCTGAGGCCCTTCTTGAAGGTGGATGAGGTAAAGGATCATCCTTATATTCTAGGTGAGGTGGAATTCAGTTCCCTAACCTATGAGGAAGATCCCTTAGACCCCTCATCCTAATCCTCAATATACTCTATCCATTCAGACTTATAAATTGAATCCTCTCTACATTGTTAAGGGAGGAAGGACTATGGTACTCTTATGATGGTGGAAGTTCAAGGTGTTCCTATCATCTATTGGGTGGCATACCATCATCCTTTGGAGGCTTGGATTGGCTTGCTAAATGGAATAATGCAGCGATAAGGCTAGTTTTCCATGTTCTTTCCTATGTAATTATAGGTATTTGTTTAATTACAATAATAACAATCTCTTTCCATAAATGTTATTGTGTTGATGATGTTCAAAGCTTTCTTCCTTAACTATTAGATTATATCAATTCATGTTTAGATACACATGTACTATTTTATTATTTCCACTTGCTCTATAGGGTTTTGTAGCTCAACATATGAATGTTCTGGAGCTTGGATAAAGAAAGAGAGAAGAGGATCTACAGACCTTAGGTAAGTGATCTATTTGTTAAGTTGTATTTATATTTGATCTAGGAAAGTAGGTTGTATTTTGTACTTGATTTTTTCTATATACAGTTGGACTAGGAAGATCTGGATTGAGTCCGCTTGAGTAGATTTATCCACTAACAAAACATTATTTGCAAATAGTATTATTTGGAATTTATTTAATTGGGGACATGACAATTAGGCAAACCCTAATATGTTGTGGGCCTAAAGGATATTCTATATTTTTTAGTCTCTAAAACTTGAAGATGAAAACCACTTCTTCTTAGGATGCCCTGTATATACCCACATTAGATCTCACTTCCATAAGATTTTTTTCAACACTAACCTCTTTAACCTTCTAATCCCTCAAAAATATGGTGAGATAGGGATTTTCTCTTTAATCTCTTTGAGCATAGGAATAATATCTTTAAAAAAATCAAATAATTTTTGTCATGTCTTTTCTCTTAAGACCTATGTTAACACCAAAAATTTTCCACATAGTTCTCTATGGCACAAACCATAATATACATCATAGTTGCACCATTACTCCCTCCATTTTTACCTTCACAATTAAATTACACCAAAATCAGTCCAAAACATTATTATTCATTCCCCCATAAATACAGAGAATATGGGCATTTATTACAACATAACCTCACTTTTTCGAAAAAGGAAAAACAAACCCTAAAATGAGAAAAGGAAAAATACAATGGAAAAATACCATGGGTCATTACCATGGGTAATCCTAAATACTGGATCATCCTATAAATACATTGTGAAGGTATCCCCAGAAACACTTTTCACTTTTTCCCAACATTTAGTCATACTTTTGATTCCTCAATAATCCCCATACTTTTTCCATATCATCCCACGGTGTATGTTGAGCTTGCTCCAGAATGTGATAATTGCTTCAAAGTAAGATCTAGGAGCTAGATCAAGATTCACAACCAAAGTATTTGACAAAATATGAAAGAGAACAACAAAAGAGACTGAAATAGCACATGTGAATGGTGCTAATAACTTATCATTATTTTACAGTACATATTGTAGATGTGTATAGTACATATTCATAATACATTAGGTAAAATTCATGATCCCATGGAGGCCATGTGAATGCATACACGTGTCAAGAGAGGATTTGACCCCTTTTTATAACAATAATCCATCCTTAGTACCTTACTTTATACCTTAGTCAATTTCATTTGATTATATGCATTAATTTGTTATGGTTTAGACTTACGGAAATTGGTCTAAGAGGTGAAACGGTTATTTTCATACCATTCAAACACACACCAGCATTATATATTGGTCAAACCAACACATGTGTGTACTCATTAATGCCTTGTATTTCTACCTCCTTGTTTTGGGGAATTTGGGTTTGACTAGGGGCACTAGTGTTGTATTTTTTCCATTTTTTGCCTCTTAGTGCATTTATTGTGCTCCTTTAGCCAGTCCCACACCTCTGTTTTCTCACACATGCATGCCTTGGACTCATTATTTCCCCAACACACTTCACTAATATTCACATCATGTTTTGTGACTATTTGGCCTGAGTTGGAGATTCATTGGTCCACCTAGGGGGGATTGAGGTCAAATATTTCCATGACACATGTACACTCCCAATTGGATTCCCAAGCCTCAAAAATTATTCTTAATGTAATATATATTTGATCTAAGCACATTCAGATGTTATATAGTTCAATAATATCCACTTTGTGTTCACATGTTTATGTAAATTTTGTTCCTCTTTCAAGCTTTTTGCTGGTTTTTACAAAGTAATTAAAATTGTGAGAGTCTCTTGCGCTCTTAGATACACCTATGAATAAAATTCTCACATGGTATCAGATATGATTTGAGTTTAAAATAAATCTAGAGTTTTTGATCTGCATATTGAGGGATTTTCCAGATAGATTTTAGTGCTTTTTGTAGGCACTTTCAACAAATTCTCACCACTAGCACAAGCAGAGATGGAGAAAAATCATGTCTTGATTACACCATTCAATTAAATTGAATGGAAGGTAGAGATGGTAATCCAAATGACATCCATGGGTCTCTATAGGGTCACCATGTGGACAGAAGTAGAGCCAAATTATGTAGTAGAGAAGTCGAAATACTTCAATAGACTAGATGAATGTTTTGGAATGCCATGTCTCAACATTTCAAGATAGTATTAGATTTCATGTTGAAATTTATTCTACCACAATTGAAGCTTAGATCAGGATCAAATCTCTCTTTGGGAAAACTAATTAACTAAGGGCACACCAACTCGAAAGTGAGCTCATTACCTTGATCCTAATGCATTTTGACACCATCCACGAGTTCTTCACTAGATTTAAGTCTTTGGTACTCAAATCAAGAATTGTGGAATTGAGAATAAGGAAGAACAACTAATGTTGTTAATCCTTTCAAATTTGGGGCTAGAATAGTTAGTGTTCATTAGCACATTCCATTCTGGCAAGCTAACCATTCGAAATTGGAAAATTCCATCACTAGAAAGCTTCATGGAGTATTTTACCCAAGAGTAAGACAAGCTAGTGCAGATGGGAACTATCAAAACAAGCAAGGACCAAGCTCTTGCTGTAGGTGTTTTGAATGCATCCAAGGGAAATAAGAAAGAAAAGGATTCAAAACAGCTGGAGAAGAAGAAACAAGACAAACCCAAGAATCCTGATGGGGGTTGAAATCCTTACAAGGAAAAAGACAAGAAGGGAAAGGAGAAAACCAAATGCACCTATTGCCACAAGGGATGGCATCCATAGAGTTCCTGCATGAAGAAAACCATTGACATGATGGTGCAACTGTTCGAGAAGAACAACATCCCAGTTAAAGATAACACAAGGAAGAAGGATGACAATTTAGGTCCTGACAATAAGGAGAAATGTCATGATTTGGTTGTAGGTTCTTCAGATCCCTCCACTTTCATCATTGATTCAGTAGTATCAAGGAATATGGCCTCTGTTAAATATTTCTTCACATCCATGTATTTGAATAGTGGCCTATTGGCCCAATAAAGGGGCATAAGAAGGAATTTCACATGCGCAGCCAAGGAAAATGCATCACGCATGTGATAAAGGGAAAGGAATAGCGTGATGGATGAAAACAGACCGCGAAGGAAGAGTGAAGAAGTGCATCGCAAAGGAAAGGCGAGCGCGGAAGCGCTTAAGGGGAAAATGGTTGAAAAGCGACAGATACAGAATCCAAATCATGGCCATATAAGATGACATAAGCCTGCAACTACGCACGTATGAGAAGATATTTGTAATTTAGGCTGATAGTGCCTCATGTCAAGTCATGATCACCACAACTGTAACTAGAGGGGAGGCTGATGGTGACAACTAACCGATTGTCGAGATGCAGTTGGCCCTGCGTGGCCATGTAAATTAGTATAAATAGGAAGAATGCAATGGTTATAAGGTTGGTCTATAAGGTTTTCATTGATCCTTGTTCATTTTTTAGTAGTAGTTTTGTTATTTAGCGGTAATCCAAGGACATGGATGCCGATTATGTTGTAATTTCATAGCAATCAAAAGACGAGTAGACTCGAGAAGAGTATGGTATCATTAGAGGGGATGTTGAGCCACTGATCTGACTGCAGTGGGAGTAGACTACAAGGACTAGGAGTAGAGTAGGAGAGTGAACCAGAGAGCATGAGAAATATGAGTCTGAAGTTAAATACATATCTCAAGATCAGTCTGCATCCCATAAACTGCAAGGTGCTATATCCTTTCTCATGCCAGATGAAGAGAACCTTGGTGGTTTTTCCCAGATGGGTTTCGATGTTATTTCTTGTGTTTGAATGAATGATTGATGTGGTGAATATTTATGTGATTGATTAATAGTTGCTTTCCATATAATTTTAAATGTGGTTTAGTTTCTGTTAGTTTCTTGCAATTGGTAGATGGCTGAACAAAATATCTTGCTGAATTGAAACTGTATAAATATATATCATTCTGTATAATTCCTGTTATGAATCTTGAATTGAGTTGTAGAGTCGATTGAAGTAAATCTAGTTGTGCTGCATGAGTTGCGCTAGCTGCAAGGGGGAAAGTAAAGTTAGGTCGCGCGCAATGATAGAAAGTTATGGTCATTCGTGCAGAACCAACTTTTTTTTCCAGTCACCCTATTGCCTTCGTTGAGCTCCTTGGCTGCGAACCAAGGGACTATAATTCCCCAACAATTGTGGAAACATGGTTCCAATGGTTACCCATCTATGAGATATCTCAGGTGAGACTGCACTTTCTTTGCAAGTGTTGTCGATGGGGCTTGCTCTATTGGGCCGGTATCTTGGGCAGTTGTTGGATCAGCGGGTTGTGCATAACCTGGGTCGCACAAGTGGGGAAAAGTGGCCAATAAATTGTTTTGTTGCGGGGACCTTTTGATTAAATTGGGGAGATGGTGTGGCACCCAATGAAGGAGGATATAGAAGACTGGATGGATGTTAAAAAATTGGTGTTTGCACAAGAATAAAGTGCAAGAACCTGGTTCAGCACAAAAAGATGGTAAGATGATTATATATACTCTGATATTCACAAGATCTTCTTTGCTGAGTTCCCTGTTCTACTACATGAATGGTTGATAGGATTGGTATCTAGACGGACCACCTACCATACAAGGGAGATTACTGAGTGGAGAAACCAACTGGTTCAGGAGGTAACCAGTTTAAGTAACGCTATCTCAAGAGTTGTTGAGTTTTGGGTTGATAGTATATTGCAAGGGTATATTTTTGAGTTTTGAATAGATATTATAACTTCATATAGTGAAGCTGAATGGGATTTTTTCCAAGGACCACGAAGGAGATACTTATTGAGCATAAGTACATGGATAAAACTGCTTGCTTATGATAAGGGTCTTTTGCACCTGGATAGTTGAGTTGTGTGTCTAGGAAGGGGCTATGTCGCTAACAAGCACACAAAAACATGCGAAGGAGTGTGTGGAGATGTTCCCCAGAAGAATAGAACCTGAACTTGAGGTTGGAGTCCTAAGGAGTGGGAGAAGATTTAGATTAGGAAATAGAAGGAAAACCGAAAGGGGCCGATGGAGTCCTAGTTTGTTCGAAGGAATTGAGCATGAAATTTGATCGTGTGAAGACGAAGGGTCTTGCGATGAAAAGGAGGACTATAGCCCAATATCGGAAGGACCTGAAGATCCAAATTGCTCTAAAGAGACCTCCAGGTCAGAGCACAATTATATAACACCAACTATATTGCTTGAGACGAGATCTAGAGTCTCATCCCCTGAAAGGACCTCTAATTTGGATAGCACTAGTCCTGAAACTAGTGCACCAGAAGGTGGAACTCAGTTGAACCCTTCCCTAGAGAACCTGAACGCCGACCCAATGGCTGTGACAGATGTTAGATTACCCACCTTTAATGGGAATGGAACATAAGACCCTAAACAACATTGGTTTCTTTGTGAATCTTTCTCGATGGTACGCTTAGTACATAATGTCGATATAAAGAAGGGACATATGATTATGACTTTAAGGGGTCGCACCATGGATTGGTTCATGAAATTTTGTTCTTCCCCAGCCGAAAAACCATAGAAGACCCTAGAGGAAATTTGAGCTGCAATGATCTCAGGGTTTAGAAACCCAAATCAGAGTCACAATGTATTACTGAGATTAAGGAGATTAAAAAGGCTATAGTAGAAACTATGTGGGATTTTGACCAAAGATTGAAGATGCTAATGGCTAAGGTAAGCTTCCAAATGTTTGATGTACAACATAAGGAATGGTTTATTGCTGCTCTACTACCACACATCCGAGGGCCGTTGATGTAGCAAAATATTAAGTCACAGACAGAAGCACTGGAGCTGGCGATGAAGCAAGAGGCCTCGCTTATTGCTAACGGTGCCACAGGAATGGTACAGATTCAGTTGCAGCTAGCCAACCTCACACTACAAATTTAGGATATTAAGAAGGGAAAAGAAGGACATGAGGAATTGTGGTTCCCAAAATGTAGAACGAACAGACACACCAAGGACAACTATCCAACCTTCATGAATTATGTCGCATCTGGTGCACCTAACCCATTAAATGTGCAGGCGCTACCCTGGTGTCATATATGCCAATTAAGAGGTCACCGTGATGAGGAATGTGTGTATTTGCAGAAGGTTGTAAGTACCCCTACAAATTTATTTTGTAAATTTTGTAGATCGATAGGACATGATGAAAAATACTAGAGAGCATACCAGCTCTTGAAAGAGAAAATAGTTGATACATACTTAATGAAAAATGAGGGGTTCCCTCAGGTTGAATAGGTGCAAGCCTCGTACCAACTTGCATAGTTCCCAGCTAATCAGTACCAACATCCATATGCACTTCAGTAGCCATATGTGTATCAAAACCCCCATCAGCAAAACTACCAGCAGAACTAGTACCCACAACAACAACTACACCCTCAGGGAAGGGGTGGTGGAAACTTTAGAGGACGAGGTGGTGGAGGAGGATTTGGTAGGGGGAGAGGTCCAGTTAAATGCTATAACTGTGGACAAGTAGGCCACTTTTCTAGAGATTGTTTGGAGCGTGCAAGGACATGCTCAAATTGTAAGGGTTAAGACCATAATTATGAACAATGTCCTCAGCTGATCGCAAAGTGGCAAGCAAGAACTATTTCCCCACCCAACCCCCCACCAAAACCAAACCCAAATGCAAATGTGAATGTTCAGATGATCATGGCTGAACCATGAGACCTAAACATTGCTGCCATAACAAGAGGAGGTGCAACAACTGGAGTAGAATGAGAGAACCCATAAGAACAAATGCAGCCACAAGTGAGGCAGACGACGCAGAAAAAAGAATCACTGACTAGCCTGAAGCAAAAGGAAGTATTATGGGATGTGCAATCATTCTTCATAAGCCCTGATGTACCATCAACTTCAACGAAAGTCAAGGACATTCCTGAACTATTCCAACACCTGTTGCAGAAGAAAGCTTCAACCAAGGTTAGTAAGCTGAGACCTCTTCTATCAAGTTGTTTGATGCTAATCCAAGATAAAGATGCTATTGCAAAGCTACAAGCAATAATAGACGAGATCCCTGTAGTACCACACACTGAGAATAAGGTTAACCAAGTGCGATGAAAATGTAAGACTGGCCACGAATTAAGAATGAATGCACAGATAAGTGATTTTGACATGGACTATATCATTTTAGACCTGGGGTCATATGTCAATATCCTAACCTGCCAGAGTTGGGAAAGCATGGGTAATCCACAATTAGACTGGTCTTCTATCCAACTACATCTTGCCAATCAGGAGAAGGTACTACCCATTGGATGATTGAGCAATGCCATCGTTGATGTTGAAGGATTGCGCACATATGCAGACTTTGAGGTCATCAACATTGTAGATGATACAAATCCTTAGCCTACACTACTAGGGATAGATTGGAATATAGACAATCAAACAATTATAAATTTAAAGAAAAGGATCCTTTCCTTTGAAGATGAGGAAATGAAAGTAGTCTCGCCCATTGATCCATTTGAGGGGAAACTATATGTTGAACTTGTTTATAACGAGGGGCAGGTTGACTATCTCGATCAAATCTACAATGTTACAGCTATGCAAGAAAATCATATCAGTCCAATGGTAGATGGGAACCTAAGCTGGAAGTGCGCGAGTTCATGTACGTCTGATTCAGGAGAGGCTTTAGAGAATTGGCAAAATCGATTGCATGAAGTCTCCATGAGAAGGTGTGCAAGAGTCACCAGGTCTGTGCAAAGGGTGGAGACTGAGTCAAGGGAATTACCCACCTACGAGAGTTTCATATAAACTTTGGATATGGCACCCAAGACATGTGATAACTATGAGCAGCTGCGACAAGGAACCTAACAGGTCGCATATATAGTTCTAAAGGCTGAAAAAAAAACTATAATTCGTCATACAATCTAGCAAGAAAAGGGGGGTATAGTCAAGAAGATAAATGACGCTAGTGCTCATCAAAACAATGTAGCTATTCATCAAGACAATATACCCAGGGACATAGAAGATAGCTTGACTAACTCTAGTGGGCCAAAAACAGTTGAACTAAGTAAATATCGCAGAGTAATACAAAAGCAATTGTAGGATGAAGAAGTTTTACAAATAGCAGATATCCTGAAGGAATACCAGACTCTCTTCCCTCTAAATGGAACATAAAGAAAGGGAATGGTGGAATACTTAGAGAGGATGAAGATACTGTTGCGATTGCAGACTAAGTGAACTCAACAACGGCTGCCAGCACGACATTATCAATATATTAGGATAAATACATCCACAAAAGGAAGAATTATCCTACACTATGACAGGAGAGTCTTTGCACACCCACACAAACTGAAGGAAACCTGTATAAGGCCATATACCATCACACAAACTATGGGTATGGGTACAGCACAACTTCAAAAAAGTTGATGGTACCCACATCGGTCGTTTGGTAAATGACAGTTTCCTGAAACCTTACTCCCACGCATGTAAAAAAAAAGTGACCAAAAGATGTAAACTATTCTGTTGCAGGATTGTGACAAGACCAACAGAAAGCATGAGCAATAAACTGCCCAGTGGTCACATTACCACATATACCCAAGCGGGCGACATAAAGTGTGCCAACGACAAGAAAACTAGGGGATAAACAATGAAAAAAGTAGGAATGACTGGCTAGCTAGCATTAACCAGCGGATCCTTTCCCAAAGATTTGTATGACTGGGTCACTTGAGTGGAATTAAATCAACACAGTAGTAGGAGAAAGGTGGCATATTGTTCACTCTCATCAATCATCTTAGCACTAATTTCCATTACTAGTCTGACAAGTACAGCTCGAAAGGTTAGCTACATAAATTAATGGAGAAAGCATTGGAAAAGGCAACCTAAGAGTGTGATTAGACCTTAAAATTTGGTCAAATGATGATTGAAAGACATTGTCCAATATCTAAATATTCATTTCTCCATCCAGACAGTTTTTTGTTATGCACTATGAGCACCGGAGCCGAGCCATTACAAAACTTCACCCTGTCACATGTCTTCCATCCCGTTCAAGCCCATGGTAATTAACATTCCTAGTGAGAGTAAGGCTTCAGACACCACTGTCATCTATGGCTTCCCCATTAATGTGGAAGTAGAGATAGTCAGCCAAAGGCCGCAATTGCAGTAGTCACCAGAGACCGACGCAAAGGCAAGAACAAGGAAGCCACAAACAATTCCAACCCCTGGTTCGCGTCCTGTGCCAAACCTAGTCCAGGGAATACTAGATATTACAGGAGATTCATATACACTACTACAGCTGAGACAAAAGAAACAAAAGTTCAAAGTCACTCCAAATGAATGAGGAAAGTCACATGCTACCGAGCAATCAAATGCTAGTGATGATGAACCCTCGCAACCATAGAAAAGACTAAAGGAAGAGCGCGCAGACCCAAATTTTCCATGTTACATTTGACGAAGAAGACCTGGTGCAGTCAATGTAGCCGGTGATCACTTTGATTGCACCATGGCTCCCTATCGGCATCACTATGCTCCAATATATCCTCCCGAGGTTAGCTATACTGAAGTTTCAAGGCTACGACACTCTGCAACAAGAGGGGTTATAGATACAAGACTATATGGACACAACCTAGGCCACTACATGTAATGTTAAGGTACTCAGGCCGCAGAAGTGGGCTGAGGGAGTGGCTACTGTAGGCTTAACCAACATGCTCTTCACGCCTCACTTTGGCCATAGCTTGCAAGTTAATACATATGTAAAGCAGTTACTAGTCTGCTTTCATAGAGGATACTTATGGTTGGATCAGCCATACCTGGTTAATGTTGAATTAATAGGACAAATAATAGGACTCTTCTTCTGTACCTGAATAAGCACAACACTAAACCCATCAAGCAGAAGCACAACCTTCAGTGAGCCGGACAAAAGTGGGCCCATCTAGGACAAAAGTGTCTGTGTTGCTGCAAAGATTTTATCCTGTAAAATCTTTAATAAGGTGATGCCAGCCCAGTGTTCAATAGCAGTAGTAGAAATTTCATATTTATGTGCGCAAGGAGAAAAGTTCAACTGGTCATGGTACTTTCTTAAATCACTATTCGAATATGTGATGCTAGCTCAACAGAAGGACGATCACAAATTCTGCTATTCATGGTTGCTGATTTTGATTTCTTTCATTGTCTAGGCTGACCCTCTGGACTATGTACATGTGACTGCGCCAATTTCTTGCTTGGGCGCAAGATACTAAAACCTATGGGAAGATAATAAGGACAAAAGGTACCAGTAGGATAACAACGTTGTATTCTTCATGCATGCAGAGGCCCTATGCGAAGTTGTCCAACAACTTCAGAGGCTCTGCACCACAACTATGCAAAGGTATGATTCTTTCATCAAATTTGAATCTCAAATGCAAAATATAAATCTATTTCCTGTAAAAGGTCCACCTCGGCAAATACATTAAGAAATATTTGCAGTAACTGATGATGATGTGGACGCAATTCTCAAGCTCTGGTTGGAGGAATGGCGTGGCCCACTTGCAGAACCACTTCCTAAAGAGCAGAATGTAGAAGAACCACCAATTCACCAAGTTCATGGTGAACAACAAGAAGGTGATGATACCCAATGGGATCCCTCACAAGAAAACATGGAAGATGATGATGATACGAAGGACTCAAATCACCATCCTTCTAAGAAGCCACTTGGTGGAGAGAAAACATAGACTCGTGTGTAGCCCAACGAAGGCCAATTGTCTCAGAAGAAACAAAAAGCTGATAGAATGACGAACACCACTATATTAACTGAGGATGGGTTGTAGGAACTTGCCAACACTATTAAGGAAGTTGTGCAAGATAACCTTGGTGGAATAAGGGCCTAGTAAGAGAGGATTGCTGCCCAAGTCCAGACACACGTCAATCAGTTAACAGTAGCTATCAATGAGGTCAAGCACACAGTGGACACGAAAGCATATCGCATTGATCTTAACATACCACTACTCACACCACAGTGGGAACCACCACTCAAGGTACTCATTCAGAATCAAGCACTTGACGTGAAGGAAGAGACAACTGCAAATACTGATAATAGAACTACCGAGATATACTTCTCCAAGTTGGTCTTGGATGAGATCTATACCATCCAGTAGGAAGCTGCAGCTGAACTCTGAAAAGGAAGGCCAAACTATGTAAGACCCTCTTGCAAGGAAAGGAGAGGGAACTGCAAGAGCACACCAACCTCTTGGTTGAGAAGGGGTAGGAAACCTTATCCCAGGAGCAAAGCTGTGTCACGTTGGTAGATTCCATTAAGAATTCCATCACATCATTACCCTCAAAGGTGAGCAAGCTGATGAAGACTCCTTGGATAAATATTCCAGGCTTATGAATATCACGCAAGATCCTCAACGCCAAGTAGAGATATGCAATCCCAGTAGATACCAAGAACACCCCTAGAGGTGCTAGCAGAAAGAAGAACATTAGTGTCTAAAGTTGCTGACAAAATTAAATGTGAAGAAGCAATATGTGCAAAGGCCACTGATAATGTTGTGACCATTTGGGAAACATTGCTTAAAGATGATACAACTGAGAAAATAAGGCAATGCATTCGCGAGACAGAAGAGCGCATCACTATCATGGAGGTGGACATGCAGAAAATGCCCCTCCAGCAAAAGGTCACTAAGCATGTAGAGATCAAAACTCTCCAGCAAGAAGTCCAAACCCTTCATGAGTAGGATAAAGCTAGGGAATCCAAGGTTTAGGAATTCCATTCAGAGGAAGAAAATCTCACAAACCATATTCATCCAATGTTGCAGAAGCTTCGAGGCATATTGGAGTTGATAGAGAAAGACTTGTTGGAGCATGTACAGTCCGACCAGGTGGAGCAATTGGTTGCACAAGCAGAGGAAGCTGTGATAAAAGTTTATAAGATAGAAGGAATGGTGCAGGAATTTCAAGGCAAGTTCTGTAATACTGTGCAAATAGACCCAGAACCAGTAAGTTCAAAATAATGTACGCAAATTTGACTAAGGCACTTGGCTGAAAAAAAAAATAAAAAAAAAAATTGAACTGTTTAAATTTTGGAGGCGACCATGGCACCACGTGTGCGTGGCAGGCCGGTAGAACTTAAGTAAAAAGTTATGTAGACGTGATGAGACACATTACAACCATCACCAAAACCGATTATGAACAAAGTGATGGAAAATTCGAGACAACTGACACATACTGACATACTATTAAATGCATCAAGATCCAATGGATATTTGGCATTTGGATGAGGACAACATTGCAGCTGGATCAATTATGGAGAACTCGGTCACTATGGCCATCCATCCCATTCGCACATGCTCATGACTGTCACTACCCAAAAGTGGCGACGCCAGTAATCATAGCATATCCAAGAAGGAAATCCGGTACACAAGGTGAGTGTCTTGTCCTCACAATGCCACTAGATAAGCCTACACGAAAGAAGACCCAATACTCTTCCTATAAGATTGGGGTTCACTTGTACTAATAAAACATCACTATGTTATGCTGCTCACCCACCAGATGCAATTACAAATGAATTGGAGAGTCTCTTGCTGAGCAACCTTGAGGGATAAAGTTGTTGCTACAGCTTCAGTATGTCGGGTGTATCCAAATACAACAAGAAGAAATATGGTGATAGTCACCCAGTGGCTTCAACCCATTGACAAGCCTTCGACGAAGTCATCCTTGGATATTAGTAGATCGGTAGAATAGAGGCCCTATTGGTGGCACCAGAGTGGGATCTTATAGGAACCAGAGACCCAACTCATTTTGAAAATCACAGCGAGGTCTAGTCCACAGTCCCTGCAGTCTTTCACAAATTCTGTAGGCTTGGAAGGTGGCCACGGCATCCACCCTTTAGGCGGGACCTCTGCTTCTTAGCAGGCTATGAGGGTTCCAATGGGAAAGATTCAGCTTGAACTCTATGCTGCTCAGGTGAAATTTGTCAAAGTTTGGCAAATCACTCACCTACACCACCCAGGATAGCAAGACTTGTCCATTTTTCAATATGGACAAGTCTTCAAAGTTCATATATATTGAAAAGAGGGTGGTGAAGACAACACTACAGAAGAGAGAAACTCAAAGAAGCACAACAAGAGAACAAGCCATGGAAACCTACAACAACTGCGCATCAACTCTCTGGAGCATGAGAATGGCGGAAGAACCAAGGCCATATGGATTCCTGTGTCAGAATGGGACACTAAATACCCTTGGTGAAATTGGAGGAATACAAGAAGATGATGAGAGAGTCACAGAGCAAAGACATCATTCCTCTTCGTAGGGATCTTGGTCTCAATAAGAAGCACATAAGCTTACCTTATCGGCTCAAGCTAGCTCTGCAATCGAATCCTCAATTACCCATCCTCGAAAATGGTGCTACGAAACAAGCTATATTGGTGTATTTATCTCCACTGCAATAAAGATAATGATTTCTAGATAGATTCAAAGAGTTTGGATATACATGCCAGGGTCACGATGATAAGGACGATGCTAGGAATGAAGATAAAGGTAAAAGGTCAGTGAAAGGGAAGGGGCCTGATACAGGTTCTGGTAGAAGTAAACCTTCTGTGATTGATTTTACTGATTTACTTCAAGCAATTCCAAATGTGAAGAGTGATCAGATTAAAGGAAGTAGAAGGAGAGAAACACAAGAATCTGTCAAAAAGTTATTTAAAAAAAGAAAAAAAAGGGTAAGGGGTAGACTACACAAGTTAAGATGCAGCTGAAGCTAAAAAAAAAAAAAATCTATATTTTTTCCAAAAGATACCATGTAGATCAGGCCACTCATATGTCCCTTGCTTAGTTGCTCGGGACGAGCCACAGGTGAGTGTTGGGGGCCTATTGGCACAGGAAAGGGGCATAATAATGAACTTCATGTGTGCAGCCAAGGAAAATGCACCACATGCGTGATAGAGGAAAAGAAGACCGCGAAGGAAGAAAAGGGCCCGCGAAGGTAGAGCGGAGAAGTGCGTAACAAAGAAAAGGCAAGCGCAAAAGCGCAAAAGGGGAAAGCAGATTGAAAGCGATAGATATGGAATCCAGATCATGGTTGTATAAGATGGTGTAATTTTGGAGCTATGCACATATGAGAACATATTTGTAAGTTGGGCCGATAGTGCCTCATGTCAATTCATGATCACCACAGTTGTAACTAGAGGAGCAACTGATGGTGACGGCTAACAGACTGCTGAGATGCAGTTGGCCCTGTGTAGCAATGTAAATTAGTATAAATAGGAAGGATTAAATGGTTAGAAGGTTGTTCTGTAAGGTTTTGATTGATCCTAGTTCATTTTTTAGAAGTATTTTTGTTAATCAGCGGTAATCCAAGGAAGGGGATGCCAATTATGTTGTAATTTCACAGCGATCAGAAGAAGAGTAGTGTAATACCCTGATTTTGACCCTGTTTGCATTAAAAGATACAAGATGTATATTGTGTAATTAATCGTGGTGTGGAGCTAAAGTCAAAAGCCCCACCATCGATTTGGTTGTGTATGTTTCGGAAAAAAGGATCGTTGTTGATGGTATATCATGCTATCCGACACATTGTAGTTTTGGCATCATGTAAATATGCACATTAATTAAAATGAACCTACAGCCAGCTACGACGGTGCAACGTTAATGAAAAGGGCATGATTCCTAAGGTTAAGGGGGGATTGTCTAAATGGTGGGGGCCATTGGGAGATTTCCATGTGTCGACCACCCATTTAAAATTCTGCTATCTAGGAGTAGTTATTGCTGAGTAGTGGTGGGTGTGGTAGGATTGTTAGTCCTTGCCCATGTGCCCACTCCACCAATGAACTCTTCATCTTCACGTCGCTAGGAGCAGAGAAGCAATAAATTCCATTCTCTCCACTCTCACATGACTCCATGCTTTCGATTCATGGTCATTCCATTGGCTTGCTCACTCTCAGAGAGGGGGTTCTCATTCTTCCTCCACAAAGAGTTGTTTTTTTCATTCTCCTTATGCACTGGTCGGAAAATGGGCATGGTCCTCCTCACATAGAAGGTTCTTCATTGTTTTGGGACTCATGCAGTGAGTTGGGAAGCATGTTCTATGACCCATGATTTTCCTGTGAATGAGCCTTCACATTCTGGTGGTGTATGTGTGTCTTCACCTCCATTTGGGGTTCTGCATATGTGTTTCTCCCGTCTAGGCTAAGAATCGAGCCTTCACCTTCATTTGGATTTTGTTGTGAGTTTGTGTTTCTCCCGTTGCTACAGTGGTAAAAGTGTGGATGTTGTTCTTCCATGGGTTTTGGGTTGTTGCATGTGCAAACATCTTTTGGGGTTACTGTTGAGTTGTTTTGGCCACGCTAGGGCCAACAAAAAATTTGAATGGTCTTCTTTGACTTGAGCTGTGTTCACCATTTTCGTTCGAGTTGTCACCCTATTGTCTTTATTTTCATCACAGAGCTGTGAACTGCTTGTTTCACTACAAGTATGCAGTGGTTGGTCTTCAAACTGTTTAGAGCGGGATTGGAGGCTAGGTATGCTTGAGAAACTTGGTGATTGGGAGCCACTCAGACAGAGTTAGATTGTTGGCTTTCTTCTAAACAACCATTGAAGAGCATTGGAAAGGGAAGTCAGGGCCTGAGGGACTGTGAATCAGAGAAAGGACTGATTCCTGGTGTTGGGTGTGTGGATGTCTTAGAAGTCAGGCTAGCTCTAGTGTGGGTGTCCTTAGCTCTCCATTGAGACCACCAGCTTAGCATTTGACCTTTCCGAGCTCCTTGATGGCCTGATAAACCCAACTGTGTTGACTTGGTTGTTTTGTGTACCTTCGCTATGTGTAATCCTTCTTAGTCCCTTATTCCTTGGGGAATCATGCCCAGCTCGGGGGTGGCAGTGTTGATGAGATATTGATGAGCACACTGGCCTATGGTTGGGTGGAACGTTGCAATGACATAGCTAGTTGTGGATGATTTCTGAATAAGATAAGTGTTCTTGTCCATTTTTCTTCTGCAATTACATTACTATTTCATGAATCATGATGAACATGTTGATGCTTGAATGTATATGGTTGCATCCGCTGTATGTTGAGTAATTATGCATCTTAGTATGGTTTATGTTTGAGCATTTTATTTCAGTTTATATGCATGTTCATGTTCATGGCGCTATTTTCTCAGAGGTTTTTGATGGTTTTTGGTAGCATCCTCTTCACTGGTCAGAGGGTCGAGGACGTTATAGTCTGGTATTAGAGCTAAATTTGTAGCATGGGCCTGAATGGGCCATGAATATGCAAGTGACAGATCCATCATTGCAGAATTGGGCCTTAGAGGGCCATGAAAGGTCAGCTAGCAGAGGCAAGTTTCCTTCTACCCAGCAGAAATCAGAAGAAATCTGTGCATGACAAGAAAATTTTGGAAATTTTCTCTAAGTATTGGGATCATCGGATTGTCAAAGGACTTAGTACGAAGTCACGCTGATGCATTGGATCACCTAAGCAGAAGGACTCTTGATGGGAAGCATGGAATAAAAATTTTAGAGATTTTTTCTAATTGTCCAGACTGTCAGGCATCGGAAAACTTAATGGGAGTCTCCTCTGATGCAGCAGAATTTTTAGTCGAAAGGCCCTCCAATACAGGCCACCGGTGGATGGTGAAAGGTGTGAAAATTCTTCAGAATGCATCAACTGACGATCGCCAAAATGTCAACGCATTTAGGTGGAAGGTTTTTCGATGGGGCCGGCGGAAGGAAGACGATCAAAGCACTGAAACATTGGCAAGAATTAGTTGATTGAATGGCCGACACGGCGGCAGAAAGAATATTAACGAGAAAATTTCAAAAATTTTCTAAGTTATGAAACCATCGATGATTGGCATAGTATAGAGGTTTGGATCGCCGATGATTAGGCGATGAAGTCACCGAAATGTCATTGCCATCGGCAAAGTCTAGTTTATCAGGTCGGCAACAATTAGAGGATGAGGGTGTCGATGATGAAGACAGAACGAAGAGTTTCGGCGGAAAACAGTTGAAGGCGGAGCCACAGTTTCAGTGGGGATCTCTCGAAGGCCGCTGAAATGTCAACAGAACTTAGATCATTGAGGAGGCAATGCAAAGAACAAAATTTTTGAAAATTTGTCGAAGTGTTGAACCAATCGGCGATCGACGAAAGTTAGACGATTTGAGCACCGATCGGTGGAAATTTAGTTGATGGAACCACCGATGCGGCGGCTGACGTCGGAAGAAAATAGTTGTTTTGACCATCGATGAATGACATCGGAAGAAATTAGATGATTGTGTGTCTGCCATTGTGGCTATCTAATGGACTATCCTTCCAACAGATAGAGACTTCAACCACCGATAGTGGATAGAGCATCTGACTGCCGATGCAGCATGCCATAGGGGGGTAACGTTCTGATTGCCGACACAACGGAGGAAAATTTACTGTTTGATCACCGCAATTTCGGAAAGTTTAGTGGTTTGGGTCATCGATACAGCAGACCCATTCAGTTTTAGATCACCGAAACATAATGGATAATTGCTCTGATCCACCGACAGGTTTGTGGACCACGGACACCACAGTGAGATCATCACCCGTCGTTGTGGCTATCAACGGGACCATCACTCTGATGGTTAGAGCTTTCAGCTGCCGATAGTGCTCACGTCACCGATGCTATGGAGTGTTTAAGTTAAATATCGTTGGCATGAAGTGTGTAGTTGTTTCTACTGCCAACAGGGTGCGTGGCTGCAAAACCCACAATTTGTTGTATTGCCGCCTTTGTGGATGACTATGAAACTAAACATCCAATGAGCGAGTGGTTAGTTTCTCTGACCGTCGATGTCATGGTAGGTAACATTTCAATCACCGACAGATATTAGTTTTGGCATCACCGATAAATGGTCTGGCAACTTAGACGACTAAGGACCCGATACAACGGAAAATTATAGTCGATAGGGCCATCGATGAGTGCCAAAGAAATGTGGTCATCTGGGTCACCGAAGTGTCGGAAGACTAGTCCACTAAGGATCCGAAACATCGTAAATTTAGTTGGAAAGAGGTCCGATTGGAAAACGGGAAAATTGTATTTTTCCAGTGAATTTCAGCTAGTGTTTCAGTGAATTTTTCATGGGATTTTTTTAGTAGTTTTAGGGATGAAAAGGAAGAAAATTCTAGGTGGCTGAAGCTAGCATTCCAGACCAAAATACAGTTGTGTGTTTTGCCTAAATTTGGTGAAACTCATCATTTTAGAAGTGGTGTGGTTTTCACACCCGAGTTCAAAATGAAGCATGTGGATAGGCATTGGAAAGCTTATCCAGCACGGAACAAAGGAGAATCACCAGAATTTGAATGCAGAGCAAAAAAGTACTAGTGGTTGCTTGGAAAGTGTGTTGCTGTCAACATGGACAATCTGGGAATTGCGTGCCTAAAGGTAGCAAGACCATGAAGTCAAACCAGCTATTGTGTGGAAGAGGAGTTCCATGCAAAGATGAGGGACTTGAAAAGGGAAATTTCCTTAAACCGTGTCTTGCTAATTATAATTACATTTTATAAGTCTTGTACATAAAATGTATGAGGATATGCCTTGCATGCATAGGATAGGACATGTTGGTGAATTATACATTTATAATGAACCACTAATGATAACTATTGCATTGGTGTTGGCATTAGTGGAAAAACCAACGACAACATGGACATGGCTGAATATGTTGCTGATGCTGACGAATGTGACCAGCAACCCTATGGAGAAAGGGATAAGGAAACAAGTCCAGAATCAAAAGTTGGTGAGCGAATTCTGCAATCTCATGCAAGAGACCAACAAAACTGGACGGTCAAGGGTGTAAATAGGATCCATGCAAGTAATGGTTTAATTATAACAATTGCATGGAGTGGTAAAAGCAAGAGCTCTCATACCATGTGGGTATTTGAAATTTATACTACATTCATACAAAAATGTATCATGCATGTATATGTTGTTATGAGCTTAGTAGCCCAAAGAAAGTAATTACTAATGGTCTTGATTATAGTAATGCATCCCATATGATTAGTCATGGTTAGGCCATGCATGTTATGTTTGAATGCATCAGTATCCCTGAATCAATGCAAGGTAGCATTGAGTGGATATGCATTAAAATATTTTATAAATATTGTAGTTATGCATTGAATGGATGCATATGAAAACTATGAGCAAAGGTTGTAGATATGCATACATAAGTATGGGTGCAAATGTTGTGATGCATTGCATGAATGAATCGATATAGTGCATGTGTTATTATGAATAACTAATGGCTGAAATGATGAATTTACGACAATTCTGGAACCATTTCAATAGCTAATGTGGATGCAAGATAGTAAGTGCATAAAGAGGGTAGTCATGATCAATTAGCTGCCGAAAATGCTCTATGGAAGGGAAAGGTGGTACAATGATACGCTTGTGAAGGAGTATCTAAACAATTCATTTAAATTGCATAAATGATGTGAATATACCTTGCAATTTTAGTATGATAATGATTGCATGAAGTAAATGAGTTTGGTAATATTGATGTGATTAATAGCTGGAAGTATTTGAATTTTATAAATTCTGAAAATGCTTCAGTGATTGTTGCAGCAGTGAAAAAGTTAAATGCATCAAGACTTACCAAGTGTTTGGCTTACTGAGGTTCAAGTTTCAAGTAGATTGTTTGCGGCATGGAAATGTGGGTAAGACCATGACAAATTACGGTATCTACCATGTGAAAGAGCCAAACCTCATGAGAAGAGTCTCGTGGTTGTGAAAATTATCTTGTATGGATAATGAATTGTCAATTTAAATTTGTAAATTTCAGATTTGAGAAATCGCTGACAACTACTAATCACTATTGGCTTGCATAGAATTGTGTCAGGAGGACGCATTGTAAGTGGGTGTTCATGTTATGCTAGTAAGCATAAAATCATAATGGCATAGTGGTGCTACTTATAAGAGACCCACAAATGTGGATCACCTCATTGCCAAGCAAATCAATTTCTGTAGTAAATAGAATTGTAAATTCCTATTGAATTTAATTACTAATGCCATTGCTTGGTTATGGAACAATCAAATTTGGATTATATTTGACTGTTTGGCTACTTGATGAATGTGCCATGGGCACACATTGTAGGAAGACCATGTGTGATGGCTTGAAGGAGCCAAACTTCATGGGGAGGTTTTCCCCTATCTTAGAAACAGGTTTCGGGTGAAACTCCATTGGACATTTTCGAAATGTCTCATCTGCACCACATGTTTGGTAAGCAACATGAGTGAGATGGTATAGATTATGTCGGTAAGACATGTGTGGATATGAAATGTAAAAAGGAGTTGGGATGGCAAACCGAGGGACAGTCAACTCAGAGAAGGGAGCCCCCATTCCTCCTTAATGAAGGAATACTGCCTCGGCAAATGGATAAGTGCTCCCTGACCCTATCTAACAATATGCATGCCAAATTGTTAAATTAAAAATGTAGAGCATGTTTTGATTTTATTTCCATTATGACATATTGCTTGAGTGTGAATATGGCCTACATGGCACACATCAGAAAGGGGTGCACACTTTCCCTATGTCGGATCATGCAAGGGTTTTCAATATTGATTACACCCTAGGGAGTGGATGCACTCCTGCTGTCTCAATACTTGATAGAGAATGATATGAAATATGATTACAATTTAGAGAAATAACGCTGAAGAGTTTGCTTGTATTGCTTATGTTGTTAGGCTAAATAGATGCAGTTTGGTGTTTCACACTAAAGGGAAAATGGTAAATGGTTACAATATTGGCTACACTACCTACAGTATGATAAACCCAACTGTTAGTTGGCTAGGCTGAGTAGCCTGATAAACCCAGTAGTGTATTGGCTTGATTGCCTGTAGCTTGATAAACCCAATTGTGTATTGACTTGGCTAGATGGTCTGATAAAACCGACTATAGGTTGGCTTGACTGTGCTTGATATGTATAAAAGGATGTTGTGAAGTAGTCTACATGCTGACCTAACATCCAAGTCCATAAGCAATCCCAAGGCTTGCAACGTGAAGCAGGATCCTGTGGACTAGAGAAGAAATGCACAATACAGATAAGTATTGGATTATTTTGTAGATTATTGCTTATGAATATACATGTGTATATGATTTGGTTATGATGTTTTAAGCTCTTGTTTAAGAGATAAAAACCGATGAGAATAAACTAAACATGTAAATATATTCAATGTTTGAATATAGGTATCGCTGGGAGCGAGGAATATGAGAGCATCCTAGGGGTGCATGTGGACATGTGAATGTCCTGAAGAGCTCAAAATGAGCAGTAATGAAAAAGGTGCTAGTAAAATTATGAAGGTCCTAGCTACTGAGACAAAGCATGTGGGGAGGATCCATGGTTGATAGGTCTGAAATAGACCAGAGACACTAAGTCTCATGACCAAGAGGGATTGGTCTAGCATTCACAGTGAAGTGAAATTGGTTGAGAGCATGAAAACCACAGTGGTGGTGTGGGTTCCAGGATGGAAGAAGACAAAGAGGGGAAAAAATCTTGTTGCTCTCTCTTTCCTTTTCTATTATATATATCTATATATATACTTATGCATTGTGAACACAAAGATTGTTGAATGCATATATGACTAAAAATAGAATGTGTGTATTTGCTTAAAGTAAATTGTGAAAGTTGGAATAGTTAATTCCCTGCCCAAGAATGGAAATGAATGCGCTAATGTGCATGTTGGGAAGGCATGAAAAATATGAAAGTCTCCTTGATGAGACTTGGACTGTGATGCCAATTGGGTAATTAATTGACTGATTTTAATGCCTATATTATGCTTGGTCTAACAGAATTTCAATGATGCATTTCACAGGTGAGAAAAGTGAAATCCAATAGTGCACATTTATCATGGTAGCAAGAGAATCTTGGAGAGATGCTCAAGATACAAAAAAGGCAGAATGAGATGAACCATCAGATTTTGCAAGACTCTATTGGTTTGCAAAAGGAGGTAAAAACCCTTTTGGGAGCAATCTGTAAAGGAAAGGAAAGTGGATCAATGATGGGGCATTCATCCAAGCAATCTGTTAAGAAATGTTCTAGGCATGAAGACTCAAATGAAAATGAGCAGGTAAAGATGAAGCAACTAGCAAAATGTTGGAAATGCGGAGGACATCATTACCGCCGAGACTGCCCAACAAGGGAACACAAAGAGGGTAGCAGCCACAAATTTCCTAGACTTGGGGATGAGCAGAAAGCTGAGAACTAGCAGGAGAAGCTTATGGAAGCTGAGGGGCTTGGTCTTGAAAGTTCAAAGTAAATGATTGAACGTGGGACAGATCTGCAAAATTTTGAAATTTTGAATGTGCAAATGGTATATGTATTCCTATGTATTGGAACACCGAGGACGGTGTTATTCCAAGGGGGAGGTGATTGTAATACCCCAGTTTTGACACTATTTGCATTAAAAGATACATGATGTATATTTTGTAATTAATCATGGTGTGGAGCTAAAGGAAAAATCCCCACCATCGATTTGGTTTTGTATGTTTCGGCAACAAGGATAATTGCTGATGGTATATCGTGCTCTATGACACATTATAGTTTTGGCATCATGTAAATATGCACATTAATTAAAATGAACCTATAGTGAGCTATGACAGTGCAACATTAAAGAAAAGGGCATGATTCCTAAGGTTAAGGGGGGGGATTGTCTAAACCATGGGGGCCATTAGGAGATTGCCATGTGTCGACCACGCATTTTTTAAAATTTTGTTGTCTGGGAGCAGTTATTGCTGAGTAGTGGTGGCTGTGGCAGGACTGTCAGTCCTTGCCCATGTGCCCACTCCACTAGTGGACTCTTCCTCTTCACATCGTTGTGAGTACAGAAGCAATCATTCCATTCTCTCCACTCTCCCACAACTCCATGCTTCCAATTTACGGTCATTCCATTGTCTTTCTCACTCTCATAGAGGGGCTTCTAGTTCTTCCTCCACAAAGAGTCATTATGTTCATGCTCCTTACGCACCGATGGGAAAATGGGCATGGTCCTCTTCATGCAGAAGGTTCTCCATTGTTTTGGGACTCACGTAGTGAGTTGGGAAGCATGTTCTGTCCCCATGATTTTCCTGTGAATGAGCCTTCACGTTCTAGCAGTGTATGTGTGTCTTCAACTCCATTTGGGGTTGTGCGTATCTGTTTCCCCTGTCCAGGCTAAGAATCGAACCTTCACCTTCATTTGGGGTTTGCTGTGAGTTTGTGTTTCTCCTGTTGGTGCAATGGTAAAAGCATGGATATTGTTCTTCGCTTGGTTTTGGTTTGTTGTGTCTGCAAACATCTTTCTAGGTTGCTGCTGAGTTGTTTTGGCCACGCTAGAACAACTTTGAATCATCTTGTTTGACTTGGGTTGTGTTCACCATTTTCGTTCGGGTTGTCACCATGTTGTCTTTATTTTCATCACAGAGCTGTGAACTGCTTGTTTCACTGTGGGTATGTAGTGGTTGGTCTTCGGACTATTTAGAGTGGGATTGGAGGTTGGGTATGCTCGAGAAGTCTGGTGTTTGGGAGCCACTCAGATAGAGTTATATTGCTAGCTTTCTTCTTGACGACCCTTGAAGAGCATTGGAAAGGGAAGTGAGGGCCTGAGGGACTCTAAAGCAGAGAAAGGATAGATTCCTAGTGTTGGGTGTGTGTATGTCTTAGAAGTTAGGCTAGCTCTGGTGTGGGCATCCTTAGCTCTCCATTGAGACCACCAACTTAGCATTTAACCTTTCCTAGCTCCTTGACGGCCTGATAAACCCAACTATGTTGACTTGTCTATTTTGTGTACCTTGGCTATGTGTAAGCCTGATTAGTCCCTTATTCCTTAGGGAATCATTTCCATCTTGGGGGTGGCAGTGTTGCGGAGAGATTAATGAGCATGCTAGCCTATGGTTGGGTGGAACGTTGCAGCAACGTAGCTGGCTACGGACAAGTTCTGAATAAGATAATTGTTCTTGTCCATTTTGCTTCTGCAATTACATTACTATTTCATGAATCATGATGAACGTTTTGATGATTGAATTTATATGGTTGCTTCCGCTGTATGTTGAGTAATTATGCATCTTAGTATGGTTTATGTTTGAGCATTTTATTTCTGTTTATATGCATGTTCATGTTCATGGGGCTATTTTCCCAGAGGTTTTTGATGGTTTTTGGTAGCGTCCTCTTCGCCGATCAGAGGGTTGCAGAAATTACAAGTAGACTCAGGAAGAGTATGGTAGCATTAGAGGGGCTGCTGAGATGCTGATCTGACTGCAGTGGGAGCAGACCGCTAGGAGTAGGAGTAGAGTAGGAGGGTGAACTAGAGAGCATGAGAACTATGAGTTTGAACTTAAATACATATCTCAAGATCAGTCTGCATCTCGTAGACTGCAAGGTTCTATATCCTTTCTCATGCCAGATGAAGAGAACCTTGGTGGTTTTTCCCATATGGGTTTCCATGTTATTTCTTGTGTCTGAAGGAATGAATGATGTGGTGAATGTTTATGTGATTGATTAATAGTTGCTTTCCATGTAATGTTAAATGTGGTCCAGTTTCTATTAATTTCTTGCAATCCATAGTTGGATGAATAGAATATCTTGCTGAATTGAAACTATAGAAATATAAATCATTCTATATAATTCATGTCATGAATCCTGACTTGAGTCGTTGAGTCGATTGAAGTAAAGCTAGCTGCGCTGCATGAGTTGCACCAAGTATGAGGGCGAAAGGAAAGTCAGGTCACACGCGATGACATACAGTTGTGCTCATTCACGCAGAACCAAATCCTCTGTCCAGTCACCATGTTGCCTTCCTTGAACTCCTTGGCTACGAGCCAAGGGACTATACTTCCCTGACAATCACAGAAGCATGCTTGCGATGGTTACCCATCTATGAAATATCTTAGGTGAGACTATGCTTGCTTCATAGGTATTGCAGATGGGGCTTTCTCTATCAGGCTGGTATCTCGGGTAGTTGTTGGATCAGTGGGATATGTAGAACCTGGGTCGTGCAAGTGCGGAAAAGTGTCCAATATGGCCCAACTATTGGAATGGGTGATGAATCTGAGATTCAGGCTAAGGGATTTCTCAGGATAGACCTTTACAATGGATATTTCAACAATATCCTCTATGTACCAGACTTAGCATCGAACCTATTGTCAGTATACCAAATGACGCATACTATAGAATCCAAGAGAGTAACATTTACTCCATATGAGGTTGATATAATAGAAATATCCTCAAACAAAGTTGTGTCATTGGGGTATGCAGATCACAAGATAGGATGTATAAATTCTCCAAATTTCTTCCAAATTCCAATGGGTAAGCACTTTTGTCTCATGCCAATGAAACTTCCAAGATACTTCATGATATATTTGGACATATGAGCTACAAATACCTTCAATCATTGAACGAGGATGACGTGGTGGAAGGGATTCCTCCTATCAAATCCTCCAATGGTGCATTCATTGGCAATGTGGTGGGAAACCATCCAAAGAACAGGTATGAGAAGCAAAAGACAAGGAGAGAAACATTTGGTCCCCTAAAGACTAGAGAAAAATGGTGTGGAAGAGAGGAAAAATATGGATCTCAAGGAGATGTCTACATGCATGATTGAGGATAAGGATTTGAGTCCTAAGATATGTGATGAATCCATTAATTGTTATGCATATATTAAAAACATATATTTACACAAATCATTGAAAGGGAAAACACCTTATAAGGATTGATTTGGTCACAAACCTAATATCTCACCTTTCACTATTTTTGGCTCAAGGGAATGGGCTCTAATTCCATCAGAAAAGAGGAAGACATTGCAGCCACAAAGAAAAGAATGCATCATGGTAGGATATGGTGATTAAAAAAAGTGCTACAATCTCTTTGATACATCAATACACAAAACTTTCATTGAAATAATTGTGCAATTTGAACAGGAGATTAAACCATATTTTGAACTAGCACCGGGGGAATGCTCTTCTCCTCAACACCATGATGATTTAAGTGATTATTCCAATTATTATTTTTTTAATATTTATGATAATGAGATGTTTGAAGATGATGTTTTTGTACATGAATCACCCTCAAGGACCAAGTGGGAAAATAAAACCATACAAGTTGTTGGGGATTTAGTAGGCAATCCTCTAGATCTTAGGAAGAAAAGATCACAATTTCACAATGATTCTTATGCAAGTGAATATTTCCTTGCTGAGAATTGATATATTATGGTTGGATATGATCCAAAATCATATAAAAAAGCATATCATGACCCAATATGGGCATCATCCATTGTGATGTCCCCGAACCTTGAGATAAGGCCAAATGTGCTAAATTAAGAATAACTAAGGTTTAAGAACAATGGATATAGATAAATTACTATTGATCTGACTAACCATTCACCCAAATAAATTAAATTCTAGAGATTCAATTATAACTAAATTTTGTGACACTTAGTTATTTAATTACGCCACTTAATTAAATAATTAATTTTGACACATGATTAATAATTTCGAAAGTGAAAGCTAAAGGTAATAATTGAAACAATAATATCAATAATACATGCTAAACATCATATTCATTGTGAATAACTAATTTATGTATTTTGGGTTTGTTTGATAGCTTAGTTTATACATAACCAAGTATTGATGTCATTGATTATTTGAAAATTAATCTACCTTTTTGGTGTTATTATGTGTGCTGTTAGTGACCATAACAAGCAAGAACACCGGCTGCAACTACAGCCCTCAAAATTGGCTCCCGATGATTGTCCCCTAGAGTCATCTCTCACTAATAGAAATCAGATGGTATGGTTGGCACCCTCTAGCCATCGATTACTTTCACATATAGAATAGCTCCCTCATCCTTATATATGAAATTAAGAACAATTATGCAACCAAATGATCTACAATAAAATGATAGGTGCGTTCATCTCAACACCAGAAAGCTATCGGACCAAAACAAACATATCTTGGTCATCTGGAAATATTTTTTAATGAAACGAAAGGTGTTATTTATTGGAAATGGTTCTCCGGACACAATGGAATGGGTATCACAACCCATAAATGATAATATATGGTTGAACCATATTATATGGTTGCGCTTATCTCAATAAAATATAGCTAAAATTACAATTCCGGGTTATGAAGAAGAAGAATAGAAGGAAGGTAACAAGAATATAAACTAAATTCTATGAGATTCATCCTTCCTCCATGCAGATCTTGACATTCAATACATGAACAGTCAAACAACCAATTAGATATCATTGCACAAATACCAAATACCATCATTGCACATATACCAAATAAAATAATGTGATGAAAACACAACATAAGAGAAATACTTATCTCAAAATATAAGCAACTGGCTGCAGCAGGACAACTTTCCTCCCAGCCATAGACACGTCAATCCTTCCTCACATGAACAGGTCAACCCTGAGCTAAGACCATGGATCCATGGGTATATTATCGCTTAGTCTCACTACTCTTGAAACTACCTCTTTTGAGAGACGCAATGCTTCCCACTACTACTTTCTTGTCCATCTCCATTTCCTATGGGATGTGACCTAGCTTGCCATTCCCATTTTCTGGCTTCTTGTGTGAGAACCTGGACTAGTAGAGTGATATAATGGAATAAAAAGGAACAAATAGACTCCCTCTAAGTCTCAACACACTATAAATAATATTAACCTTCCTATCACGAGTAGATAGAATAAATCACATGGTCTAAATATCAAGATTAACTTCAACAAGGAGATGGCAGATGGATTTATAGCATAAGGAGGACCATTCTAACCCAAATGGATCAACCCAAATTAGAGATAAGTAAGTTTTAAACTGTTAGAATAATCAACCCATAGTATTTACCCACTTAGACATTAATTCATTTATGTTTGTCTTATTTGCCTAGTCCATGAGTCCCACCATGTGCAAGTTGATAATTGCCTATCCATAGAGGTCAAACTTGACATCTTTGACTCATGTAGCACTTGGGAAAGACTTAGGAATCAAATCTGATTTATTCCTGGCCTCCTAGGCGCCTATCTACTTTTTCTGCTTTATTCCCTGCTTTTTCAGTGTTTTAAGGCACATAGGAAAGCAAGACTAGGTGAGGTGAATCAGCTTTGTTGCCTCTTCCTCCTCCACTATTTCCTCCATTCAAAAGCATGTATGAGATGCCATTCCACCACTCATTAGCTTTCCCATGTGCCCTTGCCAATTCATGAGCCTCATGACAGATTTGGGATCAGCTTTTTACACCTATGGGGGATTTGCCTATTTTGGGTAAGCCTGCTTTATGCTAGCTTTGGATGCCTCCTTATTCTTTCAACCTATTGATGTATTCTATATATTTAGAAACCTATGTTATTATAGGGTTGGATATTGTACACTGAGTTAATATAATTTTGTGTTACAGCTCCATATTCAGTCTCCATTGTTGACAATTTTGCATGATCAATTGTAATTTGTTGTGAGAGAAATTAATATATTGCTGGTCAGAATTTCTACATGTTATCAGAGCCATTGTAGGTTATTACTCTCCTTCAAAAATTGTTTTGCAATTTCGACATCAAGACTGGGAGCCTTCTACTGACACCCGGGACAGATTTTCTAAAGCTATGGATTCACAGAAAAATATCTTGACTCCCTTCAACTATTTTGAATGGAAAGCAGAGATGGAGATCTTGTTGAGAGTGAAAGGCCTCTACAGGGTGACTATGGCAACAGAAGCAGATCCCAATGCAGCTGCAGAGAAGATCAAATGACACAATCGGAGAGATGAGGCCTATGGCCTCCTATGTCTCAGTATTTCCCGAGACCTCCTTTTCCATATCGATGGATTAAATTCACCGGTTCAAGTATGGGAGAAGATGTCTGAGCTTTTTGGAAAGACAGATGAGATGAGGGGACATCAAATTGAAAATGAGCTGATTTCTCTGAGTCCCAGCAGCTTTGAATCCCTGCAGCTATATTTCTCCAAGTTCAAAGCACTAGTTTTGTAGTTGAAGCAGTGTGGTATCGAAAATAAAGATGATCAGCTCATGTTGGCCATCCTCTCGAAGCTAAGACCTAACTACTCAGTCTTTGTTTCAACCTTCTATGCCACAAAACTCACAGCTCGAACCTGGAAGATGCCTAGCCTCGCAAATTTCATGGAATCTCTCACACAGGAACAAGACAAGCTGGTGATGATGGGCACCATCAAACCTTTCAAAGATCAAGCTTTGATTGCTGGAGATTCGAGGGTGGATTCTAAAAGAAAAAAGAAAGCTAAAAATCCACCTGAGCAAAGAAGAGACAAGAAGCAGTCTCCGGAGGATCAACAAGGTCCCAAGAAAAATACCCAGAAGAAGAAAAACAAAGGTGAAATGAACAAGTGTTCATACTGTTCGAAGGGAAATCACACTGAAAGCTCTTGTATGAAAAAGCAAATTGATATGCTGACCAATATCCTGGAGAAGAATGGCATCTCCCTTCCAGAAGGCTCAAAGAAGAGAGAAGGAGGATCAAGTTCCGATGACAGAGAGAGAGTTCATGCTCTAGTTACTGGCACATCAAGCTCACCCAGTTTTATCATAGATTCTGGAGCTTCAAGACACATGGTTTCGACTAAGGAGGCCTTCTCCTCACTGGAAAAGTCGAAAGGACCATCTATTGTATTGGGAGATGACTCTCTCACTGAAAGTAAAGGCAAAGGAAGGATAGAAATTGATCATGGTAACTTCAACAATGTACTGTATGTCGCTGGTCTCGCCTCCAACCTTCTATCAGTGTACCATATGACCCACACTGGGTCTCCTAAGAAATTCATATTCTCACCAGGTGAAGTTGAGATCACAGAAATCTCAAGTGGAAGAATCATTGCAAAAGGAGTAGCGAATCATGCCCAAAAGGTATACATGTTTTCACACTTCCTGCCTTACTCAAACCCCTCTGCTCTTCTTATCCATGCTAGTGAAGCTAGCAAGCTGTGGCATGAAAGATTTGGCCATTTAAATTACAAGTATTTGTCTGATCTTAGTGAGAAAGATATGATCATAGGGTTGCCCAAGATAAAATTTTCCAAAGGAGTCTGCCAAGGCTGTATCCTAGGAAAACACCCAGAGCTCAAATTTGAGAAAGCCAGCCATGAGAGAACCTCTGCACCCCTCGAGCTGATTCACAGTGATGTTGCTGGCCCATTCCCTCATATGTCCATGAGTCATTCCAAATATGCATTGACCTTTATTGATGATTTTTCCAGGTATTGTTGGGTTCACTTCATGAAACACAAGTCAGAATTTTTTGGCCTATTCAAAGTCTTTAAGGCTTTGGTTGAAAACCAGTGTGGAAGAAAACTCAAGGTCCTCAGATCTGACAATGGTGGTGAGTATGTCAAGTCTGAGTTTATTAACTATTGTGCAGATGTAGGTAATCAGATGCAACATTCTATCCCCTACACACCACAGCAAAATGGTGTTGCAGAGAGGAAGAACAGATCACTGAAGGAGATGGCAACATGCATGATGGAGGCCAAAACTTTGCCACCAAAGTACTGGGCCGAAGCTATCAACTGTGCAGCCTATATTCAGAATAGGGTGCCTCACAAATAGTTGGATGGCATGACTCCCTTCGAAGCATGGAGTGGGCACAAGCCAGATGTGACCCATTTCAGGATTTTTGGCTCAAAGGCATGGGCTAGAATCCCGACAGAGAAGAGGAAGGCTTTGCAGCCCCAAATCCAAGAGTGTCTTTTTGTGGGATACTCTGAATATTCAAAAGGGTATAAGTTGATAAACTTGAGCACAAACAAATCCTTCATTGAAAGGCGTGTTCAGTTTGAAGAAGAACCCCTTGCAGATGTGGAAATTGGTGAAGCCTCTTCACCACCTGAACCTCAAGAAGTAAGTAAAAAGTTTGTTGAACATGCTGATTCTGATTTGTATGATGGAGATGAGTTTATTGTAGACCCAAACAGCCCCACAAGGCCTAAATGGGCATCCAAGACACTACATGCAGCAGGACAGTTAGTTGGGGATCCCAATGACCCAAGGAGGACTAGATCTCAATTTCAGAGTGGTCTGTGCATGAAGGATCCTGAGTTTGCTGAAAGTGTTATTTGATGGTGGATTCTGATCCTAAAACATATGAAGAAGCAGTAGGAGATTGAATATGGCAAGCTTCCATGAATGAGGAGTTCAACTTGCTACAGAAGAGCAACACATGGGAGCTAGTGGATCTTCCTCCAGGGAGAAAACTAGTACAGTGTAAGTGGGTCTAGAAGACCAAATTTGCTGCTGATGGTTCACCACTGAAGTACAAGGCCATATTAGTAGCTAAAGGCTACTCATAGGTTCATGGCATTGATTACAATGAGACTTTTTCCCCAGTGGCAAAGATGGATTCAATCAGGCTAGCTCTAACCATTGCAGCATCAAGGCAATGGGAGGTACATCACATGGATGTAAAATGTGCCTTTCTGAATGGTGATCTCACTGAGGAGATATATCTGCAGCAGCCCCAAGGTTTTTCTACTGACCATTGTCTTGTGTGCAGGTTGAGAAAGTCATTGTATGGGCTAAAGCAAGCCCCCAGGGCTTGGTATGCCAAGATAGATAGCTTCTTGCTATCTCTGAATTTTGTTCGGTGCAAATCAGATTCGAATGTCTATCTGAAGGTAATTAATGGTTCATTAATGATCATTGTGTTATATGTTGATGACCTCCTCATTACAGGAAGCTCATAGGCTGAGATTGCTTCCCTAAAAGGAGCTATGAACCAAGCCTTCTCCATGACAGATTTGGGGCTCTTAAGTCAATTTCTGGGGCTTGAGATTTCTCAAACCAAAGCTGCAATCAAGGTGCACCAGTCCAAATATTCCTTGGATTTGCTGATCAAATTCAGAATGCAAGATTGCAAAGCAAGCAAAACTCCTTTCCTTTCAGGAGTGAAGCTGGAGGAAGATGATTCTCCACCGATGGTAAACAACACTTTGTATAGACAGTTGATTGGATGTTTATTCTATTTGACACATAATCGACATGATCTTTGTTATGCAGTCAGTGTTACTTCTAGATTCATGGATCAGCCCCATGAGATCCATTGGAAAGCAGCCAAGAGGATCCTTAGCTTTGTTCAGGGAACAAGGACACATGGGATTTTCTATAAAGCCAATTCTGACCTTGAGTTAATTGGTTTTACTGACAGTGATTGGGCAGGTGATAGCACAGATAGGAAGTCCACTTTAGGTTATGTGTTCATGCTTGCAGAAGGGCCAATCAGTTGGTCAAGAAAGAAACAGAGTGCCATTGCACTCTCATCTACAGAAGCTGAGTACAGAGGAGTTATCAATGCAGCAACTCAGTGTTTATGGTTGCAGGGTTTACTTGGAGAGTGTGGTTTTGAACCTGAGTACTCAACTACCATATACTGTGATAACCAGAGTACCATTTGAATATGCAAAGATCCAATTCAGAAGTAGAGAACCAGACACATTGAGATTCACATGCACTACATCAGAGAGCTTGTGCATGATGGCACCATTCACCTACTCTTCTGTTCATCTTCAGAACAAGTAGCTGATGTCTTCACCAAAGCATTTTGTGAGAAGACCTTCAGCAATATCAAATCAATGCTGGGGATTGCTGATCATGCTGTCAAAGCATGAGTTGAGACAATATTCTACAATTTTGTTTTACAGTCCATGTTTAAGGGAGGATTTTCCCAAGTTGGTTTTTCCTCTTTCCTTGTTTCATATGGACTTGCAGTATGTAAAAGGGTGGCTAAGCCTTGTTGCTAGGCCCTATTTTTTTTATTTATTACTCATAAATTCAGGCTTAAGGGGGGGTGTTAGAATAATCAACCCATAGTATTTACCCACTTAGACATTAATTCATTTATTTTTGTCTTATTTTCCTAGTCCATGAGTCCCACCATGTGCAAGTTGCTAATTGCCTATCCATAGAGGTAAAACTTGCCATCTTTGACTCATGTAGTGCTTGGGAAAGACTTAGGAATCAAATCTGCTTTATTGCTGGCCTCCTAGGTGCCTATCTGCTTTTTCTGCTTTATTCCCTGCTTTTTCAGTGTTTTAAGGCACATAGGAAAGCAAGACTAGGTGAGGTGAATCAACTTTGTTGCCTCTCCCTCCTCCACTCTTTCCTCCATGCAAAAGCATGTATGAGCTTCCATTCCACCACTCATTAGCTTGCCCATGTGCCCTTTCGAATTCGTGAGCCTCATGATAGATTTTGGATCAGCTTTTTACACCTATGGGGGATTTGCCTATTTTGGGTAAGCCTGCTTTATGCTAGCTTTGGATGCCTCCTTATGCATTCGACCTATTCATGTATTCTATATATTTAGAAACCTATGTTATTACAGGTTTGGCTATTGTACACTGAGTTAATATAATTTTGTGTTACAGCTCCATATTCAGTCTCCATTGTTGACAATTTTGCATGATCAATTGTAATTTGTTGTGAGTGAAATTAATCTATTGCTGGTCAGAATTTCTACATAAAATTCATGATGGATAATCAACTTTAATTAGTGGATTGGTGTCTTAATGAAAAATATTCCCTTTCCCAAATTAGCACCATGAGGAGGAGTTACCCAAAAACTAAGGAGTGGATCCATGAAGAGCACATGGAGGCACACTAATGCACAAAGGGGGTTACAAAACATAAAGGAGGTATAAATAGGTGAGATAGGGAATCCAATGGGGTCATAAATATAATGGAAGCACAAAAATAGGACCATCAATGCATGGTGTAAGAGTGGAAGCTAGAAAATAGCTTACAGTCCTAAAAACTAGGAAAAGGGCTCATAAATGACCATAAACACATAAATCTGAGGGAATATTTTCCCAAGGAGGGATCCCTATTCAATATGGTCCCACTAAGGTGTGCACAATATGCAAAAATATCTCCATATTCCATAATTATTGAGAATAGGGTTCGTTGTACAAGGTTTGGGTGGCGAACATTATTAATCTCACCAAGGTGCAAATATGAATTGGGATGGACAAAGTTAAGTAAACAATAAGTTATAAGGTGATAGGTATGTTCCCGTTCCCCCTCACTTTGTGGAATCCATGGCCCCCCCATACTCTTTGAGTTTCCTTTGTTGAGTCAGCGATTTATTTACTCAATCATTAACAACACTCAAAGATAACAAAGATTCTAGTAATAACATTAACAGTAATAATAACACCAAAGTACAAGGTCATGTTATCAAACATTAATAATAAGTACTTAATTAAATTCATCATGAAAAGGAGAAAAATTCCACACTCATATAAAATATCATATGTCCATATTGCAAGAGAACATAAGTCGCATGAAGGATCATAAGTCTGGGGCTTAACAAATAGGGTATTACATCTCCCTCCACCTTAAACAATGCATCGTCCTCGATGCATATTACATAAATGCCACAAAATTTCAAAATAGATGAGGGTATGCTTCCCTCATGGTATCCTCTAACTCCCAAGCGGCATCCTCAGGACTGTAATGGGTCCATTGGACCTTTGCCTACTTGATTTCTTGATTCTGAAGTAGCTTGCCCTTGCTGCCCAAAATGGCAATAGGTTGTACAAGAAAAACCCCTTCCAGTTCCACCTAGATAATAATCCATTAAATCACATTATTAGTACCATGTTCATACATACATATATCAATTAATAAAGAAAATAAAATCACTCTAATTACCTGGATCACTTTCCAATCAATTACATGGTTAGTATCAGGTATATACTTTTTCAATAAAGACATATGAAACACATTATGTGCTCTAATGCAAGAGGGTAGGGCCAAATCATAAGCAACAGGTCCTATCTTAGCTAAGGCCTCAAAAGGTCCACAATATCTAGCAGCTAGCTTGGAGAAATTTCCTAATTTTAAGGAACGCTTCTTCGATCTGACTTTCAAAAACACATGGTCCCCAACTTGAAAATATCTGGCGATCCTGTTCTAATCTGGATAATGTTTCTTCCTATATTGAGCTACCTTTAGATTCTACTTTATCTTAACCATTTGATCCTTCATATCCTTTAATAATTACAGTCCAACAATGACTCTATACATTTGTTACGGAGAGAAATTCCTATGGCTTGGGGTACCACAATAGACAGCTTGACTCCATAAATCAATCCTTTCCAATATGCAATGGAAATTAAATATCTAACACTAAAGGATCAAACCTCATACCTGTTTCCAGACAGTTGAAGTAGATCCTCGTTGAGCTTTCCAACTTCAGCTTGAATTGATATATTACTTCCTCAACAACAAGTAAACAATACAAGCATACTATTCATATTGGTGTTAGATCTATTCTATCATATATAGTCAACAATGTATAAGCATTTGAAAACATCCATGGATAAAATATTCATTCAAACATACATTATTGGACAGGAAAAGATATTTCTATTAATATAAAATCAGATATTACAATGGATACAACCTCTATCAGCACGTCTGCGAATTGCAGAAACTGAATCCCCCACTTGGGCCTCCACCACTTCAATCCTCCATCTCTCGATAGCAAGCTCACAAGAAAAAGGAAAGCTTGGGAAGAACACAAAAGTGCTCCAAGGGACAAAGGGATGCAGACTCAAGCATAAGTTCCAGCAACAATGGACTATAGTTTCTTTGCTCTCAATTCTCTCATATGCCTTCAATGTACCATAGAGTTCCTTATATAGCTTTAGGTAATGAAAGGTCGAATCTGAGTGATCTCAAGGCATATGGAAGGCCAGGAGTCAAGTGAGTTAGATCCATGTCAAGGAAAACTCCAAAAGGATTTGGATTTTGTACACATCCCGATGTACACGGTTTTAGTGGTTAAACCTGCGTATATACGTGATTAAGGGTTTAAAAGTCATGTGTATCATTTTTCACATGTTTTTAGGGATGGTCAAGGAAACATGAAAGGACAAAAAATGGTCCAAGGGGTCTAAGGAGTCGACAACGGGATAGGGGAAGGCCATATAACTGTGATTCACCTAGAGTGGTAAAATCAGCTATAATAGATACCACCTAATGTGTGAGTTCAGAGGAGTCATACGATGGCCAAAATACATTATAAGTCCATCCCAGAAGTGGAGTGACGAAGAATCCCAAATGGAAGACCAGCCACCCAATCATCATAGTACAGTGATACAACTCTGCACATAACTACAAATATATATAGCAGTCTCGGATACATAAGAGTACAACGGCCATGAATCGGCATGATACAAGATATCACATAAGCTGTCATCGCCACATACAATATACATAGATCAGAATCTCCATGATGAAGATATACAATGGATCATGATCTCCATAATGGATGAAGATATACAATGGATCAAGATCTCCATAATAGCTGGAAATGTCTGATATATACTGGAATCAAGTCACGAGAGCTGAAATCTCATGAACACTCGAACGATCAAGGAGGTAGCATATAAGAGATGCCACCAATATGGAAGGTATTCTACACAAACTGCTACGAGTACATGTCCTACTATGTGAATAGAGGTGTCAAGGTCGAACATAGTAGTCCATCATCTGATTGCCGGTCATTGATGTATACTGTTAACAGATGCGAGATCACCCACCAATAATGAAAATGGGAATCAAGGTACTAGAGTGCAAAATAACAAGTGTGAATAAATGTGTTGAGGTCAAACACTTGAGAGGATCCATCGATCAGGGGACATTGATGTATTCCCAAAGACTGTCGATGGCAAGAGAACCTACCACTGATGATTGCAAGTCTCAAGGCACTCAAAATGACTCTAGATTCCAATCCTAGAATAAATGATCTGAAGTCGATGGGATGAAATCCACTGGAAGGAGGGAATTAATGAATCCCCCATCATCCAACATGAGGTACTCAGCAAAGTTGTATAATGTGGAAGGACTCGATCATAAGGTGCATGAACCAGTAACTATACCGGGAATGGTCGACATGCAAATTCAAGATAACTGAGGAATGGCCTACTCAGGTTTCAACTTCCTTCGAACAAGACCATAACAAAGAATGGTGACTGAATAAAGGTAGCATAGACTTGATATACAAACTGGGACATCTCTACAACACAGAAGGCATTGACAGTGGCTCCATAGGGACTGGAAGCTCAACCAGTCGGTGGAGATAAAATCAGATAAATGAGTACAACTCCTAAAGTCAACTATAAACGCAACCAATTTATATGATATACAGTGCTCTGTTCAAAGGCAACATGACTCGACAACTTCCAAAGATAACATATTTCCTTTTCTGTCTTTTTGGTTTTTTTATTTTTTTGGACTTTTTCAAATATTTAAAAATCTTGAAAAAGAATAAAATTGCTTTATAGTTATAGACTAGGAGGAGATGAGTGTCATAGGGAAAAAAAAACTAGTTCCAAGTAGTGGAACATACATATGCTCAATGCAAGGACACATGTGTAGGATATCGACACTCGAGGGAAAATCACCTCCCTATAAAAAAAGGGAATCAAGCTGCAAAGGATATATAAAATGGCTTTGCATGGCTAGACATGAGACAAGCTTGGGCTATATGGCTGAAGCGCAATGTCAGGGAAGCTGGCATAAAGCTCAATAAGGTAGAAAAAGCTCATGATAATGCAATTACAACTTGACATAAGGGAGTCCTAAGGGAAATAGGCCAGCAAAAGATCAAGAGGAGTATGAGGCTCTTGTAAAATGTCATGGCAGTACTATACAAAGGACTCCCACACCCTAAAGGAGAAAACGTTAGCATGGGCACCAAATGCAAATAAGGCAGGGTTCCCATGTAAGTTCAAGCTCTACCACTCGTATCATGCCACTTCTAACACAGCAAGAAGGTTTCATGACATAATAGAGTGGGTTCGTACCTAAGGCTATGATGAAATAGTCATAAGGTCATGCAAAATGCAAACATTGATGAAACCTAACCTATATGCCAGTTTAGAAATGATACCTGAGATCGACACGAACGGGTCAATCCAACGACTGAAACGACACTCAAAAAGCTCTCCTACATCATGAATTAGGTAAAAAATGGTCCAAAATGATTAGAAATTGTCGAAACTATAGGCAAGGGGGTAAAAGTTTTCAAAAATTTGAAAAATTTCTATAAATAGTAAACAATTCAAAACATTATAAAACATTTGAAATTTTTACCCAATTGAGCTTAGATTTTCAACACCAAATTCCAGTAGGTCCAGCCAGCGGAATTCACTACCGTTTTTTTCCAGGTACTTACCCATGCTCTTCTCTTCCATTTTGATGCAATTTTTATGAAATTCCATGGTCATTTGAGGTTTCTAGGCCATTCTAAAAAAGGCGCTATGGCCCACATGAAAATTGAGGGTTTTTCCATGTATAGGGTTGGATATACGTGGAAAATTCCCTCACATTCACGTACATATGTGGCTATTTGGAAAACAGTCGCATATGCGGCCGCACATGAGGTTGTTTAAGTAATCTAATGGGAAAACTTGCAATTTTTGTGCGGGATTGTCCAAGAATGGAGAGAGCTTGACCATGGTGAGGTAGAGGAGGCAGTAAGGGCCGATCTAGTGGCTCAACAATCTCTATGTGCATGTGGAATCTATAAGTTTTCTTGTCTTGGTGGCTTGCGAGCCAAAGCAAGACTATTGCAGATGCTAGTGGATTACTGGGATCCAGACTCTGAGTCCTTCTAGATAGATGGGATGTCCCTCACTATAGAGGTGGAGGACATATACTTCATTACTCATCTTTCGAGATGGGGGGAAGTAGTGAACCTTCATTCTCGTGGTGGGATCAGAGGTGGCCTGACTATCAATGAGTACATTGCAGTGTACTACTATCCAGACACAGAGAAGGTGGGAAGTTAGCTCCCAACCAACTCTATACAGATGTTGGGCCTAAAGGCCATTCTATTGACATTGGGAATGATAGCAGGCTTGGCTTCAGTCCACTAAGCCTCATGGCCTCTGATGTTCTATGCAGTGGAGTGCATGATACCCACAGTCTATGACTTGAGCACTACACTACTGAGCAACATGAAACATTAGCTCAGTGAGTGTAAGGTGGGTAGAGTGTGGAACTTCAGGTTCAGCAGCATATTGAGCATGTTTTTCTTCAAGCGTGTTCCGAGATTGAGCCCCAGAGTTGACGTTCCTCTTCACAGGGTTCGAGATCCGGCCCAACGGCATTGGGTAGATGCAATGCATAGACTGGGGGGAGGTAGGGTGGCCAACCCCTATCCAACTGATTTCTTTCTGTTGTGGCGATGACAGATAGTTGCCATCGATGACTACCCCTATGTGGGGATAGATTTTTAGGGGGACCCGAACATGCCGCTACCACCAGGATCGGCATATGGTGATATAGGTAATGAATCTCGACCCTCTCTTTAAATTTTTGAGTTATTTAATGTTTTCTGATTATATGGAATCAAAAGACATATTTTTGTGTGACAATACATAGTGACATGTACCATTTGTATGCAGATGTGCGACCATGGTGGCTTGAAGGCTTCCCCCATCATAGACGAAGGGGAAGAGGAGATGATATCACAGGTGTGGATGCAGAGAAGATGCTCTAGAGAATTCATACCAATTTCATGAGGCTGACACACAAGGTTCCCATGGCGCAAGTTGAGGACTTTCCTGAGCCTATGCAACGCTAGGTGGTGGGTGTACCACGAGCATGGGTGTGATTATTCTAATGGCTAGCTAGAGCCGTAGTGACCTTCCATTATCACAAACCCCCTCCTCTTCCACAGGATTAGATACCTAGGAGCCTATACATTTTGTACTACCGTGTATTATATCTTGGTGGCTCGAGAGCCCCATTTTTGTATTATGACACTATCTATTACCACATTTTGGATGTTATATAAATTTTTTTATGGTGATCGGTTTATTTATTTACGTGTGTAAAAATTTGTGTTTGTGATGAATTTATTATGTATGAAACAAATGCCAATCTTACACGTAGTTAGCATATGAGTCGACAACTTGATTATTAATTCTTGGAATATGTATGTATGTTATACTGTCAAATTGTCGTTCTCATAATCTCACATGTAAGAATATTCTTAATAACGTCGGATCTCTAACATGGTACAAAGCATTAAGCTGTGACACTACTAACTTCGAATCAAGACATACCTCAAGAGAAAGAATGCCATGTGAAATGGCATCCCATAAAAGCTCAATAACGACGCTATATTTAGCCACATTGTTTGAAGACAGCTGCAAACATACACCTCCTAAAGATAGTACCTGACCCATAGGAGTATAAATCACCCAAGCAGCAGAGGCTGAGTGTTGAGTGTGATGGCTCGCACCATCCGTGAATCCTATGTAGGTGGAGGATTACATTGACATCTGCCAAAATAAATGGAAACTAATCACAAACCCGATCACGATAAGAAAAAGACCTAACTATGAGAAATTGTAGAATAATATACAATAACCAGCCTTGGCTAAAAATCATGCATAGTACTTCTTGATATAGAGCCCATTTCTAGGCTCTGCCAAGGCCATTCCCTCATAATACACTAACTCATAAGAACCCTTCTCTAACATATGTTTTCCAACGTAAGGACCACACCACATGGGGTTAAACTTTCCTGCCCCCAAGGGTTCTTTCAGTTGAACCCACAAAAGGAATAAGTCTCCCTCACTAAACCTCCTTGGACGGACAGACTTATCGTACTGGACCTTCACACAATGTTTATTTACTTCTAGAGCCACCAAGGCATCTCGATGCTACTCATCAAGTTGCTCAAGGTGGACCAAATGCTCCTCCAATGGTGAAGTGTCTGGTAAGAGTTCTAAGACTAGTTTCAAAGAAGGAATCTTGCATTCAACTGGCAATATTGACTCCACTCCATGTACAAGTTGATATGGAGAAAAACCTGTGGCAGTCTTAACATCGGTTCTATATGCCCACAAAGCAGGATATAACATGATGTGTCAATTATTCTTGCTCTGTGCGATGGTTCGTTTGAGAATGGATTTGAGTGATTTATTCACCGCTTCTACCTGTCCATTCACTTGAGGGTAGTAAGAGGAGGAATGCCCTTGCTTGTACCCTAACTTTCATGCCAACTCTTCCATCATATGATTCTAAAAGTGCAAGCCATGGTATGTGACAAGCTCTTTCAGAATTCTGAACTGAGTAATAATCTGGTTGAATACGAAGTGCGTGGCTGTCTCACTGTCGGATTTAACTGTAGGCATAGACTCAACCCATTTATTTAAGTAATCAACAGCCACTATGATATGATGATGCCCCCCAGCTGAAGCTGGGTTGCAATCCATAAAATCAAGCCCCCACTTAGAGAAAGGGACCAGTGGTGATGATGGGATGTAAAAGAGCAGGTTTCGAGTGCATATTAGATGTGAACACCTGGAAATGGTGGCGCCTCTTGACTACATCAACACAATTCTTAAAGATCGACAGCCATAAATATCTCGTTCTTAATATTTTTTGGGTTGTAGAAAGCCCAGATAAATGACCACCACATGCCCCTCCATGGCAATCATTGAGCAGTACCTTAGCCTTTTCATGTCTTAAACAACGTCATAAAATTGAGTCTACCCCACGGCGGTACAAAGTGTTATCCACTATGAGGTAATTCTTAGACATGTGACGTAATCGTCATCGTTCATCCCGTGAGAGGTGAGTAGGGACCTTCAATGTTTGTAAATATATAATGATATCCCCATACCATGGGTCTAAAGTTGAGATTAAAAACATGTGTTCATCGACAAATGTATCTTCACAAACCAACTCCTCGGCCTTGCTTGGAAAATATGATATCAGCTCTGCAAAAATTAACAACTTCTTTGATTTTGCTGAAACAAATTCGAGATCGAATTCTTGTAGGATGACAATCCATTTATTATATTTTCCCCCAATCATCCTTTGAGTGAGGATGAATTGAAATGGATTGACATGGGCTACAACCAAGTTCTGGAAAAGGAGAATATAATGTCTCAACCATTGAACCACATGTACAGTAGCTAAAGCAAGATTCTCAACATGAGAATAATGAATCTCTGTGTCAATAAGGTTCTGACTCAGATAGTATATGACATGCTCTTACAGCTCCTCATCCTCTTGAACCAAAACCATACCAATCGTCTCCATGGATACGGCCACATAAAGTAGAAAATCATGGCTATAGTCTAGGGGACTAATCACTGGGGATGATGCTAGGGCTCACTTGAGTGCATCAAAGGACTCCTGGGCTCACTCATCCCAACAAAAGGTGGTGTCCTTCTTCAAAAGACGCATGAAGCCTCTAGTCAAATTGGAAAAATTGACAACAAATCTCTGTAAGAAGTTTTCCATGCCTTGAAAACATTGAAGATGATGAATATTCTTCATGGGAGACAACTGAAGTATTGCCTCAACCTTCAAAGGGTTGACTCTTATACCCTATTTAGAAACGATGAATCCTAACAAGTGACCTGACTTCACACAAAATATGCACTTATGAGGATTTAACCTAACCAAATAATGGCGGCATCTTTCGAATACCAATCTCAAGTGATAAGAATGATGCATTCTTATATGAGAATGAGCAGCAAGTTCATCCAAAAATACTTTGATAATGACTTGAGATCATGGTAGATCAAGGTCATTGCCCGCTGAAAAGTAGCTCCGGCATTCTTAAGGCCAAAATGCATTTTTCGATATGAAAATGTTCCCCAAGGAAAAATAAATGCAGTCTTATGTTGTTCCTCAGGTTTAATTTGTATCTGATTATATCCGGAAAATTCGTCCATAAAGGAAAAAACCTCACTACCTGCACACTCATCCAAAATTTGATCAATAAATGGTGTGGGGAAATTGTCCTTAGGATAGGCACGATTCAAATCATGGAAATCAATACATATGCAGATTGCTCCCTGCTTCTTATCCACTGGAATGGGGTTTGAAACCCACTCTGTCAAGGGAATAGGATAGATCAAACCGGCTTTCAACAGTTTCTCTATCTTTTCCTTATTCACGGGTGCTTTCCTAGGATTCACCGCATGCAAGTGTTGTCAAAAAGGATTAGAGTTGGGATAAGTATTAATCTCGTGTTCGACAATACGGGGGTTGATACCTGGCATGTCATCATAAGACCAAGCAAATATATCATGGAATTCTTTAAATATCTCGGTGTATTCTTGAATCTCAGCATTGGAACATTCTGCCCCAATATAGACATTCTCTATCCTGCCAGGATCGTAAGAGATATTGATAGGAATTGTTGAAGATATGTTTGCCATGTTTCCATCAGCCATCAAACCAGGAGAGCTTAATGGAACCATATGACTACCAACTCTCTCACTAAGAACCGCCCTAAATTCCTTACGCTCCAAGCAGTCAATCTCGGGACGAAAATAAGATCTATGATGGAGTTCCTCCCATGGTGGCTCAACTCCCGATATGGCCTCAATAATTTCTTCATCTGAAGGGAAAATAGTATCAAGGTAGTCGTGCGCATGAGAAGACTGCACTGCCCATGCCAGTAGCACATAAGGGTCCTCCTCCTCCATCCGCGAAGAGGAAGGACTGGGCTCTACAACACACTCTAGATTAGCTTGATAAGCTATCATAGTTGCAGGAAACGGCACATTCATCACGATGGGCTCACTCGGAGTACTCATTATAGGAAGAATCCAAGGATATTCCATATGACTCATGCGAAAAGACACCGATCTCATATATGTCGAAGCCTCACTGAAACTAGACCCTATCATAAGGATCAGTGGAGGACAACTAAAGCTTCCCATGAGGGATGGATACATGCCCACACCGACACTCCCAGATGCTGGCTGAGAGTGTTCAATGATCGGGATCGAAGCTTCTGAAGATGCGGTAATAGATGGATTCTTGAATGTCGTTTGATCAATCGTGACTATATTCCTGTTCAATGGAAAGCATACAACGTGAAATAGGGAAGAAGCAATAGCTTGTATACTATACATCCAATTCCTACACAGCAAGAGATTGTAGTCAAGGGGCGCATCAACCACCTCGACCTCTATCGCAACAGTATTCCTTCCCAAATGGACCTTAAGGGAAGGAAGAATACCATGTGGCCTAAACAATCTCCCATCGAATGCAGTTAACATGGCCATTGATTTGGACAGCTTGGGGGAACCTAAATCCTTCTAACACAATAAATACAGCACAGAAGCAGCATCGCCTTCGTCAATCATAGTGCACTTGACGATCATGTTAAGACATTCTACATGAATCAAAAGAGAAACATAGTAAGCCAAGCAAGGATGAAGTCCCGCGGTTTCAAATTTAATCACGGAGGAAGAATTATCATCATTCACGCCAAGGGTAGAAAGCAAAGCCGTCCTTTACGAAGGACAATTCTGAAGCACTTCCAATGCAGACATTGCAAAAGGAGTGTGGCCCAAATCCTTGACAACTGAATAGATCTGGGTGGCTCGGGCATTAGAATTGTGGCCCGAGCGCTTAAGGACTCCCTTAGGAAAGCCAGGTGCAGCTCAAGGTTTATCCACATGTTTCTCAATATGCAAAGGAGACCCTGCTGGATTAGGTTACTTTCTTGGGCTGGGTTGTGACGAACCATAGTCCTTCGCATGGGTCACAACTTTCACAGCACGAACCATGTTAATGCAACCACGACCACTACCCTCCGACGGATCTTGATCACCACCATACTGATCATGGGTCCTCGAGTTCATATTTTGATTATGAGGTAAAGGGCAGTTAGCACAGCTGGGCCCTGTGCCAAGAATCTTGAGGCTTCATCGATACAAGGGCATAAGTAAGTGAGGTGATCGTCCTTACACAACTTGTAATGTAATTTAACCTTACTTTTAGCTTACTTGTCCCCCCAAGCATTACGGACATTCTTGTAATTATTAGCATTCTCATTCCTATTCCCACCCTTACGATTATTCTTACCCTTCTTTTTATTCCGTTCGGGCTTCTAGTTACCCTTCTGGTCCGACGATTGCACCGAAAGTACACTCACCGTTTGGGAGGGTTGAGATGAAGCCATGGCTTGTCCCAAAGAATATTGGTTGATTGACAATTGAATAACTTGTTTTGCAACCGAATCCATAGGTTTAGCACTTCCACAACCAACAATGCCATCAACATGTGGTCTAGGTTTAACTTTGGGGTCGAAACTAGAACGCGGAGCATTGGGAATGATCTCATATAACAAACCAGAGTGTGCATAAATCAAGTCTAGTTCATGTTCCCTAAAAATCGCTTGTTCCTCATTCTGCACTCCGGATGTAGAAACATCCTTCACTATATATGGCAATAAAGACTTAAGGAACCATTCGAGGAGGAATTCCGGTGGTATAAAGGCTTTAATTAACCCCTTCCATCTATGCCACTCTTGGATATGATCCGATATATGTGTGGCTTTATCTTGCCAAAATGTCGACAAGAGTTTAGTACCAACGTCATAACGCACTGGTAGCTAGAAGTGGTTAAGAAAAGTCATCGCTAGGTCATCGAACAAAGCGAATGCCCCCATAGGTAGCTCTATATACCATTTCATGGCAGGCCTAGTAAGGGTGCATTGAAATAGCCTTAAATGGATGGAGTCCTTATGTAAGGAATTCGAAGAGCACCATAGGTGAAAGGTAGTAACATGTTCGCTCGGATCCTCTCCCAGTTTGCCCTCGAATTTGGGTATGTCTGAGGGAAGCTTAGTAGGGACAGCTAGCCAAGCCGGGTCATGAGCTACAGGATCGTTTGTCAATCTTGACAAGTCAAGAAGATTCAACTTTGCGAGGAAAGGGAGCCTAGGATGATGAGGTCAATGGAATGCTCCCTGATAGTTTTGATTCACATAGGTCTGATTACCACATGGCCTTGGCCATAGTAGCCTCCTCCCATTTGACCCGTATAGGGTGGAATGGAAGCACCATAGTGTGGTGGACCTTGACTATTTGGAGCTACAAAGCCATAATTTGGAGAGTAAGCAGGTTTTTGATACCCGCCCTCATAAGGTGAAGAACCCTGTCCATACTGCGTCCCATAATAGGGTCCATAAGTCACCGCATGAGATGTTCCATGAGGCACTCTGTATGTAGGAACATATGCTTTGGAAGTAGGAATATACATTTTGGAAGTCGGAATGTGACCTCTAGAAGTATGAGCATGACCTCTCGAAACAATGGGTGGTGCATGAAGTTGAGACACAACCGGTCTAGTAACCGCAGTACGGACATAACTCGTAGCAACATTTATTCCTGAAGGACCATGTGAATGAGATGGAGGGTGGACATTCGAAGAACTAGGGACAGAGGATGAAGGGATCTTTGTAATTAAGTACGTACTATTCCCTATAGTCACTCATCTCGGATCTGGTATCCTAATAGGATCACTAACCCTATACCTAGAAGGAATATGAGATGTAGCTTCCATCATCGGGATGGAAGGTGCAATGTGACTAGTGCTCCCAAACCTCTCCACATGGTAAGGAATGAGAGTTCCCCCAGGCATAGTGTTAGGCTCGAACTCAAACTTGACATGAAATTCCAAATCATGTGTGGGAAAACCAGACATACCATAGCTACCATAACTAGTGTTGGCGGGTTCAAAATGAGTCTCGTCATCCCCCAGCATTCCATATTGGATATGCGTCAATGGGGAATCAACCCTAAAGTAAGTAGGTCTATCATGAAAGGTTCCTATCTCAGAAATCATAGGACCTAACTCAGTCAATTCAGGTGAAGGATCATAGTTAGGAGTAAACTCCCCATCTTCCACATGAATGGGAGAAGGTGGTTCAGGAATACCTTCTATATGGTATCCCATGGTGTGTGAATCAATGTGCGAATTAGTCCACCTGGACTGTCTATTTCTCTCTCCCAAAGGAGGAGGAGATGTAGAAGGCAGAAGTCCTGCTAAATGATGAGAACGACGAGGAGTGACACCCGAATCCACAATGACTCAAAAAATAGAAAAGACTCTCTATCTACGCAAACCCTAGGTAAGCTATCGTGCATAGAGAAATCACCAATAAAATCTAAATCCAAATGCAAGCAATCAAGGGTAGGATAAATGAGCTCTCAAATGAAGCAGGTATGTCTCGCCTAGGAGAGGCTTGAGACTCCCATGCACAACAAGAAGAGGTACATAACCAATTATTGTGGCCCTCAGCTTCAATTCCTAAAGCGACTATGCTATCCGACCCCAACCTGGCTGGGACACCTGCAGAATAACCCCTACAAAGTACCCCATCGATATCCTAGGTAAGGCCACTAAGGTCACCTAAATATAATCAATGCTCAGGCGAACAGTCACAGGCAAGATTGATCGTATGGGCAGGGTAGAAAAGCCCAAAACTCTTGAAAGAGCCCCCAGATATGAATACAATCCTGGAAATATCTCCAGTGCTACTCAGTTATGATTAGGGTTCATCCCAATCAATAACCGCTCACACAACCCCGTGCTTAACTCCCTTTTGAGAGGAGGATCCTGAGAAACATTGGTTATACCAATGTTTTCACACACTCACCTGGACAGACACATACATGTTGTCGTTTAGCGGTCTTGGAGAATTTACTCACAATGAACTATTCCAAGACCCTAAAACCTAATCTTGTTGGTGAACCCTATCAAATAAAATAGTGTAGTTCATTTTATTTAAGCATTGATTTTAATTGGATTTATTACTCAAAAGAGGGATATGGCCATGCAACTAATGGTGTTATGACACAACATGAAGTAAAATGCACACCTAACAATCAATGCAAATGCATTGTGTCCATGAAAACAGGGTATGCTACTACGTTAAATGCACAATTTTCTTCAAATGATAAATGCAAGCTTTCCTATATGAAATCTTGACTAATATTCCAAAGAAAATCTAGTGCAAGTACTATGCAAAATGCAAAATGCAATGCATGATGATAATCAAATATTTTTGGATTTTTTGAAATAAAATGAGATATAAAAAGAAAAAGAATGATTCTACAACCCCCATACTCTGCACGGACACTCAAGAAGCACTCAAGCAAAGAACCAAGGTAAAATAATTCTAATGCACTAATCCCAAAACAAAAAATCAAAAATGCAATGACAAGAACATTCTTAAAAAAAAAAAAAATTACCCTAAAAAAAACGTCTTTGGTCAGAAACAGAGGTGTATACAGACTCTGGCAATATCAAAGGAGACTCAACAATCATCACACTTCACACAGCAACCATTTAACTTCCACTAAAAGGAAAAACTAAGGGCATACGTGACTGTTCGCAGTAAACCCGCGTGTATACATGGAAATAGCAGAGAAAACTGTGTGTATACGCGATTGTGAGTTCAAAACTCATGTACATGAAGAAAGGTGCATAAAAATCAAGGCAAATAGACAAGCTGAGACAAACTTCACACCAATCAGACACTACCAAGAAAACATGCCCCCAGACTCGACACAGAAACACGAGAGAAAGAGCAGTTCAAAGTCATTGAATGTCGATAGAAAACCCCCAAAGGACAACTACTACGAACTCCCCAGTGGAGTCGTCAATTCTGTTATGGAGAGAAATTCCCATGGCTTGGGGTACCACAATAGACAGCTTGACTCCAGAAATCAATCCTTTCCAATATGCAATAGAATTTAAATATCTAACACTAAAGGATCAGACCTCGTACCTTATTCTGGACGGTTGAAGTAGATCCCCGTTGAGCTTTCCAACTTTAGCTTGAATTGATAGATTACTTCCTCAACAACAAGTAAACAATACAAGCATACTATATATATTGGTGTTAGATCTATTCTAGCATATATAATCAACAATGTATAAGCATTTGAAAACATCCATGGATAAAATATTCATTCAAACATACATTATTAGATAGGAAAAGATATTTCTATTAATATAAAATCAGAGACTACAATGGATACAACCTCTGTCGGCACGTCTGTGAATTGGAGAAACTGAATCCCCCACTTGATCCTCCACCACTTCAATCCTCCATATCTTGATAGCAAGCTCACAAGGAAAAGGAAAGCTTGGGAAGAACACAAAAGTTCTCCAAGGGACAAAGGGATGCAGACTCAAGCATAAGTTCTGGCAACAATGGACTATGGTTTCTTTGCTCTCAATTCTCTCATATTCCTTCAATGTACCATAGAGTTCCTTATATAGCTTTTCAAAAAGGTAATGAAAGGTCGAATCCGAGCGATCTCAAGGCATATGGAAGGCTAGGAGTCAAGTGATTCGGATCCATGTCAAGGAAAAATCCAAAATGATTTGGATTTTGTACACATCCCAATGTATGTGGTTTTAGTAGTCAAACCCGCGTATATATGCAATTACGGGTTTAAAATTCATGTGTATCATTTTTCACATGTTTTTAGGGATGGTCAAGGAAACATCAAAGGACAAAAAATGGTCCAAGGGGTCTAAGGAGTCTGCAGCGGGACAGGTGAAGGTCATATAAGTGTGATTCACCTAGAGTGGTAAAATCAGCTATAACAACATTGAGTTATCCCAACTGATGGGAGTATTACACTTCCTTCCATACATGGCCTCGAAAGGACTCATCTTTGTTGGTCCCCATTTTGTCACTATTTTTGGGTTAAATACTTTACATATTAACACATATTTGTTATCTTTTTGCATCTTTTGTACCATGCAGCTCACCATTCAAGCCTCAGGTATGAATCAGGGATAATTTTAGGGGCGAAATTTATCCCATGGGCTATTTTTAGGGGGTTTTCTCCAAACATATATTCACCATTTTGCAATTTTTGAAGCCTTATTTCACCCAATTTTGATGGGGTAAACTTTTTTCACCCTAAAAATCACCAATTTATTATATAAATGATATAATATCCTTGGAAATTAAAATATTTTTTGAAAAATATCGCCAAACATTTTATACTTCGTGTTTTAAGAATTGGTAAGATTTGCCAACATTTATACACTTTTAAATAAGTATGGTTCCTTAAAATCATCCCTAGTATGAATAATCTTAAGATCTATATCAATTATGTTTATCATCATCATTCTACAGTTTCAGTGGTTAAAATTAACATAATATGAAGCGCATTCGATGTATTAATTCATATGTATTATTGTTTGTCGGTTATATGGTCTTTTAGGTAGGCTAACAAACAAACACGCATTCAGCTAGATATATGGAGAGCATATCCATCTTGCTTTCTAGACCACCAAATAGACCATGCATTGTTGGAAGCATATTTCTATGCATTAAAGGAATGAAATGACCAGGAAATGTCATCACTAAGCGCCAGCACCTTAGCATCAGTATTCTTCTAGAAGAAGTGTCCATCTCATGTCTCTGCATGACATTTTGACGCTGGCTCTTATTTGGATTGAAGTCATAAGACACATCATGCGTCAAAGGGAACCTGATCTGCGAGAGAAGAGGAACTATCATCTGTTAGTCGTTAGTGCACTTATTTTCCATAATGACTGTGTTATCATGAAAAGCAGTCAACCACTAAAGGGTCGACTTGCTTGCCTTCTATCAAACAATGTATATATAGACACTGTCAGGCGACTTAGGAATGAGTCTTTTGAGTCTCTGTCTTTTATTTGATATAATCAACGAAGTTTGAAAACTCTGTAATGCTACCCTTTTAATTTAATGAAAGTCTTGTTGTGTTGTGTATGATCGTGTGTGATTAGAAGAAGCATAACTCTGTTTACTAGGAGGGCCCCCTGACAACAGAGTTCTTATATCTTTGTGTGGGTTATGTTATTTCTTTCCTCTACAATTAATATAATTCTATTTATAAGTTTTTTAATTTTGTTTCTATAATCATTCATGTTTCCTATAGCGTAGACTTCAATTTAATATTATGTTGAGCATATAGGTTCCTTATTATCAGTAACAACCAGTTATGTCTAATATAGTTTTCAGGTTTTCTGCAAAGTCTTTATAATTCATTGCTTGATTTCTAGATTAAATTCTTTTGATCAAAATATAGTGAATCTAGTTCTGTCTATTCCAGTTTTTATTATGAATTTTCTTAAGAGTATGTTAGTTTGTTAAATGATGTTTTGATTTATGAAATTAGCTTAGGTTATATTGCTATGGAATTCAGTCATTAAAGTAGGTTTATTACTTGATTTTACATTGCATTAGTACATTCATGAGGAAGCTTTCCTTCAATACAACATTTAAATTTACCGCTTTCTTAACTTTTTAGCATTTTCTTCAAACAAACTGTCATACAAACAGTCTGTTCCACCCTTTATACAGATCTTCATTTCCACCTGTTATACAGTCGTTCATTCAGTCCTCTGTGTTTCTAATTTGTTTTAAAGCTGATTTTCTCAGTTTTTCTAATTTTGTCTTGATGATAAAGGTTATATAATGTTTATATTCTCTCTTAAGGATCCTTAGATGAGATTGCGTAGACTCCTTGTTAAACCTTATTTCTTTTTCCTCTTTCTTTTTACTTTATACATAGGAATTATTTTATGTAATTTAACTTATTGTGTTGATCTAAAACTGAGATTTTGATTTAAGTTGTTACTTTGTATATGAGGTCTAAATTACATACATTAGTAGATTAAGTTCTTTATACATAATACAACTTGTTCTCTTAATCATGTAATTAGGGATCTATAAGATGGGATTTAGATCACTTTTCATAAATTTTTGGTTTGATCATAAATAATTGCTATTATTATATAGTATTTTTTGAGAAGGAGTTGTGTATTTATAAACAATCATGTTTACTATTTCTTATAACTAGACATTTCTCAGTTTGCACATTTTTGTTGAGATTAAACTAGACTTAATTCCGTTCAGCTTTTATCATTCTTTTGAGAGCCATTTTTATACCTCTCCTACCCCAGTTCCCATTACAGTAAATGGTTACCCTCAAAATATCTAAGGAGAGTGGAATTAAGATGATTTACTTGATTTATGTACATTCATTAGTGTATGTATAATATTGTAAATCCTTCTTGATGTAGTCATTATCTCAAGTAAAATTCAATAGAATAGTTTCATTGTCACAACATTGTTCATGATTGGATACCACTCTACCTTGACCTTTGTTTTATTAACTTATCTATATTAGATCCTTAGAATTTCAACTCAAGTTCTTTTGATATTTAGTGTATCAAAGTATTACCATGATATTCTCTACCTTCACATTTATTTTGTAGCAAATCTAAGCCTACTAACCCCGGTCGATAATTAAATATTAGGTAAATTATTCAAGACAATATTTTGCCCAACATTTTTGGCACTGTTTCCGGGGAGTTGTTCTGTAAGGTAGAATGGATGCAAGCTAGTAAGGGGGGAGCGGTAAGATGAGAGGTAAAAACCTGCACATCTGTTCTAACAGGCACCCCCAAATCCAGTAGTAGTAGTAGTAGTAGTATAGGATAGATTCGCTGAGATAGTAAAATTTTGTTAAGTTTTTTAGAAACATTTTGACCTCAACAATCAAATCAGTGAAAAATTATTGAAAAAAAGAAAAAACACATATAGGAAGTAGTTTTGCTGGACACATAAAGATATTCCTATAAATGGGTGGGGGGGGGGGGCAATTATAGAAAGAGAAGAGATCCTGGTAAGAGAACCTGAGTGCCCTATTCTTGAAAAAAATTAAAAAGAAGTAACTAGGGAACCTCTTAATCCTCCACTAAGTAACAAAGTCAGATAATATAACTCTTGAAGTAAGGAAGCTGTACTTTATTGATATTACCTAGGTGGAAGCTCTCTTTGGTAATAGTAACCCCCCAAATTGACATATCTATAGTAGCATCCCCTACTCCTATAAGAACCAATAAAAGAATGAGTGATCAAAGGAATATTTCTCCTGTAAAAGCATGTTGGGTTGCCCCATTCCCACCTCGAAAGAAACCTTCTAGGTACACTCACTCTAGAAACCAAACCTACATAAAGAACCAGGAAGAAGAACGAGAAGCAAAAAGAAATGTCTGTCGAAAATGTAAAACTAAACATCCTCGCCAGGAATGTCCATTATATAAAATTCCACCATGTTATATCTACATGGGAAATCATGTTTTTCCCTAGGAGATCAAGATGGATCCTATCATGATAGAGGTAATCATTGGACTGCTCTCTCCAAAGACTCTTCCTCCTCTTGATTCTTAAAAATATTATAGGTCATCACCATTTGTAAATATGTCAATTTATGTATATATATTTGAATAAATAAGAGTCATGTCTAATTTTAGGTGACTCTTCTTCTATGTTTTTAAGAAAAAAATCAATCATCTAATAAATGGTTTTGAAATTCAGTTACAAATGGGTATTTTCTATAGGATATTATCTGAAAAGGAAAGTGCTCTAAAAACACTAATTTCTTGATTTTGAAATTTAACTCTCAAACCATTTATTTTATGATTTTGTTATGCTTTATATACGATGATTTAATTTAAATATATACATTCCTGATTACTTTAACAAGTGCTCAAAAGATCCATTTCAATTATCATGTTAACCAGAATTTTAATTCCTAGAGATTACTAGCTCATCAACACTTGTTATCAAAACTTGACTCTTAAATATTTTTTAGAACACTCCAGGATAAGTGGAATTTTTTCTTATGGGGAACATTATCTTTTATAAAGGAAATGGATTGAAAGGCCCAGGAACACCTTTAAGTTATTCTCTTTTGAAATGATCTATAATTAAGGCCATTTAATGAAGAAAAAAAATTTAACTCGTGTGTTTAGCAGGGCTTAGCATGCTCTAGTACCAATAAACTTCCTATACTCATAATATTTATACAAGGATAACCTGTCGAGGTACTGAACAGGCCTGTTGGTAGCGGGTCAATACTAAGTAACACCCTAACAATAAGGAATTTCAATAAATGCAAGTAAACCCAACGAGGTACTGAACATGATCATTGGTAGCGGGGCTATGCTTGCATGGTACCAAGATAAACCTATCGCGATACTGAATAGGCCTGCTGGTAGCGAAACAATATCAGGTATAAGAGATCTAGTTAATGCACCACTAGGCACATGGTTTAATAGTAAAATATGTTGAGGCCTCTTGTTTATGATGTCACTAAATAATTACTATAAGATGGCCTTGGATCCAACAATCTGAATTAAACCAATATCTAGGATATGTCTATCCTAAAAATGGGACCTGTAGCTCTAAACTCCTACAAATTCGAAGGTGAGCTCAAGAATTTTTGAGATAAAAAGATATCTTTACAACAAGGTAAGGGTGAGTAGTTTTGCCTATGGTCTTTTCACTTATCTCTTCATTACATGGTAGATGATAAATTTGTACAATTATATATTCGAGCACTGTTATTTTTCAGTATATATATCTGAATCATTTCCATTTATTAGTTAATTTTTCTTTATTTTACACACTTCCAGTAGCATGACTGAACTTTCTTAATTTATTTTGGAAGTTACTTACTTTTCTTGTATGGCTTGAGGACATTCCATATATTTGGTTTGGGGGAGGATTAGCTGATTGTCTGTCTTTATTTTACTTATAAAATACTTATTGCCAAATGAGAAAGTGTTTTTAGGATAATACAAATAGAGAAATATTTGGCCTTAAAATTGTGGATGAATAAGCAAGGACGCTAAAAAATTATTTCATATGAAAATCCGTATGAAGGATCATATGAAGGGTCGAATGTTGGTATGAATAAGAAGTCAAGTGATAGGCTAAATAAAAAAAATTATGATATTTTCGTACCTAAGATTAAGTGTTGGCTTAATTTTATTGGGTAAAAATCCAAGTCATACCATTATCATCACATCTATATGATATAATGACTAATTCCAATTAATGATTGTACAAATTAAATATAATATGATCTTATTTAACCCCTATATGGATATGATACGACCTTCAAGTACCTTTTAGTTATCATGACTCTTCCATATTCATTATTCTCTTTTTCTATTTGCACGCATAAGCTATCAGATAAGCTGCCCTCATCGTTGAACTAAGGTTATGGTTATTAGTTTGGTTATACACTTACATTAAGTTACATGTTCAACCTATCCAAAGCTTGCTTTGGACATGGTTGAACCAAATAAAAATTAGAAACCCATTCAATCACGCGCTTTAGATGGCACACGTTCCGAAATTCACTATAATGGCACAATCGTTTAGGCATGCCAAGTTGTTTACATGATCATTTGGTAGGTTGAATGTGGCATGCTTTAAACCTAGCAGTGTGCGAACCTTCTTCAATTCCATCGCCATCACTAACCGTCATTACTATAGAGAATTTCAGCCACCTTTCCTAAAAACCCTCTATTCCTTCCTCTGTTTCCATCATACCGAACCGATTCAATCCCAAAAGTTACCAAGATCTATTTCAAATGAAAAAGTTTAGGGAGTGTAGGGAAGTTTTTTTTTGAGCCAGTTGGAACCCATTCCTCCATTTGGTGCAAGTTTATGATGAGGAGATCTAATAGTTGTTTACAATGGGGTTCGATGGGAGGAAGGACAGAGTAGGGAACCTTTATTTTCAAGTCACTGAAGAGTCGATTTCCTGCACCACTAAGCTTCCGTGAGAGGGTGAACAATGGCACAAACATTGGTTCATTCCGAGAGCATCACATAATTTTTCTTTGAATCCTAAGTTCTGACATATAACAGGTGTGAAAGGCTACCATCACAGTTGGATAAATGCAGAATATATCAAGCCGTTGACAGTCATCATTCATTTGGTTACTTGCGAAGGTAAGTTTAGTGTCTTCAAGTCTTATCACCTTCGGTTATTAGCCCACGTTGTTGATAATAGATGTTTAAATTTCCTTTTATTTTTTTGTCATAGTTTAGAGAAAATGTTGAATTTGGTCTGAAGGAATACCCTTCATCCCAAGAGTAGTCTGTACCACCACAGTTTAATCAAATTGTTAATCCTGGATCATCTTAAATAATGAAACCAGTCTTGGGAAACCTTTTTGTTCAAAGTGCTTAATACCCACCTTAATATTCATAAACAGTCTCATGATTTTCATCTTGAGTCAAGACCAACCTCACCCACATCACAAGAAAACCCCAATGTTGTCCACCTTGATGAAGATGTCTCAAAACCTAATTCAGCTGTGCAAGATACCCATGCTAGTCCTATGTCTGCCAAATTTATGCCTTTTTCATGACCTCATACCAGAAGACAGAAGGCTAAAAGTCTTTAGCGCAGGCTTCAACCCAGTACATATATCGTAGTTCAACTTGATGAGCTGAATAGTCATCTAGATGGTGAGGCCAAGGTAGAGAAAAATGACCCAAATGGATCCCTCTTAGCACTAGCCATCATTTCTGCTGAGTTACTCAAGGACATTGATCATATGGACATTCCTGCATCTTTTCGGGATATCAGCCCTGAAGACCCCCTTCCTATTGTCGATTTTGGATTCACCTTCAATAGAAATGAGCCCTCTATAGGATTTCAACCAGTCCCCAAATCCATGTACACCACCATAGCCTAGTTAACTTCTGAGTTAACTCAATCAATGAAGCAAAATGAAGCACATGTTAACTTAATTTTATATCTTCGTGAGGAAAACAGAGAATTGCGGTTACAAATTAAGAATATGGAGGACCTCCATGAAACCGTTAGCGTATCACAGAGGGATCAGAAAGCAAGGTGTGATCTTTTGAAGGCTCGGGCTAAGAAGTTGAAATCCAAATAGTCTGTTTCATCAAAGTCAGAGGTAGCTATTGACGCAACTTTGCCTCCTTCCTCATGATATATTTTACTTTGAGAAGTGGGACCTGATATTCTTATGGTTTGGGGAAATGTTGGTCCCCATTTTTTAACTTTTTTGGGGTTAAATAATTTACATATTAATGAATATTTTGTTATATTTCGGCGTCTTTTATACCATGCAACTCACGATTCAAGCCTCAGGTATGAATAAATTGAAGATTTATATCAATTATGCTTATTATCATCATTTTACGATTTCAATGGTTAAAATTGACATAATATCAAGCGCATTCAATGTATTAATTTATATGTATTATTGTTTGAACCTTATATGCTCTTTTAGGTAGGCTAAAAAATAGACACACGTTCATCTAGATATATGAAGAGTGTATCTAGCTTTTTGTCTAGATCACCAAACAAACTGCGCATTGTTGGTAGCATATTTCTGTGCATTAAAGGCATGTAATGGCGAGGAACTATCATCACCAAGTGCCAGCATCTCACCATCATTCTTCTTCTGGAATATGTGTCCATATCATGTCTCTGCATGACACTTTGATGCCCGATCTAATTTGGATTAAAGTCATAAGCCACATCGCACGCCAGAGGGAACCCGATCTATGAGAGAAGAGGAACCATCATCTATTAGTCGTTAGTGCACTTATTCACCATAATGAATTCCTTATCATGAAGAGCAGTCAACCAATAAAGGGTCGACTTGCTCGCCTTCTATCAAACAATGTATATATAGATACTGTCAGGTGACTTAGGAACGAGTCTTTTGAGTCTCTATCTTTTATTTGATACAATTAATGAAGTTTGAAAACTTTGTAACACTACCCTTTTAATTTAATGAAATTCATGTTGCTTTGTGTATGATCATGTGTGATTAGAAGAAGCATAACCATGTTCGCTGGCAGGTCCCCCCAACAACAGAGTTCTTATATATTTGTGTAGGTTTTGTTATTTCTTTCCTCTGCACTTAGCATAATTCTATTTATAATTTGTTTAATTTTATTTTTGTAATCGTTCATGTTTCCTATAACATAATTTTAATTTTAATATTATGTTGAGAATATAGGTTCCTTTTTATCAGTAGAAACCGGTTGTGTCTAATATAGTTTTCAAGTTTTTCTGCCAAGTCTTTATAATTCATTGCTTGATTTCTAGATTAAATTCTTTTGATCAAGTTATAGTGGATCTAGTTCTTTTTATTCCATTTTTTATTATGAATTTTCTTAAGAGTATGTTAGTTTGTTAAATGATGTTTTGAATTATCAAATTAGATTAGGTTATATTGCTATGGAATTCAGTCATTAAAGTAGGTTTATTTCTTGCTTTTACATTGCATTAGTACATCCATGAGGCAACTACCCTTCAATAAAGAATTTAAATTTATTGTTTCCTTAAAGTTTTAGCATTTTCTTCAAACAAACTATCATACAGACAGTCTGTTCCACCCTTTATACAGATCTTCATTTCCACCTGTTATACAATCGTTCATTCAGTCTTGTGTGTTTCTAATTTGTTTCAAAGCTGATTTTCTTAGTTTTTATTTTATTTTGTCATGATGATAAAGGTTATATAATGTTTATATTTTCTCTTAAAGATCCTTAGATGACATTGTGTAGACTCCTTGTTAAACCTTATTTATTTTTCCTCTTTCTTTTTACTTTATATATAGGAATTATATTATGTAATTTAACTCATTATATTGATCTATAATTGGACTTTGATTTAAGTTGTTCCTTTGTATATGAGTTCTAAGTTACATACATTAATAGATTAAGTGATTTATACATAATACAACTTGTCCTCTTAATCTTGTAACTAGGGATCTATAAGATAGGATTTAGATCACTTTTCATAACTCTTCGATTTGATCATAAATAATGTCTATTCTTATATAGTATTTTTTGAGAAGGAGTTGTGTATTTATAAACAATCATATTTACCTTTTCTTATAACTGGACATTTCTCAGTTTGCACATTTTTGTGGAGATTAAACTAGACTTAATTCCATTCATCTTTTATACTTCTTTTGAGAGTCATTTTGATACCTCTCCTGCCCTACTTCCCATTACAGTAAATGCTTACCCTCAAAATAACCAAGGAGAGTGGAAATAAGATGATTTGGTTTATTTATGTACATTAGTTAGTGTATGTATAATATTTTAAATCCTTCTTGATGTATTCATTCTCTCAAGTAAAACTCAATAGAGTAGTTTCATTTTCACAACATTGTTCATGATTGGATATCACTCTGCCTTGACCTTTGTTTTATTAACTTAGCTATATTAGATCCTTAGAAGTTCAAATCAAGGTATTTTGATCTTTAGCTTATCAAAATATTACCATGATACTCTATACCTTTGCATATATTTTGTAGCAACTCTAAGCCTACTAACCCCAGTCGATAATTAAATATTAGGTGAATTATTCAAGACAATATTTTTCCCAACAATATTCAAAGAGGAATGATATCCATTATTATAATCGAATTCCACCAAGTGTAAATAATCTTCCCACTTAGATGGTTGATCCATCACATACATCCTTAACATATCTTCAATTACTTGGTTAACTCTTTCTGTTGTCCATCTGTTTGAGGGTGGTATAATGTACTCATGTTTACACTTGTACCAAACCCTTCAAACAATCCTTTCCAAACGTTAGAAGAAAATTTTGAATCTATGTCTAATACTATAGCCTTCAGAATACCATGCAATCTGTCTACTTCTTTCATGTAAATATTTGCAATGTTAGCTGCTTTGTGAATTGTCTTTATTGGAATGAAGTGTGATTCCTTAGTCAACTTATCTACCACAACCATGATCGCATCATTTTTCAATATCTTCTTAGGTAACTTGGTGATGAAATCCATCGTCATTACATCCCATTTCCATTATGTTATAGGCAAGGGTTGCAACAACCCCGCTGGATGTCTATGCTCAACTTTAACCTTTTGACATTCCATGCACCTAGCTATATATCCTACAACATCATTCTTCATCCCTGGCCAATAGTATTGTTTCATTACTGCTACTACTATTTTATGATAACGTAAATGTTTGGAATACGAGACATCATGTGTTTCCTTCATAACCACATTCCTTATATCTCCAACATCAGGCACATAAAATCTATCTCTGTGCATGAGTATCACATTTTATTTAAACTTATACTTATCAAATTTTTGTGGAATTTTCTGTTGTTTCAACCCTTCTTTCACCTATTAATAAAATTCATCAGTAACACTAGCTTCAATGAACTTATCCTTCAAATATGATGTGCTAGTGCTGATAGCTGCTACATGCATTACATGCATATTCCTACTAAGTGCATCGGCTACTTTATTTTCTTTACCTTTGATATGCTTGATTTCAAAGTCATATTCACATATTAATTCCATGCACCTCCTTTGTCTTGCATTCAAATTAGGCTGCTCAAAAAAGTATTTTAACCCATCATGGTCAATTCTCAACTCAAAATTTTTACCCATTAGATAATGTCTCCACATCTTCAAAGCATGGATGATAGCTGCAAGCTCTAAGTCATGGGTTGCATAGTTCTACTCATGTTCCTTCAAATTTGTAGATTCATAACCGATAACATGCCCATCCTGCATTAATACTCCACCAATGCCTTGCTTGCATGCATTTGTGCATACCACAAAGTTTCCTTCGGGGTCTGCGATTTTTAGCACTGGTGCACTGGTAAGCATTTCGTTGAGTTTTTTAAAATTATATTCACACTTAGAAGTCCAATAAAACCTAACACCTTTCTTTTTCAAAGATGTGATAGGATGAGCCAACTTCAAGAATCCTTCAATGAACCTTCGGTAGTATCCACCTAAACCCATGAAGAATCTAATTCTGATACATTCTTAGGTGTTGACCAATCCATAATGGCTCTTATCTTCTCAAGATCTACTGTAATACCTTCTCCAAATATGATATGCCTTAGGTAGTGGATTCTTCCTTGATAAAATGAACACTTGCTTAATTTGGCATACAATTGATGTTCTATAAGCACTTGCATTACTAGTCTTAGATGTTCTTCATGCTCTTCCTTTTTCTTGGAATAGATAAGGATGTCACCCAAGAATACAATCACAAACTTATCTAAGTAATTTCTGAATACTCCATTCATTAAACACATGAATAGTGTAGGTGCATTTGTTAAACCAAAAGGTACTACTTTGAACTCATAGTGTCCATAACTTGTTCTGAATGTTGTCTTACTAATATCCTCATTCTTAATTCTAATTTGGTGGTATACCAACCTCAAATCTATTTTTGAAAACACATTGGCTCCTCTCAATTGATCAAACAAGTCATCAATTCTTAGTAAGGGGTACTTTTTTTAACCATTTCTTTGTTCAATTGTCTATAATCTATGCAAAGTCTTATAGTTCCATCTTTCTTCTTCACAAATATCACAGGAGCTCCCCAAGGTGAAACACTAGATCTTATGTAACGTTTCTTTAGTATCTCTTCTAACTGCATTTGTAATTCCTTTAACTCTAGAGTACTCATTCTATAAGGTGATTTATATGAAGTTATTGTTTCCAGCACCAAGTCGATAGAAAAATCAATGTCCCCCTTAGGAGGTATTCATGGCGGTTCTTGAAATATATCTGCAAAATTTTGTAGTATTGGATAATCTTGCAACTCTATCTCTTTTCCTTCTTTTGATTCTTCCACATGAATTGCATATAATTGGCATCCCTTTCTATTACATTTCTTCAATTGAAGAGCGGTGGTCTACCTCAGGGATATGGGTCTAGGTATTCCTTTTATTGTCACTTGGTTCCCTTCTTCATCCAAATAGGTATAAAGTTTTATTATGGCAATCCAAAACTGCATGGTGTGCATCCAACCAATCCATGCCAATCAATACATCATATGACTCCAAGGGTATGATGTTTAAGTATTCAAATGATTTCATTCCATTTATTTCTAAAGGACACACTTTTACAAATTCAGTGATTTTCCTCTTGGCTCCTGTAGCTACATGTACTAGACTTGTTGTTCCAAGTTTATTTTTCTTTAAATGACATTTCTCAACAAGATTAGGTGAAATATAACTATTGATAGCTTCAGGATAAATCAAAATAGTTATGGTTTTATTAGCAATATTACCTACTACTCCAATCATTCAGGATTGGTGGTCAGCTTGCCTCCCATTTAGGGCTGCATAGATCCTTTCAACACTTCCACCTACATCTCCAACATTTGAATCCTCTTGAATGTTGTGAAGGTTATTTTTCTTACATGGAAACTGACTGGAAAAGTGATTTTCCTTGCATCTCCAACATTCCATAGGTGTTCTTTTCCTTGAATTATCTTCTTTTGATTGTCGTTGTCGGTAAGAATTATTGTTTCTGAAATTTGAAGGATGGAAAAATTTCTTTCTCTGCTCTTGCTTGTTATTCTTCATATCCTTCCAACTCTTTTGATATGGGTCCTTGCTGCTATTTTGTTCATATAAGTGTTTTTCCTTCCATATGGCATCCTTAAGGTTCTTTGGTCTATCATACTAGATTTTATCTCTATAAGATTCACGAAGGCCCCTTGGGAACCTTTGAATCTTTACCTTCTCATATTTGATGAAGTTCGCATAGTTCAAAAGTTCTAGAAACTTTTTCTCATAGGCCTCCATATTCATGCTTCCCAACTTAAGCTCAAAGAATTCCTCCATATTCTTATGATAGTAGTTCTCAGAGGGGTATTCTTTCTGAAAGTATTTGTTAAACTTCCTCCATGATAATTTGTCTTCATCGATGTCTTTCAACTTAACTAGTTGATCCCACCAGATAGTTGCTTTACCTTACAGATGGTATATGGCTACTCTTTCCTCCATATTAGGTGTATACTGATGCAATTGGAAGAATTTTCTAAGTCCTATCAACCATGCTTCAGCATATTATCCTTGCTTTACTTCTCCATCAAAAGTTGGGGGCTTGATTCTTCTCAACTCTCCTACTAGTTCATCCCGTGTAAACCTCCTCTTCTTATATCTCACTGGAGATATTTCAGGACTGCTCTCTGTACTGCTTGATACATACCCGTTCTTTCTCTCTTAGTGATAATGCCTTCTTGAAGATGATATAGACCTCACATAATGTCTTTTATAAGTCTTTTCATTGGATCTTTGGAAGGTCTTTAATGATTTTAGATCATTCATAATCTGCTCTTGGATATGAATTATTCTTTCATTATCCTCTCTACACTTCCTCGCTGAATCCTCCAAGATTAACAGTTCACTACTCATATTATGTCTGGTTGACCTTCTTCCCTCAACAAAATCCTCTTTATGACTCTATGGTCTCCGTCCTTCCTCAATATCCATCCCCAATCTTTGACTTCCTACTATTGAACTTTTACTTGTTGAATACTTAGTCTTCACAAGTTTGATTAAAATATCAGTTGTAGCAATCACACCATTTTCTCAATCAATCACTAAGAACTACAATGTGTTCATTAATAGCATTCTGTTAGTAGAGTGCACATTCGTATAAGTCATTATCATTAAAAGAGACCACTTTTCTTCTTGTTTATAAAGTAACTAGCCAACATTTCTAAGTTACAATCTACTTAGTCGGACAAGGGGTGAGGTAGAAATCTTTCGAAGATTTCTCCTTACTGGATGATCTTCAGGTCCATACCCATCCTAATCTAAAAGTTTAATTAACTAAATCATATGTTAAATTATATTAAGGTTCATGCAACCAAGCTATCTAATGCAAGTGCATGCTTACAAGGTGACTTGAAACTTCATAGAAGGCCCAACAACCACAGTGTTGAAACCTTAAGCTCTAATACCACTTGTGATGTCCCCAAACCTTGAGATAAGGCCAAATCTACTAAATTAATACTAAATGAAGTATAAGAACAATGGATACAGATAAATTACTATTGATCTGACTAACCATTCACCCAAATAAATTAAATTCTAGAGATTCAATTATAACTAAAGTTTGTGACACTTAATTATTTAATTACACCACTTAATTAAATAATTAATTGTGACACTTGATTAATAATTTCCAAAGTGAAATCTAAAGTTAATAATTGAAATAATAACATCAATAATACATGCTAAACATCATATTCATTGTGAATAACTAATTTATGTATTTTGGGTTTGTTTGATAGCATAGTTTATAAATAACCAAGTATTGATGTCATTGATTATTTGAAAATTAATCTACTTTTTCGGTGTTATTATGTGTGTGATGTTAGTGACCATAAAAAGTAAGGAAAACCACATATCATGGACAATATATAGGCTGCAATATACAGCCACACCGAAACCATAGCAAACAAGAACACTAATTGCAACTACAGCCCTCAAAATCGGCTCCCAATGACTGTCCCTACAGTCATCTCTCACTAATAGAAATCAGATCATATGGATGCCACCCTCCAACCATATATTAATTTTACATATATAATATCTCTCTCATCCTCACATATGCAACTAAGAACAATTATGCAACCAAATGATTTACAATAAAATGACAAGTGCGTTCATCTCGGCACCGAAAAGCTATTGGACCAAAACAAACATATCTTAGTCATCCAAAAAGATTTTTCAATGAAACTGAAGGTTTTGCTTACTGAAAACACTGCTCTGTATGAAATGGAATAGGTCTCACAACCCATAAATGAGAATATATGGTCGAACCAGATCATATGGTTGCGCCTCTCTCAATAAAATAGAGCCAAAATTACAGTTTCTGGTTATGAAGAAGAAGAATAGAAAGAAGGTAACAAGAATAGAAACTAAATTCCATGAGATTCATCCTTCCTCCATGCAGATCCTGCAATTCAATACATTAACACTCAAACCACCAATCAGCCATCATTGCACATATACCAAATAAAATAATGTAATGAAAACACAACATAAGAGAAATACTTATCTCAAAATATAAGCAATTGGCTATAGCAGGACAACTTTCCTCCCAGCCATAAACACTGTCAATCCTTCCTTGCTTGAATAGGTTACCCCCGAGATGAGACCAGGGATCCATAGGTATATTCTCACCTAGTCTCACTACTCTCAAAACTACCTCTTTTGAGAGACACAATGTTTCCAACTACTACTTTCTTGTCTGTCTCCACTTCCTATGGGATGTGACCTAGCTCGCCATTCCCATTTCCTAGTTTCCACTGTGAGAACCTAGACTAGTAGAGTGATATAATGGAAGCAAAGGGAAAAAATAATCTCCATATAAGTCTCAACACACTATCAATAATATTAACCTTCCCAACATGGGTAGATAGCATAAATCACATGGTCTAAAGCGCAAGATTAACTTCAACAAGGAGATGGCATATGGATTTATAGCATAAGGAGGACCATTCTAAACCAAATTAGAGATAAGTAACGTTTAAAATTCATCATGGAGAATTAAATTGAATTATTGGAGTGGTGGCTTAGTGAAAAGATTCCCTTTCCTGAATTAGCACCATGAGGAGGAGTTACCCAAAAACTAAGGAGTGGAGCCATGAAGAGCACATGGAGACACAGTAATGCACAAAGGGGGTTACAAAACATAAAGGAGGTCGAAACAGGTGAGAGAGGCCATCCAATGGGGTCATAAATATAATGGAAGCAAAAAAATAGGATCATGAATGCATGGTGTAAGAGTGGAAGCTAGAAAATAGCTTACAGTCCTAAAAACTAGGAAACATGCTCATAAATGACCATAAACACATAAATGTGAGGGAATAGTTTCCCAAGGAGGGATCCCTATGCAATATGGGCCCACTAAGATGTGCAAAATATGAAAAAATATCTCCATAGTCCATAATTATTGACAATAGGGTTTATTGTACAAGGTTTGAGTGACGAACATTATTAATCTCACCAAGGTGCAAATATGAATTGGGATGGACAAAGTTAAGTCAAAAATAAGTTATAAGGTGCTAGGGATGTCCCTCACTTTGTGGATTCCATGGTCCCCCATACTCTTTTAGTTTCATTTTTTGAGTCATTTGTTTATTTAATCAACCATTAACAACATTCAAAAGATAACAAATATTCTACTAATAACATGAACATTAATAATAACGCCAAAGTACAAGGTCATGTTATCAAACATTAATAATAAGTCCTCAATTAAATTCATCATGAAAAGGAGAAAAATTCCACACTCATATAAAATATTATAAGTCCATAATTCAAGAGAACATAAGTCACATGAAGAATCATAATTCTGGGGCTTAAATACTAGGGTATTACATCCATGCAAGAATAATTCAATTTTCTACAAGAGAATGAAACTTTGGAATTGGTTCCCTTCACTCCGAAGAGGAAGCTTGTGAAATGTGAGTGGGCCTATGGGAAAAAAGTTCCTGCTAATGGGTATGATGTAAAATATAAGGCCAGATTAGTTTCCAAAGGATTTTCTCAACTCCAAGGAGTGGAATATATAGAGACCTTTGCACTGGTTGGAAACATGGATTCAATAAGGCTAGTTTTAGCCATTGCTGCTAGTAAGCATTTGGAGGTCCACAACATGGATGTAAAATGTGCATTTATTCATAGTTATATATAGGAATAGATATAAATGAAGCAACCTGAATGTTTCCAAGAGGATCCTTTCCTTGTTTTAAGGTTAAATAAGTCACTCTATGGTCTCAAGCAATCCCCAAGGGCTTGGTATGCTAAAATGGACATTTTTTCTATCAATTGGATTTGTTCGATTAAAGTATGATCGTAATGTTTATTTGAAGAATATTGGTGATTTACTTCAGATAATTTTGATTTATGTTGATGAAATTTTTATTATAGGTAGTTGCACCAAATAAATTGGATCAATTAAAGCATCTTTACATAGTGAATTTTGAATGACTTATCTAGGATTGCTAAAACAATTTCTTGGTTTGGAAATTAAGCAATATGAAAGTGACATCATAATAAGAAAACATAAGTATGATTCAAACTTATTATTAAGGTTCAATATGGATGAATGTAATTCAGCCAATTTTCCATTCCTTTCTAGCATAAAACTAAGTGAAATTGGTGACTCTCCATTGGTAGATTGATCGTTGTACATACAGCTAGTCCGAAGCGTGTTGTATCTCACCCATAATAGAACTGATTTAGAATATGCTATTAGTGCTGTAAAAATATATATTCATCAGAAAAATGATATCCATTGGAATGAAGCCAAGAGGATCCTTCAGTATGTTCAAGCCACAAGGAACTTCGGGGTACACTTTGTAGCTAGTTCTCCACTAGAACTAGTAGGATTTTATGATTTGGATTGTGTTGGAGATCCCAATGAAAGAAATTCCACTTCAGGTTTTGTATTAATGCTTTTTAATGGTCCCATATACTGTTAAATTAAGAAACAACACACTATTTACCTTTCTTCAGCTGAAGCTGAGTATAGAGGAGCAATGAATGGAACTACACAATGTGTGTGGTTGCAAGGCATTCTTCAGGAACTTAATGTTGCACTTAATTAACCCACTGTCATTTAGTATGAAAATAAAAGTGAAATCAATATTCTATAGATCCATTACAAATACAAAGGACCAAGAATATAGAGATTCACATGCACTGCATTTGGGGCTTAGTGCATGATTGGATGATAGCCTTGCAGTGTTGCCCATCCACTGAGTAATGTGCTAATATTTTCACCAAGTGTTTTACTGAGAATACCTTCACTTACTTGAGATAAATTCTTGTAGTGAGTGGTGCATGGTGATGGATTCCATTCAACTTCATATTTTTGGACCCATGTCCATTTTTTAGGAGAGGTTTTGTTCCCATGTGGTTTTCCTCGTTTCCTTGTTTTTCATGGACAAATAAAAATTCTATTGTATGAGGTGACTTGAGCCTTTGTTTCCAAGGCATCTGTGATATTTTTGGTTATTTTGTACTAATTAAAGGTTAACGGGGACTGTTATAGTAGTAAGCCATCCTTAGTACCTTATTTTATACCTTATTCAAATTCATTTGCTTCTATGCATTAAGTTGTTATTGTTTAGATTTAGGAAAATTGGTCTAGGAGGTCAACTGGTTGTTTTCATACCATTCACACACACACCAGTACTATATATTGGTAAAACTAACACATGTGCATCCTCATTAATTCCCTAGAGTTCCACCTCCTTTTTTGGGGGAATTTGGGTTTGACTAGGGGCACTAGAGTTGTCTTTTGTCCATTTTTGGTCTCTTAGTGCATTTATTGTGCTTCTTGAGCCACTCCCACACCTATAATTTCTATAAAATACATAAATTGGACTTATTATTTCCACATAATGCTTCACCAATGTTCACACCAAGTTTCGTGATTGTTTTGGTTGAGTTGGAGCTTCATTGGTCCACCTAGGGGGGGTTGAGGTCAAATATTTCCATGGCATGTGTACACTCCCAATTGGATTACTAAGACTCAATAATTATTCCTAATGTAATATATCTATAATATAAACACATTCATATGTTATAAAGTTCAATAATATCCCCTTTATGTTCACATGTGTATGTAAATTTTGTTCCTCTTTTAATATTTTTACTAGTTTTTGCAAAGTAATTCAAATTGTGAGTCTCTTGTGCTCCTAGATCCAGCTATGAATAAAATTATCACACCCCTAAACCCCCCTAGGTTGACCAATAGGCTCCCAAACCTAACCAAATAGTCATGAAGACATGTGTAAACTTGTAAGGAGGAATCAATGTAGGCATGTAAGGCATGGGACTACACATGTGTGCATGGGTGAGGTTCTAGGAGCCAATAAATGACCATGATTACAACAAAAAATACACATCAACACACTAGCATCCTTAGTCAAAGCACAACTAGTTTGTAATCAATGCAGTCACCTATAATGTTAGAATGATAAAACCAGAGCGCCTCAGCTGTCAGGATGATCAAAGTGGAGTGCCTCAAGTATGAGTTAATGAGTCTAAAATAAGCTAATAGACCAATATTGATCAATATAGCATAAGTAGGATCATATAACAAATATACTAGACAAATGAAAATTCCTCCTAGGTGTAGATCATGGTACTAAGGTATATTAATTGCTTTAACACCCCCCCTTAATCATAACTTAGTACAACTTATACAAAATGATTTATTAAGGCCTTGGAAACTAAGTATAAAGTCACCTTTTATTACAAAATTTTATTAGTCCATGTAACTGAAGTAAGGAGGAAACCACATGGGACAAAACCTCCCCTAAAAAATGGACATGACAGAGATCATCAAAAATGTCTTCAATGGGTCCTCTTCTACACTTGAATGAGCTGAAAGAACAACTTCTTGGTGATGGACTTTGTGAAGATGTTTTGGATGCCAAGATCATGCATGAATGCATCAGTGTTGTAGAAAAAGATCACGTGGAGAGGATCTTTGATGGTAGTGATTTGATTATGGAGGAGCTTCATAAGAATGTATTTTGTTGCAAGCATACTCTTATCTAGAATCATAATCAATCATGGAAAGATATCTATGCAAACTCTTTCCCAAATAACATCAAAAGATTCAACAAAATATGCCTCATGTGTAGCTTCCATATCATGAATAAAACCATGAATCTTATTCCCAATTTGATGAAGCACCTTCATAAACTTGTAACAAATATCATAATTCTCTAAAATATAAGATTATATGTCATATACAGCAGAAAATATCAGAGCTATGTGTTGGGATATAGGGTAGACCCGGGTTTTATGCCTTTAACTTCACACCAACAAAAGACCCACAGAGTTGGCCCTTTCGGCAACAACCTGCGAACAGGTTGCAGTCTCACCCGAAACAACTATGGGGTGCCGCAAAACCAGATTTCTGCAAGCAAAAGAGGGATATTACTGTACCTTTAGCTTTTAACAGATTATAAATATAAATCACAGAGCTTAATATTCACTTATTTAGCTTCACGGTTAGATAAACAAACAGTTCCTTGCGCAACCCTTTACTGGGAATTCACAACGAATTTATTATCTAGCAGTGATCTTTACTTATCAGATATATAGACATTAATGCATGAAAGAACACAACAGAAACAACAAACAGAACCACGACAAAATATATAACGTGGTTCACCCCCAGTGTAGGGGTTACGTCCATAGAACTGTGTTTTATTCAAATTTCCACAAAAACCACAGTTCTGATCTGCGCACTCAGTTGCAGATCCCTTCAAGTCCTCAAAGTTGCGCACACAACTGCAGGCCTTTGTGCACACAGCTATAGATTTCCTTAATCACCCAAAACCCTCTGCGCACACAGCTGCAGAGGTTGTCCACGCACACAGCTGGGACTTAACCTTTTCTTACAACATTAGCCTTAGCTTTGCATCAATTCCTTTTACATAAAAATCCTAACCTGACTTCTTTACAAGAGTGCTTATTTATAGTGCACTTAATACAAAACCATGGGCTTAAACCATGGGCACCCTGAACCCTAAACCATGGACTTAAACCATGGGTTTATTACAAAAAGAAGGTTTTTACCCAACTCTGACACCCCTAAGACTATTTTGAGTCATAACTTCACTTACAATCTCCCGTAACTCCGTGGAGTTACCCATCCTAAGGACTGTTAGGGTGCGCACCCCAACAGGCCCCTAAGACTCACCAGTGGCCCGTCCCGGGACACTCAGCTGCTTTTATGGTGGTAGAATCTTGTTGGCAAAGCCCAGTGTGTTGTTTGCTAAAGCCACACATGCGGTTGCTGGATGCTTGTTCATTTCCTTCATGAAATGTTGGTTAAGGCTTTCTGGATCTATCAGTGACCCCATCCTTCGATCTGCTTGCCAAAAATTTGACCATCCACAACTTAGGGTCCCCAAATTTGTGTGTCAAGGTGCATAAGACAAACAACCGCCATGGTTCTGTTAAACTAGGAGGATACATCTTGAGATGTGTCAGAGTTTTTCTGTGAAGACTAGTGTTGTTCTTTGTGCGGCATAGAGCACACTTCTGCCTTTCTTTCGACCCCTTAGAGCGAACTTCTACCTTTCTTTGTGCCTTGGTCGAGCATGGCTGCCCAGGCGGATTACTCAAAAGGTTCAGCAGACCTCTCTCCCTGACCACTCGTAATAACTTCTGGACTTCACGGTCATTCAACATAGTGCTAACTGAAGAAACTCAAAGACATGCACAATGCATGATTCGCAGGCCAATGCGGCTTCTTATATAATCTCAAAATAGAATCTGTCATCATGGTGTATTAGTGACGCCGAATCTGATGAAGTGGCGGAAATCCTATCCACACGGCGCCAGATTTTCCCAAGATATCATTATTGCAGGCAGTGAGGGTAGTTCGCGTGCCAGCACCACCAAGTCTAATTTGTCCCATCCGTCACATTTTGAGCTGCGACACACATGTGATCTCTGACATAACTACTAACTTCAACTTCACCTTGATAAGAACCTTCGACACAATGTGCACCTTCAAACCATCCTGACCTATATGGCAACCAAACTTCATCCTGTAGAATTTGACTGCATAGCTTTGAGAACAGCTTCATTATAGTCTAGTACCCAATTTCAACTGTTCTTAGTACTTAGACTTTCCTTCATGCTGTTACTCCTGACCAAGGGATCCTGATATTCATGGAGACGTTGGGTCACCTTGCTTACCATTTCGTCATCCCAATTATCTCCAATGGTAGCATACTTAGGGTTTTCTTCTGACCCAATGTTGACGGTCTACATCTTCAGGGGTTGAGTCACTTCAACTGCCTCCACTGCTGGTCCATGCACTTCGCAGTGTCCTTCTGATTCAGGGATATTAATGTTGCGTGGATCATCATCCTCATCAATTGTGAGGTTATAACATTCTACTGCATTGGCTTCCTGTACCTTCCAATCAGGTTGATATTCTGCGATTTCTTGGTCATTAAATACTTTAGTATGAATCAATCTAACAGCTGCGTCCAAAGCAGGAGAAACCTTATTAATAGAGAATGTTAGCATAAAACTATCAACAAGACAATCCCAACTTATAGTACCATGGCGAAGCTCGACCTCCAGATACCAATTCTTTGTTATGGGTTCCAGGGTATGCACAAACCTATGTACCCATTCTTCACGAGGTACATGCTTCCATGCCTTATAGCATTGCTCCAAATGTCCTTAAGGACTAGTATTACCATTAAACCTGCTTCGAACCACCTGAGGTTGGTCCCTAAATCTTAGGTAAAGGGACTTCTGGCATGCTTCCCAACTATGAATGTACTTCTTGTGACCATTCCACCATCTGGCTGCTGTGGCTCTGAATGCTGAATCCAGAGTCTCCATTTTCTATGAGTCTGGTACCTGTTCAGAGAATTGCACAATAAACTGTTATGGGTCTGTCGAACCATCAAAAGCAGGTAAGGGTCGTGTCTGGGCATGAAGCCATCTGAGAGACTTGGTAATTCTGGCACATCTATGTCCATGCAGCTCATAAAGTCTGTTCTGCCAGTTTTCTAACCCATCATCTGAATCCATCATATAGGGGCTGTCGCACTGCCAATGCATGATACCTTCGGCAGTAGGATCAACATAATCTTCCTCCTTAGCTATGATGTTGTAGATGTGATCCAAAACATCTGGGTCTTCATCTTTTACTGTCTCTGTGTATCTCTCTCCTTGTGAGGGGTCCAGTGGGACTATGACTCACAACTCTTTCCCTTCGAAAGTCATATGTCTCTTATTAAGGTTAATGACTACCACATTTGCCATTTCCCATTCAATTCCTAGCAAGGCTGGATAGGGGTTGTTGTCATCAATGATCTCAATAACTTCGAAGTCTGCTACAGTACAGATGCCATCAATATATACTGGGACATTAGGGAATCGTCCTAGGGGCACAATCTTCTGTTGATTGGCTAATCTCAACTATATTGGTGACCAATCAAGGGTAGGTTGTACCATTTGTTCCCAAGTTTGCTTAGTTAAGACATTTACCTCCAATCCTAGGTCCAAGATAACATCAGCCATATCATACTCTCCTATCTGAGAATTTAATCTCATTTCCCTGCTAGTTCTTTTTACTCTATTAACAGCTTTTACCTGACCAGAACTATGTTGAGGTTAGCAAGAAGCAATAACTTTCTGCAACTCGCTTAAAGCATTCTGATTTTGGAGGAGCTTCAGACAACTCTGTAAAAAGGAGGACAGTGTACTTACTTTGTCCGCCGAAGCTTCTTGTGTCAGCGACCACTACTGATGTTGTTGCACAGGTGCTACTGATGTGCTAGGATCAGCAAAATCTTTCTTGGCTTCCATGAATGTCTCTCTTTCTCTTTTGATATCAAATGATGGGACTTTCATTGGGGCCTTACGAACCCAAGCCTCATCAGGGTATTTCTCCTTAGTCTGTACTTCTGTCATAGCTCCACTCTGGGTAACAACATTAATGGCTGGGGCAGGTCTCTGCTCGACGGAAATCATCTGAAGATTTTAAGTAGGGGCATTGGTTCTTTCCTGAATCTTAGCTAGCAACTGCAGGCATCGCTCGATCACATGATCCACAGCTCGGCAATACTGACATGTCGTAGTGGGGTTTCGACAGTCTCTCGCTAGATGCCCAACCTGGTTACAGTTGTAACACACAACCTGGCCTCTTCCTCTTTCGACCATACCACCTCGACCGCGACTTCCAAAAGAGCCTCTACCTGATGCACCACCACGGTAACCATAACCATCATTGCTCTGTCCCCCATTTTGTACCCGATAAGTATCGTAAGTCCCTTCTCTCATGAGTTCAAAGCTGTGACACTCATCTTCATTGTGTCCCACCGATTTACAGAACTTGCAATAAGGGTTCTTAGGGACTTGCACATACCTCTGCAGAAGATAGCATTCCTCAAGTCGATGTTTGCCAGTTGTCTGACATATCTCGCAATATAGAACAGTAGGGTTGAACGGGTTTGGCACACCAGTATTTAGGTAGTTTCTTACCACAGGACATTGTTCCTTGCTGTGACCTTCTGTTCAACATTGTGTACACCAAAGCTCTTCGCGACCATTTTTTTCCTTTCTTCATATCACGAAGCTCCAGAGCCATCGCTGCCAACTGCGCCTGGATTTGAGCAATACCAGAGTTATCTTCGACAGGAGCAGTTTCAAGTTTCATCGCGATTTCCAGAGCCTCCTGCTGATCGGCAACCTTCTGCTGCATGAGTAGAGTTCTGATATGTGGTAGCAACACTGCAATGAACCACTCTTTGTGCTGCGCAGGCCCAATGGGGAAACTGACTTGGTCTAGAAGAACTTTGAATCATTGATCAAAATCCCACACTGATTCACCATGCCTCTACTGAATCTCTTTTAACTCAGTGATACACTGCGACTCTGATTTTGGCTTCTTAAATTCCTTTATCATTGCTGCTTTTATATCAGCCAATGCATGGTTCTGAGTGTTGGAAGACTTCATGAACTAGGTCAGATAATGGTCTCTGAATGAAGTAACCAGCTGTGCTCTTTTTGTGTCTTGATCCGTAATGGTCTTAGCAATCCACACTGCTTCACATAAAAATCATAACTGTTCTGGATCCTCTGATCCAGTTCCTTTGAAAACAGGTATCTTAATGTCATCATGCATGTTGGCCATAGTGGATCTAGGGGGGGTTGGAGGGGGACTGGAAGTATGCGGGGGGGAACTTACTAGGTTAGAATGACCTGCGACAAGAATACTCGGGCTAGGGTGACTTTCAGATTGCGACGGGTTCTCAGGGATAATAGGTCTTCGCTGCGGGGTTACAGGAGGGTTTCCAACAGAAGGGGTTTCTTCAGGTTTTGAATCAGTGGGACTTATAGGGGGATACTCAATATGCTGACCTTGGGAATAGGATCTAAAATCTCTCTTGTACCTTTTGCCACTTCGCAGCAAACCGCTTTGGTCGTCGAAGTTATTTTCACTTGCAAACATATGTTAGTAATACTAAATCTAACAGTCTGATTCAATGAGCAATATACCTTTTTCAGCTAATAGCATTTTAATTCTCAAACTAAATGAATTCAAGAACTTACCCCTTGGTCCTTTGAAAAACTGCCACTCGGCTTCACTAAAGGAAGTACTCGTGTCGATGGCGAACTTTCGTCACAAATGCTTCGAGGGTTCGCGTTGTCCAGAAATCAACAGCACAGGAGATCTTGTTGTTCACCCTTTTCAGTATATTAATTATTGCGGGGGTCCATGCAGGAAACTGACATTCTTGGAAGTTCGTCCTTCGCTCTGTTAACCTAGATAACCACTGGTGCAACTCTATGTGGATACTACCAAAGAAATTTCATAAACATCGCAAAAAACATACCTTTGTAAAAAGTCATTTGCACTTTGACGTAGATATTTGTTCTCTTTCTCAACGAATTTTAGATAAGTCTCATTAAGCCAGTCACCGATTTCTTTCACAGAGGGTCTCTAGAACATAGCCCTCGAGGTACGACGTAAACCCCTCTTGAGCAGATACTGAGTTCAACCGGAAACGGAACCAATTTGTTGGGCTATAGGGAAGACTCGGGTTTTATGCCTTTAACTTCGCACCAACAAAAGACCCACAGAGTTGGCCCTTTCGGCAACAACCTAGGAACAGGTTGCAGTCTCACCCGAAACAGCTATGGGGTGCCACAGAACCAGATTTTTGCAAGCAAAAGAGGGATATTACAGTACCTTTAGCTTTTAACAGATTATAAATATAAATCACAGAGCTTAAGATTCACTTGTTTAGCTTCGCGGTTAGATAAACAAACAGTGCCTTACGCAACCCTTTACTGGGAATTCACAGCGAATTTATTATCTAGAAATGATCTTTACTTATAAGATATATAGATATTAATGCATGAAAAAACACAACAGAAACAACACATAGAACCACGACACAAGATATAACGTGGTTCACCCCCAGTGTAGGAGTTACGTCCACAGAACTGTGTTTTATTCAATTTTCCACAAAAACCAAAGTTCTGATTTGTGCACTCATCTACAGATCCCTTCAAGTCCTCAAAGCCGTGCACACAGTTGCAAGCCTCTGTGCACACAGTTGCAGATTTCCTTAATCACCCAAAACACTCTGCGCACAGTTCCTGGAGGAAGCTTCAGTGAACTGGTTGGGGTTTCTTCTGAGGAAGGGATGGAGGCTTCAAATTCTGATATATAATAATGTAAATCAGAAATAGTGCCATCAGAAAGAAATATATCATAAATATGTTTCTTCCATGCAGACAAAGCATGTGTAGGCTTTCCAAGTTCCTTGCTTGCACTCCCATCCTCTTACAAATTATGGAAGATCAATATATTTCTCCTCAAGGAGCTTGGTCATGATGTCCATTTATTTCTAAATAAATATATTTTAATATTTGAAACTATTCAATAAGAACATGTTGGTCCCTCTCTCTTATTCCTCCTTCTCTTGTATGTCGAAATCCCATCACTAGAATTGGAGCTTTATGTACTTAACTGCTTTTTATTTTTCTCTCTCTTGCCTCAAATATTCTTCTTGACTTTGGCCTAATGATTGGTCGATTTTATGGTACCCATTTGTACTATCTTGTCATGCTACTGAGTCAAAAGACTCCATGAATTCTGCTAGCATAGGAATCCTCTTATTTCTAGCTGTAAGCTTTCTTAACTGGAATGTTGAAACAAACACAGAACAAACAGGCCCCATATTAGAAAGGATGGATAAGATAATATGATCTTATTTCTTCTCTATGCCACATTGTATTAGATGAATCAATAGCACTTTGAACTTCCTAAAGAAGTATTGGATGGTATCATAGTGAGTTGGGATTAGGGAGATTATCTCATTCTCAAGATGATGGCATCTCATCTCATCATTATTCCCAAATACTGACTCAATATTGAGACAAACTTCATTGGGTGTTCCAAAACTGTATACATGAAAGAGGATATCCCTCAAAATTCTAAAGAAAATCTTTCCAAAAGATTCATCAAATTGATTGAAGTACTTATCTTTCTCTACTGTAGAGTTGGGTTCGAATTCACTCCCCATGCTAAATCTAAATAGGCCTTTCAACCTCATTTGGATCACCATTTCAACCTTCCATTCAAAATTGTTGAATGGTGTAAGCAATAGCTAAGTCTACTGCATTCTACTTGTGCATTGTGTGACAAAAGCGTTGTAGTACTTGCAATGAAAAACACTCATATTTTCTGGAAATATGCCCTAAACAACCACTCAAACCTCTCTATTTTTTTTGCACCTCCAACTATCTATGATACCATGTGATAATTTCTTCACAGTGATATCTAGGAGCTAGAGCAATATTCACAATCAAAGTATTTGACAAAATATGCAAGAGAATAACAAAAGAGACTAGAATAGAAAATGTGGATGGTGCTAATAACTTATCATTATATTACATTGCATATTTTATATGAGTATAGTCGATATTTATAATACATTGGGGAAAATTTGTGAGCCCTGGGAGGCCATGTGAATGCATGCAAGTGTCATGCTAGGATTTGACCCGTAAACCACCCTAGTTTGACCAACAGGATCCCTAACCTAACCAAACACTCACAAACACATGTGTAAACATGTGTGAACATGTAAGGAGGCATAAATCCAGTAGCACAAGGCATGGGAGTACACATTTGTGGGTGGGTGAGTCTCTAGGGGCCAAAAAATGACCAAGAAGACCACAAAACAACCACATTCACACACTAGCACCCTTAGTCAAAAAAGAAGTGGTTTGTAATCAATGTAGGCACCAAGAATTCTAGAATGATCAAACTAGAGAGCCTCAACTATCAAGATGATCAAATTGGAGCACATCAACTGTGATTTAATGAGCCACAAATAACCTAATAGACCAATATTGATCGATATAGCCTAAGTAGTATCAGATAACATAAGTACTAGACAAATTAAAATTCCTCCTATGTGTATATCATGATACTAAGGTAGATTAATTTCTCTAACACATACCCTCTTGATTCATTTCCCTTTGGCAACCATTGGTGAAGAAGATCAAAGACCAAGATCGTGGGAGCCTATGGACCATTTCCTCAAACAGCTGTAGTGTCCCAATTTAAAGGTATTTTTGCATTTTTGTTTCATTAGTTATATAAAAAATACAAAAACATAAAAAATAGTTTTTCATTGTTTTTTTCAAGTCAAGGTCGAGAAATACCTTGCACCATGAGCTCTACCCTTAGATTCAGTTGATCTAAGGTAGGTTATTTTGCATGTAGTAGGGGAGAAATACCCACTACAGTCTGATATGTCAAATTTGTTCTGAGTGGGTGTTAAATACCATAATCATCATCACCATCATCACCACCATCACCATCACCATCACCATCACCATCACCATCACCATCATCATCAATGACAACTATGATTTAAAAAAAAATAGATATTCTCATTGAAAAAATCCATTTTGAGTATTAATGGCTTACTATCTTAGTTTGACGTTTTCATAATTGTGTTCAACGATCCATAGAAATCATTATTGTAAAATTCATATGCACATAGAATTAAATATATCTATAATTTGAAAATTTCATATTCACTTTAGTTTAATATTTCTATAAGTTTTTTAATCTTACCAATAATGGTAAAAAAATGGGAATATGGATTTTCATTAATAATAACACTGAAAATAAAATTATTTATATATGAAAAAAGTTTATTCATTATCCATTATGGACTATTTTACAATACATGTTAGGACTGCTTTGAAATTCATGATATTAGTTAATAATAACATTAAGGAAATGTCATTGTAAGGATAAAAATATTTAAAGAAAAAGGACAAGGCTATAAAATATGTTACAAAGAAATATAAAGTGAAATAATGTGCGATTTATTTTTCCATTGAGGAGTAAATATGTAAGGAAAAAGGAAAAGACTATAAAATATGCTACAAAGAAAGATAAAGTGAAATAATGTGATTGTTTCATTTTGTTTTTTTAAGACTTATTTGCAATTTTCATGTTGCTTTAATTGAAGATTTTTTGTCCAATTCATCATGAAATACTTATGTTGATCTCTTTATGATCCATTGGGTGTGGAAATAAACAAAAAACCATTAAAAGCAAATGTCCATTTGTTTAAATTTCATAAGGATTCTATAATATAAATTCATGCATGTATTGTTAAAGGGATGAGCATAAATATAGACAAATGGCCACTTACAAAGGTGGATATCCAACATATTTATAAAGTGGTTCATGGACAACCTATTTTCTCTTTATGTGAGGAATATCGATGAAAAATAGAAAACAAGATCACTAATGCTTCACTTAACCTAGTATCTAGTGGATTTGAACCCCTTTCAAGAGATGGACACCATAAAGATAAAAATAACAAGATGATCACGAGGTTTAGGTTATTGGAAAGAAAAAAGTTTTAAAATAAATCTATCTCAATAGTTTATGTTCTCTCATGTAATATAATTTTATTATGTCATTAAATCAATCTTGGTTAACTAAAGAAATTGTCTAATGATCAAGTAGATGAAAGAAAAAGAAACAATTTTAAAGATATCACCTAAAACAATTTTGGTAACCAAATCAATTGTCTAATGATAAGTAGATGAAATAAAAAAAACAATTTTAAGGATATCACATAGGCGAGGCATATTATTGCAGCCCCCATTGGAGGAAAAAACACCGAATCTAAACAAGTAGGTTGGGTTTTGTTAGCACCCAATGATTTACCTATGATTGTAGTAGGGGATCACTGGGTAACCATTTCAAACCAATATTCAGACTATATTCTAGACTATACAGTCAAAGAGGTCTCTCTCACTATCACAAGGATCATCTACACAAATGTATAATCTTCAATGAAGTAATCGAAAGGCTAGATATCTGACAGAAACAAATCATTTGTAAATTTAAAGATTGTATAACAGAAAAATAGAAAGTAATCTTAGGAAATGGAGTCACATCCTAAAACATTCAATGGATTACAGTAGTAGTGAATGGTGATTTTCTTTTATAGTCTAAGGAAACGTGGGTGTTATATTATGTCCAATAACTTGAAGTAATGACAGACAAAAATGAGAAAAAATCCAGTGATCTAAGAGGCACCTATCTATGGATTAATATCTTGGAACACCTTTAGCATAAACACAACAAAGGATAAAAACTGAAATAGAGCACCTAGCAGAGGATGAATTCTATCACAAGAATTATAAACACAAAACAAATACGATTTTTGATGGAAGGAGTATTTATCAGAGAACAAATTCCTTGCATACAATATAGAAATGGATTAGTATCATATACATACATGAAAGTGTGAAGTACATGAAAGACAAACTAAACATGGAACAACTTGATGAATCCTAGAAAGTTTGAAAAAAAAAATTCATTAATACTTCCAAGAAAAATTACAGAGCTACAAAACCAACCAAAGAAGGCTTCAAAAATGAAAATTTTCACACCCTCTTCTCCTCTATGGAGGTTACATTTATAGTGTAATTTACCCCTGATACGTATCTCGAAACAAGGCATTAAAATCAGTTACAATATGGGGACCAAACGTGAATAATCATACTAAATCCTAAAAACTTGGGGGTGGTAGATTTGCCATGGTTTTAACAAAAATAAGGAAAGCATGTGATGATGCACATTCTCGATCGAAACAACAAACAAGGCATCTAAGACTCATGCTTTCTTGTTGAAAATGACGGTTCAGAGCACCTATAATGGCCTTATGCTGATGCAGCCCTAAATTGTTCCTCAACAACAAAGTTGAAGGAGGATTCCTTAATTGCAAACACTTGTTCTTATACAATTTCCCTTTAACCCTCATCATCCTATGGCATGTAGTATGTATTTGGACCTTCCAAACTTCTTGACCTCTTTGCACTAATTTCTTATCAGTAAATACAGAAATGACACCTCCTTTTCCAACACACGCAGGTCCACATGATCTCTATATGAGAAAACTGACAATTTTGCGCATGTGGCTCTGAAAGTGAACATCAACTCGAAGTCATCTACTATTTTTTTGACGATTGTTTTTCTTGCTAGGGACTGCTGCATATTCATGAATTTGGAGTGATCTAACCTACATTGAATCAGCCTAATCATGATATTATTTTTACGAAGACATGCCACCCTTTTCTTCCCAGAAGAATGGCAGCCCCATCTTAACCAATGGATTGAACATTTCTATGAAATATTTACCTTCATGTTCCATAATACTAATTTTGGCTTCAATGGTGTCTAAATGGTGGTGTTGGTTTACCACCTTCCTAGCCCAAGTGATGATAGAAATCATGTTCATTATGTTGGTTGTTCTAAGTTCTTCCTCTATCAACCCATTCAGAAAATCTATAGCATTTATGGCATAATTAACAAGATTTTTATTCAACCTTTCTCTTACTGTTGTAACACTTTGATTATCTTCTTCTATAGCTATTTCCTTGTCCAATATGTAATCCAGGTAAGGACTCAATTTGGTAGCCTCTGGTATGAGTGCATCCAATATGATATGCTTATCCCCTTGCATAGGAAGTTGTCCTGTAAACTGTTTTACCAATTCCTCATTTTTACCTTGCAATTACGCACACTTCGCTTCCTAACTCTTCCTTGCACATTCTCTCTCCATCACCAAGCCCTCCATATTCTTGTTCTAGGGTTCAAATCTATCTGTTCCAATTCCTCCAGACTTACTTGTGTGAGGGCTTGAACGATGGAGAATTCACCAGGTTCAATGATAGGGGGTACAACTCCCTTTTCAATTTCTTTCTATTTCTCTTGTAACTCCCTCTCTTTTATCTTCTAACATTTTCTCTAGATCATCTAATTTGGATTTGATATCCTTCTAACTCTTCAATATAAGAGACATCTCCCTTTTCCATTGCTTCTCTTTCTCTTTGAATTTAAATAGTTGGCCCTGGAAATCTGTAAGCTTACTATTCAAGCTTTATTTTTCCTTTTCTAGCTCTGATAGCTCTAAATATTGGATCACATGAGTAGCTAGAATCTTCATCTTTTTCTTCAGCAATTGAACGATATTCTCTTTTCCATTCAACAACTTTTGTGTGCCAACCCGTTTATCATCTTGGTTTTCAATGAGAAACAAATATGTTTGTTTCTTCTTGATCTGAGCTTGGTGCTCCCTATTTTCCACCTTCTCCTGTCTCAGTTGATTTTCAACCTTAATCTTACCAGACTATAGTCTAAATATTTTGAGAGTTGACTTCAACAAATTAGTATGGATAACGTCCCTTGTCTGCTTATGGAGGTGAATCATATATGGTAGAGGGATATCATCCACGTTTATCCTCATTTAAGCTACTCTATTCCTAGAATCTATGGCCAAATTCAATGTATTTTTCTTGTGATCTCTGACGAAAACAGGAGATACTTTCTTACTATAAGATTTCCTCATGTCAGTGTATAATTTAAGAGATTCATTAATGGTGATGTCTTTTCTTTCCTTATTTTTTCCTAATAGTTCATTCTTGGATGTATATCTATCTATTGAGCCTTCAGGTGTTTGGGAAAATGCATATTCTTAAACCTCAAAGGTTGGGCCTTTGACCTTTACCTTTTTTATTTTTTCCTTTACCACCTTCTACCTATACCAGTTGATTTTCAACCTTACTCTTGCCAGACTGCAGCCTAGATATTTTCACAGTTGACTTCAGCAAATTAGTATGGATAATGTCCCATGTCTGCTTATGGAGGTGAATCATACTTGGTAGAGGGATATCATCCAGGTTTATCCTCATTTTAGCAACTCTGTTCCTAGAAGCTATGGACAAATTCAATGTATTTTGCTTGTCATATCTGACAGAAACCAAATATACTTCCTTACTACAATATTTCCTCACTGTATTCATACAATTTAAGAGATTCATTCATGGTGATGTCTTTTTTTTCCTTATATTTTTCCAATAGTTCAATATTGGACCTATATCTATCTGTTGAGCCTTTAGGTGTCTGGGGAAATGCATATTCTTTAACCTTAAAGGTTGGACCTTTGACCTTTACTTGTTCCATTTTTCCTTTACCACCTACTGCATGTACCAATTTCCCTCTCTCTTCCACCTTCTTCTTTTTTGGTGTTTTAGTTGTGTCTTCCTCCTCTGTGTCCATGACATCAAAGAAAACACTTTTGTTAGTATGCTCAGAGACACTGGAAAAATGTATGATATTTTCTGCTACTAGGCCTAGGCTTGAAGAGCCAAGTGGAGGTGAGTTGTTTTCCTGAATCACAGAAGTAGAGTACTCTTCCATACTATCATTTCCATGTTTCCTATGGGGGTAGTCTGAACAATTTGCAGCCTTAAGAAGACCTTCCACCTCATAGTGCTCAAAAGGCTTGTTTTTATATACCTACCTTCTGAAAGAGATGATGTGATGGGGATCATAATGGATGGCATATTAAGTTGGGAACCACATCTATCTTAGCATTGTTTCTATTAGTGGAAGAGAATATTTTTTTAAACGATAAATGGTCCGATGGCCCAATGGAATCTGATCTTACAAGACTTTCTGAAGCTCTAAAAGTGCTAATTTTCCACTATAAGTGTTTTTTCTGATCATTTCCAAAGAAAAAAACTCGAGGTTCAAAAAGGATGGTAATATAAAGGGTTGATTCACAAATCCATATAGCCTTATCACAGTACCATGTTCTGACAAGAACCAGTCCTCGATTCTCTTCTTAGGATATTATTGCAAAATCTCTCTCAACTGAGGTAACACTTTGGGTAACCTCTTAAAAAAGAAAGAAATATAGAATTCTGACATCAGGAAGTTCATGAACTTGCTATAATATTTGTTTATCTCCTCAGTGATGACCATCTCTAGGAGCTACAGGTTCTCTTCATTGAAAGACAAAACCATCCTCAGCAAGTAGGAATGAAAACTGAAAGTTCTTGTCTTGGGAAAGTTTACAAGATGAGAATGAATATTCTCAGCTAGGAACTCATCAAACTTAAGACAAGAGAACCATAATGACTGACTAGACTCTTCTGAATCAACTAGATAGGTGCTCAGGGTAAGAGGAAGGCTCATTAGGGGTTTGGTGACATACTTTTCTGTTTTCATCCCTAAAAATTGACTCATAAGGGTTATGACACACTATTTTTTCTCATTAAACTTGCTAGCATATATAGGGAAAGGGTAAATTTTTAGGTGGGTGTCAGTTTTGAAACAAGATTTAAATAATGCCTCCCTCTTTTCCATGGTTTGATCCTTAAAGAACTGGACAATGCCTTATTCACTATATTCTTTGGAATTTTGATTGAACTACATAGGAACTAATAAGGTGTTAATAATCATGAGGGGGATGACTGGGCACAGGATTTTTGACTTGGATGTGTCCATAATTTCCCTCTTAGACGAGGATTGACTAGTCGCGCACCATCCTACAAACTTGAGGCAAATCAGGGTTTGGTCTGTCGAAAAATGGTAAAAATATGACTTATAAATACTCTATGCATCTATTCGTTAATCCTTAAGCAATTTTAATTTGTTCTTTACAGTTTCTATCTGTCCATTTAACAGTATGGTATCAAATATCTCTAAATCTTTTCCCTCAAATTAGAGTTCCTCAATTTTTTGGTATTCTAAGTTATGAACTTCTAAATCCTCTACTTCAGCCATATTATATAATTTTTTATTGTAGAGACGTGGCCTACCTGGTCTCTTGACAAGTAAATCAAAGGTTCTATCCAAGCTGGCTAGTTCACAAAATAATATAAGTGACCTAAATTCACGTGAAAGAATTTTGTATATTATCCTACTTTGATATACCTCCTGCACCCTTTTCACTAGAAACATCCCTCGCTTGTTCATTGTGCCCCTCTTCATATTGAACCATTGATCTTATGCCCTGTTTAAACCATCAGTCTTTATTCTCTGTTGTACTTTCCCTTTTATTATATCTACAACTTCACTCAGCAGAATGAATCTCTGCTGTTGATCTTAAGAAAGATTTCATTGGGGTCATTGAATTACACCACTTCTAACACACTCCACTAAGCTTTAATTTTAGTTTCTTCCAGGAACTTGTCAGCAGTGGGATTTACTATGACCATAGATTAAAAACCAAAGAGATATGAGCCATTGAAACTCGTAGCCTCTACTTGATTCTGCTAATCTGAGAGGTTTGTTTTCTCGTGCAATTTCTGGTAGCAGAATCCACCTCTACCGTATATCTTGATTGAGCATTGATATTGTTCAATGAAACCTTCACCTCCTATAAAATTATACCGATTTGAGGAGTGGATCTTCATGTGCAAGTTGTAGCAACAGAATTGATATTGGTCGTTGATCAAAAAACTGCCCCAACTACATCATTGACATTTGTTGAGCCTTCCAAATTCTACATATTTGAAAAGTGGATCTCCACGTGCAATTTCTTGTAGTGGAATCCACCTCCACTGTAGATATCGATTGAGCATTGATCTTGGTTGTTGAAACCTACAGGGTCTACCAAATTCCATGGGCTTGGGGATTTTATTTGTACTCACATGTTTTACCATGGGAATTTGAACAACCATAGATATTCTCCATGCTGCTTATTTGATGGTCAATCCTCTCTGTTTGTTAACTCCGTTCCACTGATCATAACATTGATTTTGACCTTGCATATTTCCCCAATGAAATTGCTTGCAATCGTCGATCTCCATCGACACCGATACACACCCTTCATAGTTGCTAGAACATAAATTTTAAACATATTTTCATATTTACCTCCTCCATATGACCTAACCTTAGTATTTTTTCAATTGTTTCCTTATTCTTGGGAAGGAATAGATCTATCATAACCCATAATTGTCACCGGCTTATCTTTACGCAGGCGAATTAGCGCATATGTATGTGTAAAAAAAAACCCTAAAATTTATCACATGTGCTAACATTGGCTCCAATTGGGGATGTTATCCTCTCCATGAGGTAGAAAATAATCCTATAGACCGAGTTCCTGGACCATTGGACCCTACTGTGTTTTCGAAATCCCATCTTACTACACACTTTGGCTTTGTGCCAAAGCTCATCACCTCAAAATTTACTCTAGTGCATTTAACTTAAACTATGAAAAGAAAAAAAAAATTCAAATGATAACCCCTCCTATGGACCTTACTTAATTCACCTTAGGCTTCAAATATACCAGAGAGCTATACACACATGCAATGTTAAACTAACATGGTATACAAAATGACATGGAACGTTGAACTTGCTTCAATGAAAGTATTGTTTCAGTAGCCTCCAATTTACAGGAGCTCCTGATACTAGACCACCCTCCATCTCCTTCAGTATGTAGGCATTTTTTCCTCTGAAAGCTACAATTTTGTAAGGATCCTTCCATAGGTGGTCAAATTTTCCATGCTTTCCCTTCTCTTCATGGGGTGCATCCCATTGTAACACCACATCTCCCATCTGGAAATCATCAGGCTTTATTTTCTTGTCAAATATTTCTTTCGTTTTATCATGAAATTTCTGAGTTCTGTCAAAAATTTGATCTCTTTGTTTTTCTAGTTCAACCAGTTGATACATCCTTCTGTAAGTCATAGGGGTTTCAGCATATTCTTCCTATAATAATCTCGTCACTGGAAAAATTAGGGAACTAGGAAAGATTACTGCAGAGCCATATACCAATTGAAATGGTGAGGTGCTAATAAATTTCTTCACACTGATTTTGTCATCCCACAAAGCATGGTCAGCTTTGTGTGTCAGGCCTTCTTTTTTTCTTGCAGCATATTTTTATGATCCTCATTAGACTCTTATTTGAATATTATTCCAACCCATTTACCTGTGGGTAATAGGATGTGGAATTCCCCATTTATATGTGATATTTAAAATAGAACTGAACCATCTTCTTTAACTTGAATGCAACAGAATTGTCGGTAATCAAATTCCTAGGAACCCCAAACCTTGAAAAAATGTGCTCTTCCAAAAATTCCATAAGTATTGTCTCAGTGGCATGTCTATTTGGGATGGCTTCAATCCATTTAGTGAAATAATTAGTGGCACTGAGAAATCACTTGTGTTTTCCTGAGGAATATGAGTTTATCTCTCCAATGAAATCCAATACCCATTGCTAGAAAGGGGCCTCAACATGTATGGGCTTTAGAGGTAATGGAAACATTATTCATCCTTCCTTCAAAGATATGACACTTATGGAAGGAAACAACCTCCTTGTGAGTATCAGAAAATATAGTGGACCAATAAAATCATGCCCTCGTGATCATATTCATAGTGGCCTTCCAATAATGATGACATCCACATTCCCCTGCATGAAATTATTCAATTATCTTCTTTGCATCATGTTCATTCGCATAGTTAAGTAAAACCCCTCCTGGCTCTTTCCAGTATAATTTCCCATTTAAGATGCAAAACCTTGCTGCTTTCTGCTTGAGTAATCTGGCCCTTGTTCTTTCCATAATCTGTGGATCTTGCATACGCTGTAACACAAATATGATGTAATTATACCATTGGGATGATAGAAAATCTTCAGTCACTTGTGGATCTCATTGTTCCTTAGGGTTTTTCTCCTTTACTGACAATTCAACAATCATGTGCAGGATGAGAGTGTCACAGTTACACTATGCCATGAGTTTTTAGCTAGTCCCTAGACTTTAATCAGCTTTGTGGGCTTGATATCCAAGTCATATTCGAGTAGGACTGCTATCCATTTTACCCTTCATCCCTGAGGATCTCATTGGGTTAGGATATCCTTCACCACATTGGAGGGCACATGGGAAATAATGCGAGAATGCAGGATGTAAACCTGGAACTCCTTTAAGGCCTGGACCAGAGCATAAGCCTGCATATCCAAAATGTTGTATTCAATGGGGTATCTCTCAATGTTCTTTTGTAGAAAGCAATGGACTTCTTGTTCCCTTATTGATTCTTTTGTAACAATACCCTTGCCACTGTGTGCTCTGAAGCAAATGAGAATATGAGGAAATATTTGGAGAAAGCAAGGCTTTCCAATACATGTGCTTCCAAAATAGTCTTCTTTATATATTCAAAGGAGTTTTTTTCTTCAGGTGTCCACTTGATCTCTTTTTATTTTCCCAGCATGTTAGTTATACACCTTACTATCTTAGTAAAAGCAACAATAAACCTTCTCAGAAAATTCACCTTTCCCAGAAAGGACTGAACCTCAACCTTATTCTGAGGGAGTTCAATTTTATGTATTTCCTCAACTCTCTTTGGGTCTATTTTGATGCCTTCCTTAGAAATTATGTGCCAAAGCAACTTCCATTCCTTCATAGCAAAGTATGAATTCTCTGGATTCAAATAGATTCCAAACTTTCTGCACTTTCTCAACATTCTCAGTGGGTGTTTAACGTGTTCCTCATTGGATTTTAGAAATATAGTGATGTCGTCTAAAAATATGAAAAAACTCTTGTTCTTTTTTTCATCAAAATCTATTTCCATGTCCCATTGGAAGGTTTCCCATGCATTCATGAGTCTGAATGGAATTTTTTCATACATAACAGTCCTTCAGGGTGTGGTGAAAGTTTTCTTCTCTTTGACTTCTAGGTGCACCATGATATGATTGTAGCCTGAGAAGCCGTCCAAGGTCGAGATCCTTTGGGAAACCACTACCCTCTACAAAATGTGGTCCATCTTATGAAAGAGGATAATGATATTTTAAAGACTCTGTTTAGATTTCTGAAGTCAATGCATATCCTTATCTCTTCGTTCTTCTTCCTCACTGTGACCAAGTTGGCCACCCACCATGAGAATCTAAGGGCCACAATGATTTTTTCCTCAAACAGTTTCTTTATTTTTTTTCCACCAGGGGTAGTGTCTTGGCATTCATTCTCCATAGATTTTGTTTGAAAGGCATCTCATCCTTTTTTATTGGTATAGGGTGCTATATGATACTGGTACCATAATCCTTAATATCACTATAGATCCAAGCAAAAACATCTGATTACTCCTTCGTTAGTGAAATGTATTTATGTTTTTCGTCAGATGAGAATGTTATCGAGATTTTGATGACTTTTTTATGATATTTTGTCCTAATATTAACATCTTCCACATCCTCACAACTTGGGAAAAGTTGAGGTTCCTACTAAACATCATTTGGATCAAAGCTATTTTATAAAGGAGATAAACCCCTGGGGATATAGTTACCTTTGAGATGCAGGATTTCTTTGCCAAAAAAATTATTTATATGTTTTTGCTTCCCATGAGTCCTCTGCAACTCGGGTACAATAGCTTATTTAGTTTTGTCACCCTCAAAACACTCAATAGGGACATCAGTATCATCCTGCGACATTTCTTTGGGAATAACAACCTGAATTTGCAGGGATTCCTGGGTGAGATTAGGTCATTCTAAGAGTACATTATTTTCATCAATGGTCAATCCATCAAACTCCCCGATGAGAGTGAGGAAATTATGAATCTGTTTTTCAAATTCAAAGACGTGTCAACTCTTAACATTATATGGGACAGAGGGTATGTGCCTAAATTAAACCTCATATTTTCTACTGGGATACATGGGAACCTTGAAAACATCATCAGAAGTGTCCAAAGAATCAACCATACAATTATGTAACCTAGGAATCAAATTAAAATTGCATTCTTCAAAACATTATATTAGGTCTTAAGAAATATTTATGTAGCTTATCATCTTGGGATGTCTAACCTGATACTTTCCTTGCATTTGTTTAATCACCAGCTCGGGGTCCCCATGTATCACCTGAATTGATAACATCATAACTATTATCCTCAAATGTTTATTCATTATTTGTGCAATCGAAGGCAAGTTTGTATGAATAATTTAAAGCTGTCCCTCCTGGGGGTTTCACCTAAACTCCAGATCCTTTCCCTTCCCTACATGTTGCCCCGTAAAAAATCACATTTGAAACTCGTTCCAGATCCTCCTAAGTGAGTACAAAGGTAGTGTTTTGTGAACTAAAACTGCCCTTTCTTCCTTCTGTAAAGAAAATAGCTTATCCGTATCAAACGAATAAATGGGGTTGTTGTTTTTCCTGTCAGCACTTGTTACCATGTATGCCAGCTCTTTCTCTCTAAAACGTTTGCTCTATACACCAATGACAGGGATGGTGGAATAGGACATATCCATTTAGAGATATCATTTTATTTTGGCTACCAAATATCTGGCTAAAATAATTCCAAACTTTGGAGGGATGTCATCCGCAACTACGTCCATGAAAAGGGCTTTAGCAGGGGTCTAGGCCCAATAAATGACCAGGTATTTGATCAGTACTAGGCACTTGAATTTACTGGAATTGAAGGGAAAAAGGTCTTTGTATGGTTTGGTCACTTCAAATCCCAGTTTATCGATGATCATCCTGGGCATTAGATTGTGAGAGGATCCTGAGTCAAGCATGGCATTGTGTAGGATGGCATTATGAATGTTCAGAATCACATAGAAGGGAGTACTATCTTTGTTATAAGGCTCATCTATAGGGGGTCTGAAAAGAATGGTGGGATTATCATCTTGAAGGTTCAGGGAGTCTGAGATTTCAGATATTTCTCCTAAAGGCTTTAACACAATTGTGATATTGGAATGATATTCAGAATCTTTTAATAATTCAGTAAGAGGGACAGAGATTTTGATATTTGCAATTTCGTCCTTTGGAATAAAAGAGGTTTGTCCTTGATCTGATCTCCTTGGATTATCTTATTTATTTCCATTCCCTTTATGTTTTGTTACATTTTTGGAGCTATCTTTAGGGGGTGTATAATTTTTGGGCTTATAGAGGATTTGTTTTTTTCATCTTTATTTCTCAAAATAGGGGCATCTTTGTTCCTCAGGCCAATTTGCCTCTATAGATCCATTACAGCAAGTTGATATCCTTTCTTAAACTCCTATGTTTCCTTAGCAGGAAGCTCCATTATTTCGTGACAGGAATTATCATGCTCTTATTTCATTAGAAAGGTAGAGGATGAGTCAGTGTCTAGATGGTGGATTTCATCTTTCAGCTTGATTTTTGTAATCTTCCTCCACATAATTCTCCTAAAATGGGGGCCTGACAGGTGGATCAAGAGGTTTTTGCTGATATCTTTGTCTATTTTGGAGGATTTGTGTCGTTCTAGAGTTTTGGTGTCTACTCTGTTGCTCTTTATTTTCCCTGGGAGATGGTATACTATCCATGAAAAGTATTTCCATGGTTTTCATCACCATGTTGATGCTGAGCTCTTGTGAGTTAGAGGAATATGGTTGTTTATGATTTTTGTCCTTTCTTCTATCTCCCTCTTCTCTCCTCAACTCTCCCTCGTCCCTCTTATTCTTTCTAGAAGTAGTTAGGTTTACCTCTGTTGAAATATTGTAACTTCAAAGAATATTCTATATGTATCTGTTGTGGTCCCCGATGGTCCTACCGGGAGAACCACTTGTATTATCTTGTACCCCAATGCGTCTAATCGGAAGAACTAATAAGAGTCATGAGGTTTTCCCCTCTATTTGTAAAGGTGGTTCATTAGCACCCCAGTGTGGTTACTTGATCCTACATGTGTAACTCGAGCCTACATGATTAACTCGAGCCTACATGTCGGATGAGTTAATTCAAGTGAACGAATGAATATAAATAGAGGTGTGATGCTCCTCATTTGAGACACACACACTCTCACTTGTGTAGTGCATTAGTGAAGAAGAGAAGCAGCTTAGAAGGAGGAGGATCAGGCTTTGATCTCCTTGCTGGTTTTATCTTTTATATTTTTGGGGACATCTATATTGAGGAATCTTTTTTTGTGTTTTTCCCTTTAGGGTTTTCCCAGGATAAATATTTGTGTTCCTTTTGTATGGTTGTGCTTGTCTATCTTTCAGTGATCCTGTTTATATGCTTTTGTTATGAAAATGAAATGAAATACTGATGTCTTAGTTAAGCATATGAAAATTTAACATGGTATCAGAGCCACCATGAAAGAAGACATTGTGCAGCTATATAAGCTAGGGATTCTTACTTTTTGGGTCTCTCTCCACAATCAATCAGCAAAAGAATGCTAGGCTGACTCTCCATTGAAGGGTGCATCTTTCTGTTGAAGCGGAATTCGATTTTGAGCATTTTTAGTTTTCGGTGTGGGAAATTAGGGCTTCTTGTAGAGGAGGAATTTTTGAGTGAGCCTAGAATAGGATTTCTCTCCTCATCAAAATAGAATTTTATAGACCTGGATCAATATTTTTGGTTGGGTGAAACTTCGGGAATGTCAAACCATAGTTTGACCCCGAGCTAGAAAAACCCTAAATACTAAAACTGCTAATTTTTGGTACTTTCACTATATTCCAAGATTCACAAAGGCTCAGGAATTGAAAATTGCAGAGACCGAATTACAAATCCTGATCTACACTCTGTCCAAAATTCAGCCTCAGCTTCGCTATATTCTGGGAGATATGATCCCTCCAATTTAGGCTTCCAGCCTCTTCCAGAATTCATCCCTAAACAGGACACCTAGGGAGAATTGTTGTAGCGTGGACTACAGAGGTCCAAATGGAATTCCTGAATATGTTCCAGAAATATCACGAACTTTACTTTCTGTGGACCGAATTTCTGAACCTAAAGATGAACCAGTGACATGTGGCATGCCGTACACTGAACAGTCCTGTAACAGGTCACCTTGGGAAAATGCTCGTAAATCCCAATTGGTGAAACCAATTCTGATGAAAAATATGGTTTTGGATCAGGGACATGCTAGGTTACCTCAGTGAGAAATTTAGGACATATAGTATCATTAATTTCATAGATATCACAGAAACAGTAACAGGCATTTCTGCAGAAGAAATTGGAAAACTAGGGCTTCCTGTTCGGGGAGCTTCCCTCCACTGTTTTCAGAAAAGGAGTACATTGGACACCTCCATTTGAAGATATATATATTTATATCCAATCAAATATTAATTATTTGAAGTTTTGAAATTAAGGTTTCTCTGACAAACCCTAGATCAACCAGCTCCAGAAGCAGGACAAACACCTCAATTCGGTAAGATCTAATCCTTTGTTATTTGCATTTGAGGTTCTCATTTCAAAGTGATCTATGACATCAGCTTGATGATAATCTTGGTGAAGTTGAAAAATTCCAAGAATGGAAGTATTTGATCTCTCTGAAGAAAATGAATTGGACACGTCATGAGTAGAGAGGTTCCAATTCTAGAGGGAGATGAGCCTGAAAGCCTTACACAAGAAGAACTTGATCAAGGCCAAGAAGATCATTGTTGATTCAATCATGGATCAACTTGTACCACAAGTGTCTTACCTAAAGACACTAAAGATGTTTGATTCCTTGATCAAGCTATTTGAAGATAAGAACATAATTCAGAAGATGGATTTGAGAAAACAGTTGAAGAATGTGAAGATCCAGAATGCATAACATCTTGAAGCGGTAGAAGAAGAAGCAGAGAATGGCCTCCCATTATCATGGGATTCATTCATGTGAGGAATGTGTGCCAAAAAGGAAGTGATTACTTTCAGTTGAATCTGGGAAGAATAAGAAACTCATCTCATAAGAAGAGAAGAAGAAAGATGGGAGCAAATTGAAGATCAAGCTCTCACCATTCAAAGAAGATCCCTCAAACGATGAGGAATATGAAGAAATCAATTCTTGACGAACCTCTTATCCATCTTATCATTTGGATAAGAAATGATGATTTCATGGATGAAGAAGATGATGAAGCAGAATTATCAAGAAGGAGTCTACCCACGAAACAAACAAAAGATAAGTATTCAATTGTCATTTAATGATATTGTTTTGTTATGCATTTGATTATATTTAGTTGATGTGTTGTTTGCATGCATGTGATGGGTAAGTAGCTCATAGTTATATACAAATATCCATTGTTACTTATCTAGAATGAAACCTATTTGCTGACATATTGGATTAGCGCACAATCTCAATGATGTCATGGTAGAGATGGAAGGCATATAGAAAGTTTCTGTGAGATATGGATGAATGTTGTATTGGCTAAATAGTTGCATGATGCATAAGAATTTGTCATTATGCATATGTAGTTCTAACCATGTAACTGGTGCATTTGAATTTTAGGAAAGGTCCTGTACAACCTCCTAAAAGAAAATAAGGATGAGACTTGCTCCGAAGAACAAGTGATGACAATTCAATAAACATGAATCTGAAGCTCCCAGGGTCAGAGACACCATTACGAAAGAAAGATCTTCAAAGAGCGGTATATCCACCTCGAAGGATGAAGACCACCATGGGTATGAGAGATAACTCAAGATGAAAAAAAATGCTATGAAAGAAGCTATGATCAAAGAATAACAGTTGATTATGGGGAATGATGTATATGATATGATTTCGAGACATAAAGGGAAGTACGTAGTATCTTCCATATGGATCTGCAAGAACAAGTGTACAAAGCAAGAATCATGATTTGCCTCAGAAAGAATAGACCATGACATGACATACTCTATTGACTAGTACATATCAAGCCTAGAAACACCTATACAGAATGAAGAAGGAAGATAATACTCCACTTCAGGGGGAGTGACTATAGAAGATATCTGAGTTTGACATAGTACGACATGATGGACAGCTTCCTAATGGATCGAGACTTTACTAAGACTAAAGTGGGTTCCAACCTTCGAAGTTAAATGCAGAAGACTAGGATATGTTGATGATATGACATGATGAACTCATGGAAGATGTTATGATGATGTTTGGGATATAGTACTCAAACCAGAAAGCAATCATGTGGTATCTTACAAATGGATTTTCAAGATAAAATATGTTGCTGATAGAAGTAAGGAAAGACATGTGGCTAGAGGTTTCTATAAGAAAGAGGGGATTAATTTTGAAGAGACACTTACTCCAGGAAGCAAGGTACACTTCCTTCAGAACTATGATGGTAGTTGCTTCCATGATGAAGTAAAGACAATCCTTCCTTAATGGTATGATTGAGAAAGAGTTTTACATCAAATAGTCATGAGGATTTGAAGTTGAAGCCAGATGGAATCACTTATGCAAATTCAAGAAGGCCCTCTATGGCCCGAAGCAAGCTCCCAGAGCTTGGTATGGAAGAATAGATAGTTTCTTGTCAAGCATGGGATTTACCAAGAGTAAAGCTGATCCTAACCTTTATCTCAAGGTTGTAGAAGATGAACTTGTCATCTTTTTATTATATGTGGATGACTTATCATTGACAGGAAATGAGAAACAGATCATGGAAAGCAAGAAGAAACTAGCAGAAGAATTTGAGATGAAATACCTTGGGTTAATGCATTATTTCCTAAGTCTGGAAGTATGGCAAAGTTTAGAATAAATATTTCTCAACCAAGGAAAGTATGCGATAGAGATATTGAAGAGATTCAATATGTTGGAATGCAAAGTCATGGCCACACCCATGGACTCCAACCTGAAGCTGTTAGCTGATGAATCATCAAAGTTAGTGGATATGACTCATTACAGACAGATCATTAGGTCATTGATGTACTTAACAAATACCAAAGCAGCCATTTGTTTTGCTGTGAACACCTTAAGTCAATATCTTGTTCAACCAAGATGGGTTCACCTAGTAACTGCAAAACATGTGATGAGATATCTGAAAGGGACTATAGACTTTGGTTTATATTATGATGGTATCCATGAGTATAGATTGTATGGCTACATAGATGTAGATTGGGTTGGAAGTATCTCAGATAGGAAAAGCACATTAGGTAGATGCTTTTGTTTGGGGTCTGCTATGAGTTCATGGTTTAGCAGGAAACAATCCAGTGTTTCTCATACATTGGATAAAGCAGAATACATAGCAGATTGCTCTGCTAAGTTGTGAAGCCATATGGCTTTGGAAGCTGATATCAAGTCTCTTTGAACTGAAGATGGATACTACATTGATTCTATGTGATAACGAGATTTGTGATAACAGAGAACCCTATGTTCCATCGTAACACATAGAAATCCGATAAAGATGCAGATGATGATGTTTCAGTATTTACATATTGTAGATACAGATGATGGTGATTCAGTATTTATATACTGAATATATAGATGATGATGATTTCAATATTCCCATACTGAAGATATAAATGATGTTTCAGTATTTACATACTGTAGATGCAGATGATGGTGACCTAATGATGCTTTCAGTACTCACATACTGGAGATATAGATGGTGATAGTTCAGTATTCACATACTGAAGATGTAGATGAAGATGGTTTAGATGATGCACTGACAAAGCCTCTATCTTGGGTAAAGTTCAAACACTTTTGAGACAAGCTTGGTGTGGTTTAGAAGGACCTTCCCCGAAAAGGGGAGTAGTGATGTTGCAGTGGGATTGTATCATCCCTGGACACTTTCCCTAAAGTGACCTGGAGACCTTGGTCTTCGAGAATGAAGAGGGATTGTATCATCCCGGGACATCTGTCCAAAAGTGATCTGGTGACATCAATCCTCGAGAATGAAGAGAGATTGTATCATCCTGGGACATTTGTCCAAAATAGATCCAGTGACTTCGGCCCCCGTGAATGTGGTAGGATTGCATCATCCCTGAAATTCAGTTCAAAATGTATCCAGAGGTCTCAGCCCCCATGAAAGTGGTGGATTGCATCATCCCTGAACCTCGGTTCAAAATTTATCCAGAGGTCTCGGCCCCTGTGAAAGTGGTAGGATTGCATCATCCCTGAACTTTGGTTCAAAATGTATCTAGAGGTCTCAGCCCCCGTGAAAGTGGTAGATTGCATCATACCTGAACCTGGTTTCAAATGTATCCGGAGGTCTCAGCCCCCGTGAAAGTGGTGGATTGCATCGTCGCTGAACCTCGGTTCAAAATGTATCAGGAGATCTCGGTCCCCGTGAATGTGGTAGGATTGTATCATCCTTGAACCTTGGTTCAGAATGGATCCGGTGACTTCGGTACTCAAGAACGTGTGTTGATCCCATAATTCCTAGAGGAAGGATTGTCTGAGTTCCACATCTGTGTTGATCCCATAATTCCAAAAGGAAGGATCTTTAGTAACTCCGTAAAGACCTAAATCCCATAATTCCGAAAGGAAGGATCATTGAATTGATCCCATAATTCCAATAGGAAGGATTGTCTAAGTTTCACAGATGTGTTGATCTTGTAATTCCAATAAGAAGGATTTTTTAAGTTCCAAATGTGTTGATCCTATAATTCCAAAATGAAGGATCATTAGTAAATCCGTAAAGACCTAAATCCTGTAATTCTGAAAGGAAGGATTGTTAGTAACTCCGTAAATACCTAAATCCTGTAATTCCAAAAGGAAGGATCATTGGTAACTCCGTAAAGACCTAAATCCCACAATTCTGAAACGAAGGATCATGTTGATGTTTTGATGATGTTGATGTTTTGATGATAATGATGTTTTCATGATGATGATGTTTTATGATGATGATGACGTACTGATCAAAATATCAGTGTATGATGACGATGATGTACTGATCGAAAGATCAGAGTATGACGATGATTACGATGTACTGATAGAAAGATTAGAGTGTGATGATGATGATGTACTGATCGAAAGATCAGAGTATGATGATGATGATGTACTGATCATAGTATGGCGATGATGATGTACTGATCGAAATATCGGAGTATGATGATGATAACGTATTGATCAAATGATTAGTATGTGATGATAACGACGTACTGATCAAAATATCAGAATATCATGATGATGATGTTGTTCAAGAATTGAAGTATGATTATGGTGATTATCACAATGTTATCGATCAGGTTTCTGATCTAAAGAACAAAATTTTGAAGAATTTGTTGCTGATCGAAAGATCAAAGTACTGAAGATGTTGCTGATCGAAATGTTTAAGATGTTGTTGCTGATTGAAAGATCAAAGTGCTGAAGATGTTGCTGATCAAAATGTTGAAGATATTGTTGATGATCGAAAGGTCAAAACACTGAAGATGTTGCTGATCAAAAGGTCAAAGTGCTGAAGATGTTGCTACTGATTGAAAGGTCTAAGTGCTGAAGATGTTGTTGTTCGAAAGGTCAAAGTGCTGAAAATGTTGTTGAAGATGTTGCTGAAGATGTTGCTGATCAAAAGGTCAAAGTGTTGAATATGTTGCTGATCAAAAGGTCAAAATATGCTGATGATGATCAAAGTGTTGTTGTCGTTGAAAATTGAAGACGAAGACTATATGATGTTCAAAATATTCCAATGATTTATAGATGTGTTACCCTGATGATGTTGATGATGTCCTCTCCTACTATTGTTTTTGTTGAGGTTGTTGTAGAATACCCTTCTCGTTAAGGGGGGGTGTTGAAATATTGTAACTTCAAAGAATATTCTATATGTATATTTTGTGGTCCCCAATGGTCCTACCGGGAGAACCACTTGTATTATCTTGTACCCCGATGCTTCTAATCAGAAGAACTAATAAGAGTCATGAGGTTGTCCCCTCTATTTGTAAAGGTGGGTCATTAGCACCCCAGTGTGGTCACTTGAGCCTACATGTGTAACTCGAGCCTACATGATTAACTTGAGCCTACATATAAGATGAGTTAATTCAAGTGAATGAATGAATATAAATAGAGGTGTGATGCTCCTCATTTGAGACACACACACTCTCACTTGTGTAGGGCATTAGTGGATAAGAGAAGTAGCTGAGAAGGAGGAGGATCAGGCTTTGATCTCCTTGCTGGTTTTATCTTTTATCTTTTTGGGGACATCTATATTGAGGAAGCTTTTGCTGGGTTTTTCCCTTTAGGGTTTTCCCAGGATAAATCTTTGTGTTCCTTTTGTATGGTTGTGCTTGTCTATCTTTCAGTGATCCTATTTATATGCTTTTGTTATGAAAATGAAATGAAATACTGATGTATTAGTTAAGCATATGAAAAGTTAACAACCTCTAACTCTATGGAATCCTTCATCATGTCAGCTAAGGAGGATGGTCTTCTTTCACTCAGCAACAAAGTAAATTCACTATCAAAGGCTTCAACATATTGGAGTTGGGAAGAACCAGGGGAGTTTGAACTGGGAAGGGATGGCATTATATGTATTCATAAATATGTTAGGAAAACATTGGATAGATTAAATCTCCCTCCTCCTCATGGAATCATATTGGGACATATACTACTTAGAATTTTTCTTGTCTCCCCTCTTGTCCTTGACATAATCTTCAAAAGCTTGATAGTTTAGAATGGAGTTATCTAGGACATTTTTGAACCATTTTCTCTCTTCTCCAACAAGTCTTTGGGAAAAAAGTATGACCTTAACATCTTCATGGTCTACTTCCTCCAAGTTTACCCAGTCTGAAAACCATCCCAAATGTTCCTCAATTGAATACCCCCTCTCCCCATTAAATTGTTTGAGCCTTTGGGTGTATCCCTAAGGAAGGTCATGAAGAGCAGTAGGAAGAAGTATAAGGGAAAAACTATTTTCCATCGTTGGGGTTATAGCATGGTTTCCTAGAGGGATTCAAACTGGTGTGACAGAAATTAATTTGATGTGAGGAACTATAGAATTGTGAGGGGTTGATAGAATCGACGATGCAGGATGGTTTAGATTTGAAGTAGTAGGAAATAGATATATGGCAGTAGACTACCCTGTGGTAGTGGAGTTTAACATGGGTAATTCAGAGTAAATTAAGGGGTACTCTCGGTCATACAAACATCAAATATCCCTACCTAGAGAGTAATATATCTCAGGTGAAGAGGATGTATAGGATAACTTGAACACGGAGGGGTATGAGACTACTTCAAAGAGACTGGACTCAGACTTAGTGCTAAGGAAAAATAGATCCAATTCTTCACCATAATGTTTAGATATACCATTAATAGAAACAACACCTTCAGCAAGTAAAGAAAATTTGTGTCTAACCTTTGGAACTTATTGGATTTCTGAATAAGACTCTCTAGATTGAAAATTTATTGACAAGATTCAGCATTAGTATTGATTCTCATATTGGTACTTCTAGCCACCAATATTCCCAGTGTAGTCACCTTCCTAAGATTTGAGTGGAGTCACCAGATTATATACAACTAGTATGTGTCTATGAATGACTTCTTTACCAGGTAGTAGAACTAGGACAATGTCGTTCCTTTGAGGAGATAATACAATTACTCCCGGAAAATGGTGCCAAGATGTTAGCATCTAATGATTTTCCTATGGTTGTAGTAGGGGATCACTGGGGTAACGGTTTCAAACCAATATTTAGACTCTATTCTAACCTATACAGTGAGATATGAATCTCTCAATGTCACAAGGACCATCCGCATACATATATACTCTTCAATGAAGCAATTATAGGGCTAGATATCTGACATAAATAGATTGTTTGTAAATTTAAAGATTGTATAATAGACATATAGAAAGTACCCTTAGGAAATAGAGTCACATCCTAAAACATTCAAGGGATTACAGTAATAATGAATGGTTATACTCTAAGGCAACATGGGTTTTATATTCAGTCAAATAACTTGAAGTAATGACAAATAGAAATGAGAAAAATACCAGTGAGCCAAGAGGAACCTATCTATGGATGAATCTTTTGGAACGCGTTTAGAAGAAACAAAACAAAGTATAATAACTGAAATAGACCACCTAGTATAGAATGAACTCTATCATAGTCATTATAAACAAAAAATAAATATGATTTCAGATGGAAGGAGCTTTTAACATAGAACGAATTCGTTTCCTACAATATATAAATGTATTTGTAGCATATACATACATGAAAGTATGAAGTACAAGAAACATGAACTGAACATGGAACAACTTGATGAATCTCAGAAACTCAGAAAATGCTTTTTCATTAATTCTTCTAAGAAAAATTACAGAGCTACAAAACCAAGCATAGAAGGCTCCAAAAATGAAAGTTTTCCCACCTGTTTCTCCTGTATGGAGGTTACACTTATAGTGCAATTTACTACTGAGACGTATCTCAAAACACGGCATCAAAATCAGTTACAATATGGGGATAAAACCCGAATAATCTTACTAAATCCTAACAACTTTGAGGTGCTAGATTCACCACGATTTTAGCACAAATCAGGAAAGCATGTGATGATGCGCATGCTCAATAAAAACAACAAACAAGGAATCTAAGACTCATGCTCATTTGTTAAAAATGATGGTTCCTTATGCTAACTCAGCCCTGAATTGTTCCTCAACAAGAGAGGTGAAGGAGGATTTCTTCATTGCAAACACTTGTTCTTATGAAATTTCCCTTTAACCCTCATCATCCTCTCATATGTAGTATGTATTTGGAACTTACAAAATTATTAACCACTTTCCACTGATATCCTCTCGGTAAATCCAAAATGACACCTCCTTAGAAACACACACAGCTCCACATGATCCTTGTATGAAAAATCCTGTAATTTTGTGCATATGGCTCTTAAAGTGAACACCAACTCAAAGTCATCTACTAATTTGTCGATGATTTTTTTCCTACTGGGGACTACTATATATCCATGAATTTAGAGTGATCTAACTTGCATCGAATCATCCTATCATGATATTATTTTTGTGACAACATGCCACCATTTTCTTTCCGGGAGAATGGTATCCCACCAATGGATTGAACATTTTTATGAAATATTTGACTTCATGGGCCATAATACCAATTTTGGAACCAATGGTATCTAAATGTTGGTGTTGGTTTAACACCTTCCTAGCTCAAGCGATGATATATATCATGTTCATTATGTTGGTTGTTCTGAGTTCTTCCTCTGTTATCCCATTGAAAAAGTCTATGGCATTTTTTTCATAATAAACAGGCTCTTTATTTAACCTTTCTCTTACTGTTGTAACACTTTTCTTAGCTTCATGTATAGCTCTTTCCTTTTCCAAGATGTAATCCAAGTAGGGCCTTAATTTGGTAGCCTCTGATATGAGTGCATCCCATATGATATGATTATCTCCTTGGATACGAAGTTGTCATGTAACATGCTTTACCAATTTCTCATTTTACCCTTCAATTCTGCACACTTTGGTTCCTAGATATTCCTTTCACATTCTCTCTCCATCGCCAAGACCTCCAAATTCTTGTTCTTGTGCTCCAACCTTGTCAGTTCCAATTCCTTCAGACTTACTTGTGCCAGGGATTGAATGATGGATAATTCACCAGGTTCAGTGATAGGGGGGATAAATCCATTTTAAAATTATTTCTCTTTCTATTGTAGCTCCCTCTCTTTCTCTTGTAATTTTTTCTCCAGCTCATTTGATTTGGCTTTGGAGCCTTCTCACTCTCCAATATAAGAGACATATACCTTTTCCATTGCTTCTATTTCTCTATGAATTTCAACAATTGGGCCTGGAAATCTGTAAGCTTACGATTCAAGATTTCTTTTTCCTTTTATAGCTCTAATAGATTTGAATCTTTGATCAACTGAGTAGCTAGAATCTTCAACTTTTTCTTCAGCAATTGAATGGTATTCTCTTTTTCATTCAACAGTTTTTTTGTGGCAGCCCCTTTATTATCTTGGTTTTCGGCGAACAAAAATCATTCCTCTAGCTTCTTGTTCTGAGCTTGGTGGGTCCTATTTTCCACCTTCTCTTGTCTCAACTAATTTTCAGCCTTACTATTTCCACACTGCAGCCTAGATATTTTGAGAGTTGACTTCAACAAATCAGTATGGATAATGCCCCTGTCTTCTTATGGAGGTGAATCATATATGGTACATGGATATCATCCAAATTTATCCTCATTTAATCTACTATGTTCCTAGAAGCTACGGCCAAATTCAACCAATTTCGCTTGTGATATATGATAGAAACTAGAGATACTTCCTTAATACAAGTTTTCCTCACATATGCATACAATTTAAGAGATTATTTCATGTTGATGTCTTTGATTTCCTTATATTTTTCCAATAGTTCATCCTTCAACCTATATCTATCTCTTGAGCCTTTAGGTGTCTAAGCAAATTCATATTATTGAACCTCAAAGGTCGAGCCTTTGACCTTTACCTGTTTCTTTTTTCCTTTACCACCTGCTGCCTGTACTAGTTGATTTTCAACCTTACTCTTTCCATACTGCAACCTAGATATTTTGAGAGTTGACTTCAACAAAACAGTATTGATAATGTCCCCTTTCTGCTTATGGAGGTGAATAATATCTGGTACAAGGATATCATCCAAGTTTATCCTCATTTCAGCTACTCTATTCCTAGAAGCTATGGCCAAATTCAATGTATTTTTCTTGTGATCTTTGATAGAAACCGGAGATACTTCCTTACTACAATCCTTCCTCACATCTTCATACAATTTAAGAGATTCATTCTTGGTGATGTCTTTGATTTCCTTATATTTATCCAATAGTTCATTCTTGGACCTATATCTATCTGTTGAGCCTTTAGGTGTTTGGGAAAATGCATATTCTTGAACCTCAAAGGTCAATCCTTTGACCTTTACGTATTTCATTTTTCCTTTACCACCTCTTACTTGTACCAGTTTCCCTATCTCTTCCAACTTCTTATTTTTTGGTGTTTTGGTTGTGTCTTTCTCCTCTACGTCCATGACATCAAAGAAACTTATTTTGTCAGTATACTCGGAGACACTAGCCAAAGGTGTGATCTTTTCTGCTGCTGGGCCGAGGCTTGAAGTTCTAGGTGGAGGTGAGTTGTTTTCCTGAATTACAGAAGTAGAATCCTCTTCTATACTATCATTTCCATGTTTCTCCTAGGGGTAGTCTGACCAATTTGTAGCCTCGGGAATAACTGCCACCTCATAGTGCTCAAAAGGATTGTTTTTAATTACGTGCCTTCTGATAGAAATGATGTGATGGGGATTGTAATTGATGGTAGATTTAGTTGGGAACCCAGGCTCTCTTAGTATACTTTCTATTATTAGAAGAGAATATTTTTTTTTAACATTAAATGGGCCTATGGCCTAAGGGAATCTAATCTATGAAGACTTCCTGAAATTCAGAAAGTTCTCAATTTCAACTATAATACTTTGTCTAATCATCTCCAAAGAAAACACCCTAGGGGTCAAAAAGGCATGTAGTATAAAGGGTTGATGCACAAATCCATATAGCCTTATCACAATATCATGCTTTGATAAGAACCAGTCCTTGATTCTCCTCTTAGGAGAGAATTTCAAAATCTCCCTCATCTAAGGTAACACTCTAGGTAACCTCTTCTAGAAGAAAGCACTATAGACTTCTAACATCAGGAATTTCATGAAATTGCTATAATCTATGTTTATCCCCTCAGTGATCATCATTTCTAGGAGCTACATGTTCTTTTCATTAAAAGACAAAAACATCCTCAGCAAGTACGACAAAAATATGAAATTTCTTATCTTGGGAAATCCTACTAGCTGAGAATGAATATTCTCAGCTAGGAACTCATCAAACTTAAGACAAGATAACTATGCTAACTAACTAGACTCTTCTGAATCAGTTGGACAAGTTCTTAGGGTAAACAAAAGGCTCATTAGTGGTTCCGTGACATACTTGTATTTGTCCAGCCCTAAAAACTGACTCATAAGGGTTATGACACACTATGTTTCCTCGTTAAACTCATTGGAATCTATAGGCAAAGGGTGCTTTTTTATATGGGTGTTGGGTTTGAAATAGGATTTAAAGAACACCTCCTTCTTTTCCATAGCTACCTCCCTAAAGCACTGGACACTGTCTTCTTCACTATATTCTTTGGAATTTTGACTGAACTACATAGGAACTAATAAGGTATTTCTAATGACGAGGGGGCTGATTGGGCACATGATTTTTTACTTGGATGTGTCCATAATTACCCTCTTAGAGGAGGAGTAACTAGTGTGGCACCAATCGACAAACTCATGGAAACTCAAGGTTTGGTCTATGGAAAAATGGTGAAAATACGACCTATAAATACCATGCACATCTGTTCCTATGTCCTTAAGAATTTTTATTTTTTTCTTTATGATTTCTATAGGTCCATTTAATAGTATGGTGTCAAAGACCTCTGAATCTTTGTCGTCATATAGTTCCTCAATTTTCTGGTATTCTAAGTTCTAAACTTCTAACTCTTCTACTTTAGCTATATTATATACTTGTTTACTGTAGAAACATGGCCTACCTGGTCTCTTGACAAGTAACTCAAAGGTTTTGTCCAAGTTGGTCGCATTCTGCACAGTCCTACTCTCTGTATCCAATGAAAAGAATAATATAAGTGACCTAAATTCACATGCACAATTTTTTTATATTATCCTTATTTGATATACCTCCTGCACCATTTTCAGTGAAAACATCCCGCGTTCATTCATTCTTCCCCTCTTCATATTGAACCATCGATCATATACCCTGTTTAAAACATTGATATTTATTCTCTATTGTACCACCCCTTTTATTCTCCCTACAACTTCACTCAGTGGAATTAATCTCTATCGTTGATCTTAACCAATATTTCAGTAGTGTTGTTGAATTATGCCACTTCTAACACACTCCATTGAGACCGATGATTCCTTTCTTCCATGCACTTCTTAGAAGAGGGATTTGATATGAGTGTATATTAAAAATGAAAGAGATATGAGTCATCGAAACTTGCACCATCTACCTGATTCCAACGATCTAAGAGGTATGTTTCCCTGTGTAAGTTCTAGCATCGGAATTGACCTCCATTGTAGATATTGATTGAGCATTCATCTTGGTCATTGAAACCTACACCTCCTACCAAATTCCATTTATTTGAGAAGTGGATCTCTGCTTGGAATTTGCGACAGTGGAATTGATATTAGCCGTTGATCGAAAACCCTCCCCAATATCCAACGTTGACCTTTGTCGGGCCTACCAAATTCCGTTGATTTGAGAAGTGGAGCTTTACGTGCAAGTTCTAATAGTGGAATCCACCTCTGTCATAGATCTGGATTGAGCATTTATCTCGGTCATTGAAACATGCAGATTCTACAGAATTCCATGAACTTGGGGATTTTATTTTTCCTTGCATGTTTTACCAGTGGAACTCTAGACAACCATAGATCTTCTCCCTGCTACTTATCTGATGGTCAATCATCTCTGCATGTTAACTCCGTTCCACCAATCATAACATTGATTTTGACCCTGCATATTTCCCCAACGAAATTGCCTCGAACCATCGATCTCCATCGACGCTGATATACACCCTTCATAGTTTTCAAAACATAACCGTTAAGTGGATTTTCATATTTACCTCCTCCATACGACATGACCTTAGGATTTTTTCAATGTTTTCCTTATTCTTGGTGAGGAATAGATCTCTTAGAACCTATCATTACCACTAGATTATATTTATTTAGGGGAGTTAGCATAGATGTAAGTGTAAAAATCCTCATAAATTTTAGCACAAGTGCTAACAAGTTTAACATCAAGCATTTTAAAGTTCACTAATATACATATTACAAAACCTATATACAAGAAGAAATAAATAAATTCTCAATAAAGAATGAATATTTGATTTGTTTAAAATTTTCATATATAATTCAAATGCTTTGGAATTTCAAAAAAAGTAGGGAATTATATATAAGGGGTTTAAGAAATACTAGATATAAAAATTCACACAATATAGGTGAACACAACCTGAGGAGGTTGAAGAGTCTCCTGAAGATGTAAATAAATGGGTGAGTGCACAAATTTAAGGGACATTTTAGATGTAATGGTAGAGTGAAGTCAATCATTCAAGATCCAAAAAATAGAAATCATCCCAAGCAATCCCGGCCCTACGAAGACTAGTCCCAAGGATGTCAACATGCTTTCCAATTAGGATAGTTAAAAATAACGCCCACACGTTGTAGTGAAAAAAACAAATCTCATGTTTTAGTTAGAAAAATCACATGCACATTATATTAAACCTATTTTATAGTTAAAACAAGTTGATCCCATCATTTTCTCGAAAACCACGCATTGGAACGAGTTCAGGTGGAGCAAAATGAGCAAGGGAGAATGTGTTTTGGGTGAGAAAATGCCAACAAACTCCACCTTGGATATCAATGTCTTCCTTGTGAGGTATTTTATTCAAATCCTCTCATGCTAATTTCCCTATATTCAATAATTTCTATGCCCTAATATGAATTTAAGCCAATTTTTTTTTAAATTTATATGCCCATTAAGGAATTTACATTCCCAATGGAAACCAAAACCCCAATTTGATCATAAAAACAAAATCATTTTGACTATTTGCATATGTATATTCACAGGCATCCTTGTGAATCCATATTAAAATTCACATGCCCAATGGAAACCAAAACCCCAATTTACTCATAAAAAACA